>JAUIMM010001408.1:0-477500 GCA_031769625.1 Taudactylus pleione | reverse complement strand
GAAGTGCTGGAAAAGCCAGAGAGTGTAATACAACTTTCTGTCCACCAGATGTCGCTTTTCCTAAACTGCACTGCACAGGCATAAAAAAAATACAATGCAATATTTGTAGTACTGCCCGCTGATTGGCTGACTGAACCTCTCATTTGGTACACTATATTTATCATGAATCAAGCACTGTAATTGAGTGTATAGTAAAGGATTAAATCATTCGGTGTTCAAGTCCTGGCTACACTGTTGAAAAACAATATATAATTTTGTTCTGCCATCATTATTACAGTATATTATGCTAGAAACACGTATCAGAATGAGAACACCTCATTTTAGAAAAGTCAGTGCCAGTCCATGAGACTTGTGCCATGCACATTGTGTTGCAGTGATGTGTGGCACTCAAGCAGTAATAACATGCCTTAGAAATGAACAGTTGGGTTTGAAGGGTACTATATAAAACCATCACTGAATTACAAGTCTTTTTTTTAAATACAACCTGACTGTGCATCTTCTGTAGCACACTTGTGGTATTTTTTTATTTTTTGAATAACAGTTTTTATTGTTGTCAATAGCAGCAACAAAATTACAAGAAATATATATAAAATATACAATAAATTTGCATAGGTCTTACAATACCACATATATTGATATTCAAAAATAAAGAAAATACATTAAAAAAACATTAATATTTCCATCATTTTGAAACATTTAGAAAATTGGAGAAAAGAAAAAAAATGAAAAAAAAAGTGTTCAAGATATTACTTCCCATCTGAAATAAACCATGTCAACAAAAAACCTGAGCAAAGTTAAACCAAAAATATGCCCAACACCCTTGTCCCCCTCCCCCCAACCTCCTGGTCTATTTTGAAACAACAAATATCATACCAAATTCCTGAGTGAGTACCATGTTGTAGTTTCGAATAGTCGGAAGATACGGCTTTGGGTTTCAGAATCAAGTGAAGCAATATAAATTCCCCATTTCCTATGGAATCTGACTACACCTTTCTCAATGACTGGCAATGAACTTCTCCTGTCTAAATATACTATTTGTAATAGGGTACCTTTCACCGCCGAGAGAAAGGGAAGAGTTGTGATTGTCCAATTCCTCAAAATAATTTTCTTAGCTACTGTGCCTGTCACTGTCATAAATTCACCTCCATTACCTTGGAGATCCCAGTTAATAAAATGAGCACATAGCATCACCAAGGGGTCTGTTTGTAGTTTACAAACCTCATTAATAAAACACATAACCTTCTCGGAGAACTTTCTTACCTTTCCACACTCCCACATGCTATGAAAGAGGTCTAGTAAGAAGGTCTACATTTTAAACAAGCCCCTGATTCCCCGGGAATCATATGACACCTCTGTGATGGTGCTATAGAAGTTCGATGAACTGTTTTTAAATGAACCTCCTGTAACAAGACTGAGTGTAAGATTCTAACTGTTTGTTCCATCACCATGTGTATCAACAGAACTGAGGGAGATGGGATTTGTGGGATGTCTTTCTTCCAATTCTCTACAGAAGAAACCCAAACCTTTTCCAAAGTCACAGGAAGCAGATCTACAGAGAGATATTTAGTTTTATAAAATAAAGCAGTGCTACTTCTTGTAATTAATGATTGTAGACAATCTGCAGTATCAACAGAAATTATTGCAGGCGGTAGAGACTGCGCGTAGAGACTAACTTGTAGAAACATAAAAACATCCTAAGCTGGTAAAGAAAATTGATTGCTTAACATCTGAAAGGTTAGAATTGTGCCTCCTGGGTCATAAATATCTTTGATTGCCGCTATTCCCTTCTCTCGCCACCGGGAAAAACCCACATTCTAATCCTGGCTGAAAGGCTGGGTTGCCCCAAAATGTAATATATTTAGAGACTGAGGACCTCATTCAGAGTCGGACGTAGCGGCCGCATGGTCGTATGCCACCGATGTTCGCTAAACTGCGCATAGTAAAGTTCGCAATGCGCGTGCGCAAACTAGCTGCTACGATCAGAAATTTCTCTCTCCTTGAACACAGCCAGGTCGGTAGTTTAAGTGACAGATTGAGGCGTCTGTGGGTGGTAACAGGGGAAGGTGCTTGAAAACGGGGGAGTGGAGATCCGAACGCAGGCGTGCATAATTATGCGAACGGCATTTTATGGGAGTGCATAATTAACAAAGTAGTGTCATGGCACACATGACATGGGTGGTTTGTACACTGACCGGATTGTAGTGCTTAAGAGAGGGTATGGTCAACCTTAAGCTCTACGACAAGTTCCGATGATTCCTGATGGTCTTGATTAATCCTTATATGCCTGGACATGATGTGTAATGCGTACGAGAAGGGGGCGTATTTTTTGTCTTACAGCCGCACCCTTCCCTTGGTCCGCCAGCTAACGATCCGATCTTAAGGAAGCAACTTGCGAGTGCATCATTTGCATATCCAGCCCCTTTTCCCTTATGACCGTGCGGCCGCTAAGACCGACTCTGAATGAGGTCCTGAGTATCTACGACAAAGTTTCTTATTGATAGCCTTCCACATAACATAAGTATCTATAAACAATATATTGAACAGCGCACATTTTGGTAATTCCTTGCGAGGAACATGTAGCAGGGGAGTAGGGAAACAGGGTCTGATTCAGAGCCAGACGCTCTGACCAGAGTGCTCACTCTGAATCAGGGCCCTCCTACCTAAACTTGGAGCAGCGTCACATAGCTCTGGGTGACCACCCACAGCTTATGGGAGCGTCCATGATGATGGTCGCGATGGTCAAGACCATCGGGCTTGCAATGAGACCCTGCGGTAGGGTCTCGTTGCCACAAGCCCTGGAGTGATTTTGGCTCTATCAGAGCCAAAATCACTCCCACTGACATCACTCGTGATGTCAGTGGTGCCGGACCCAGACGGTAGGCATTCCCATGGGAATGCCTCCGTCTGGGCAGCCATGCCCCCGGCACGCCCACCAAAGGGGGCATGCTGTCACTCACCATCAACAGCACGCCCCCTTTGGTGCGAGACCCCGAGGGACGGCTTCCCCGTTGCTTTCTGGGTCTCGTGCATGCGCACGACGGAGCTCCCTCCGACGTGCGCATGTGCATTTGGGTACCATCGACCCGCTTGCGAGCGTCCTGCGGTCATGAGTGGGTCTGAATGATTCCCAGAATTCCCTCTTCTAGTGTTCTACATGTGTACCATTCCGTCCCATGCACCAATCCAATACATATCTAAAAGATACTGATTGCTCGAATGCTAACACATTTGTAATTCCCAAACTTCTGTCTTCTTTATTCCAAAATGGTTTATTTCTTGCAATACGTGGTTTCTGACCTTTCCAAATAAAGACAAAAAATTCCCTATTCAGCCTGCAAAGATCAATCTTAGTAATTTTAATGGGAATCATCTGCATTTGATATGACAGTTTGGGAAAGATAACAGATTTGAGAACAGATGCTCTGCCCAGTAAGGATAGAGGCAGCGAGCACCATGTATCAAGCATTTTAAATATAGAACTAAAAACAGGAGAATAATTGACACAATATATATCAGACAGGCAGGCAGGAACAGATACACCCAGATACTTGATATGTTTTGAGATCTTAAAGGCCTGTAGCAGATGGGATTTTAATGGAGTGGCCCTAGTACCTGAAACATGTAACACCTCCGACCTTTGGAAATTAATCCTATACCCAGCGAAGGCGCCAAAATTGGTGAGTGTGTCCATAATGGTAGGAATTGAAGTGGAAAGGTCTGAGACAAATAATAGCATGTCATCAGCGAATAGATATATCTTTAAAACCATTGAGCCAATAGAGATGCCCCGAAACAAGGGAATAGATCTAAGGGAAATCGCCAGAGGCTCGAGGGCTAGTGCAAATACGAGAGGAGACAGCAGGCAACCTTGTCTCGTGCCTTTCTGGACTAGGAAGGGGTAGACACAAAACCATTACTAGAGATTTGGGTAAAAGGGTTTTTATATAAGATCTGCAGAACCAAAATAAATTCTATAGGGAACCCAAAATGAGCCAAAGATTCATATTAGTGATCCCAGGTGACCAGGTCAAAGGCTTTTTCATCATCATTAGAAATCACGACCTGATCACCTGAGCCCTCCATCCCCTCCAAATGCTGTACTGCTTCCCAGACTTTTCTAATATTAACCACAGAATGTCTTCTGTGGATGAATCCCATTTGATCTGGAAAGGCAACTGAGGGTAAAATAAATTTCAATCTGCTGTTTAGTATCTTTGTAAATATTTTATAATCCATGTTGAGGAGTGATATCGGGCGATAGGAGCCTGGGTCTTCCAGGTCTCTGTCCGGATTTGGTAAAACCCTAACCACAGCTGAGTTAAAATAAAGAGGGAGTTGATGGCCCTTCAGAATCTCATTATATATACAATTTAAGCAATAAACTGTATATAAAACCCATATTATATTTGTCAATTAAGTTAAATGTCTAAATTAGGGACATAGGAGAATAGGAATTAGAGAACAGGATCCGAGGATAATCCTTATGAAACATAAGAAAAAATATGAATTAGGAGTTAATTAAACAAATAGGAGAAGGTCCAGAAAAAAAATTGTTGGCTCTCAAGCCCAATAACAGCATAATACGGCAAGTAGGAGTAAACAACCTTTGTTTTCATTCAATATAATAGTCACTGCTCTGAGCCCGAAGATATAAATGCAGATAAATCAGCATACACATGAAGAACAGCAAACAAGAATATCCAAATAATAGAAGACCCCAAAAGGGGAGAGAACTTATATAAGCAGAACTTGCAATACTGTAAAATCTTCTAGTAGCTTCATCGCTTTCATGAAAGTAGCCAGCAGCATACGCAGCAGTGGAGAAATCTTTGGAGTCTCCCTCAAAAAGACGTAATTTAGCAGGGTAAAGGAGGGCAAATTTTTGGCCATCTTTAATTAAATGGCTACACACCACAGAAAACTCCTTACTTGACCTTGTGACTTCAGCGGAATAATCTTGGAAGAGGTGTAAGTGGTTACCTTCCCATTGTATATTTTTCTGCTTATGAGAGGCAGCCTATAATAGTTCTTTAGGTAAGAAATTAAGGCATCTGATTATGGCGACCCAAGGACAGACATTAACATCAGGTTTCATTTGAACAAGAATGTGCCCTTTCAATCACTAAGTCACTGAGACCCGCTTCAGCCTTCAGCAGGGTAGGGAGCATTTGATGTAGAAATTAATATAATGCCAGACCCTTAATGGACTCTGGCAAACCCACCAGTCTCAGATTATTTCTGTGAGAACTGTTCTCTAAATCATCAATCTTATTGCATAAATTGTATTGTGATTTCTGTAATACTGCATTCTGCTCCTTTAGCAAAGAAACATCATGAAACATTTCCCCCAAATGATTCTCATCCTGGTTAAAACTCTCCATAAGCTGAGAAATGTGGCTTTTTAACTCTTTAATGTTAGAAGTGAATGTGGCCATTTGTTCAGTGAACTTAGGTGTATTTGTGTCCTTAATGGCTCTTACCATATCTTGATAAGCCATAATAGCGAGAGCTGGTGATAAATCACCTTAATTGCAATCAGACTGAGACTCTTCTTGCAGGGAGCTGCATTCTGATGCCAGAGGAGGAGGTGCGGCCACCATCTTGGAATTCTCTCTCTGCTGTACTGACCTCCTAGTCTGAATTTTCCGCAGCATGGGAGAAAAATATTTCTCCATACAGCTGCAACCGGGTCCCTGTATCTTTGCCCATCTGATCCCTTCTTAGAGAACGCTTAGCAGTGATATAGGGCTGCCACCTCCATCAGGTCCCAAAGGAGCAGGCTCAGATCATGGCTTCCCTCATCCACGCCGGAACCAGAAGTCTCCTCACTTGTGGTATTGTCAGCTCTGCTGTGCAGCTAGAAGCTTGGTGCTTATCGGTACACAGAGCTAAGTGCCAGTCACTGCAGCACTGTAGACAGTAATGTGCAGCATACATACAGTGATGGCATGCATTAGAAATGATCAGTGGGGTTTGAAGGACATTGTTTGATTTCATCACTGAATTACAAGTCTCAGCCCAGAAAGAGGTATCTTTGAATTACAAACTGACTGTGCATTTTATGCAGCACACTTGCAGCAATGTCGGCACTAGTGCTGTAAATCCTCCTTCAGTGCCCGATCAGCCACTTCTCAATAATAGTGAAAAGCATCAGGGTTTAATAAATGCCTCATGGAATATACTAGCCCAAGTAGGCCAGGATAAATTAATTTGGTCACTTCAGAGACGGAGTGATCTAGTAAGAAGAGATCCCCAATGTCTACGAAGGCTGAGACAGCGCCTTGTGTGTAGTAAGTACAGTATTACTGTGTAGTTACAGTAGTTAAGTATAGCAAATCAGCGCCATTGGTGTGTTACATAATATGATGAGCTTTGTGTGACAAACTGTAGAGTTACATGAATAAGAGTCACTACTTGAGATAATGTGACATCAATGGTTAACCACCGATAGTTGATGATTTTCCAATGCTGGGAGGTAAACCAATTTTTCACCACCATTAATGGCACAGAGCCAAATGATGTAAGGATGGCCATTGACCATTGATGTTTTAAAAACATTGATGGTTGCCGGGTGATGTTAACTAGTTTTGCTTAGCCTGCTACACATCCAATATTAAAACAGGGATGACCATTTGTGGATGAAACCATTGATGGGTAACTTATTAATGGTCATCCCTAAGGGCCACTACCAGGGGCATAACTAGGCATTTGAAGGCCCCATAGCAAAAGTTTGTAAGGGCCCTTATGTAACACCCATTGGTGAAAAATGTATATATCACATGTAACTTTGGCCCTGATTCACTATGGATCGCAATATTGCATATGCATGGAGATCAACTGCAATAACAAGCCATCCCATTATGATTACAATGCAAACTCAGCACTACGTAAGGATGCCCACTTTACCATATGCACATTCATAATACTTAGGAGAATAGTGATAATATATGTAATATCAAGTAACATCAGACCCATACGCACAGTTGCAGAAGCCCTGACCTTAATCAGAAATTTCTAACAGCCATGCATGCTATGAGACCTCACACGGCATATGGCCTTCCAGTGGATAATTTATCCATGCCCCTGAAATGACATTCGAATGCACTGACATGCCTGCATTCGGGCGACAACCCCCCATAACCACCCACAAATGGCACTTCCTGTCAATCACACTGCAATGGGTCTGCGTAGCCTGTGCTATTGCAGTCCGATCACAGTGACTAGTTCTTGCACATGGATTGCAATGCATACGCATGTGCAGATTGCAACAATCGGCCGATTGCATGTGTATTAGCAACTGCGGTGAAAACTGAATCAGGCCCATTGACAAGAACGATGATGCTTTCATATACTGCTGTTTAGACCTCACTGCTCATTTCTAAGGCATGTCATCACTGTGTGTATGCCATACATCACTATCTACAGTGCCGCAGTGACCTGCACTTAGTTCTGTTTACCGATAAGCATAAAGTTTCTAGTTTCTAGTTCTAAACTTGTACAGTAGTTCAGTGATGATTTCATACAATGCCTTTCAAACCCCAGTGCTCATTTCTAAGGCAAATAATCACTGTGTGAGTGCTACATACCACTTTCAACAGTGACGGCACTTACTGCTGTGCAAAGTCCTAGTGGCAAACTCATTGCCGCAAGTGTGCTGCATAAAATTTACAGTAAGTTTGTAATTGAAAGGTACCTTTTTCTGTGCCGAGACTTGTAGTTCAAGCATGGATTCATACACCCCTGCTCAAGCCTCACTAATTTCTAAGGCATGTCATCACTGTGTGAGTGCTTCACTTTCTACAGTGCCATAGTGACCGACACTGATGTATATCGATTAGCGACATGTTGAACAAACTCCTAGCAGCACAATAGAGACAACAATGCCGCAAGTGTGCTACAGAAGATGCACAGTCACTTTGTAGTTCAACGAGGCTTGATGGTTTCATACAGTGCCACTACTAATTTCTTTACTATTGTATTCTGTAGTGCCATATCCACCCACTTCTGTATTATTCACCACTGTAGTTTTAATAAGTGGAGTACTGGCCATCCAGCGGTGAAGCTATGTATTGCATGCCATGGATATTGTCAAGTCTTACTGCACCTTACTATGCCACACTGTGCTATTCTCATGTGACAACTTAGTAGCCTGTATAGCACACTATGAGCAAAGTTGTAGCATGACACATCTGTACATATAAATATATATATATTGCAACAGGGTCGGGGAACGGGTACCATCTCCTGGGTCAGATGGCACTGCAGAGATCACACAAATCCATTGGTATGGTGCAACTGGCCTCAACCAGTTTGATTATGCAGCAAAAACAAAATAAACAAAAATAAATACCTTGCCGGCTGGCACTAACTAAAAATAGTGTGATCCAAGCTCACTAACAAAACTTGCAAGAAGTTTTACCATGCACAATTCACTTGGTTTCAACAGCAGATTTTTCTAACAGAGACACTATAGACTCACCTTTACCTCAGGCAGTGTTTCTCCCAATGATCAGCCTGACTTTATTTAAAACACACACAGCTGAAAGCCCTCATTAGCCTCCTGTGAGGCCAAAAGCTCAAAAACCTGAACTGGGCCTGATGAATAGAGCCCTCCCTCTCTCTTCATTCATAAACCTCTGGAACCCTTTTCCAGCTTTGTCAAATAGCCCACAAAGCTGTTAACTACAACACAAACATTTTCCTGTTTTTTTTTTTAAACAAATAGGTTAGGAACATAGGGCAAATATATCTGCCTTCCACCACTATGCCAGTGATCTTGTCACACATCCCCCTCCCCTGTTTCAACCCAGGGAGTGGAACACTTGCTGCCCCTAACAATGCATCTGCATTAGCTAGTTGGTACCCGGGTCTTTGTTCCACAGTGAATGTAAATTCCTGCAAGGCTAAAAATCACCTTGTTACCCTGTCATTTTGGCCTTTATTTACTGACATCCATTTTAATGGTGCATGAGCCATTATCAGCTTAAACCATCTACCTAAGAGGTAATACCTCAAAGTGTCTAATGCCCTCCTAATGGCCAATGCCTCTTTTTCAACAATAGCGTACCTTTTTTCATGTTCATTGAGTTTTCTACTCAAATAAACAATGAGGTGCTCCTCCCCATCCCTACTTTGGGACAACACTGCTCTTACCCCTACCTCTAAGGCATCCATCTGAACCACAAACTCTTTCAAAAAGTCAGGTGTTATCAACACTGGTTGTGTACATTAGGCCCAGTGGCGTAACTAAGGGGGGTTGAGCAGGGCATGTGCCCTGGGCACCGTAGGACCGGCAGCGCAGGGGGCACCACTGGCCATGGTACCGGCCTGCCCTAGTAAGGAAGTGTATGCAGTCAGCACTACACATTTACACAGAACCGTTGCTAGGCTTCCCTACACCCAGTGCTGTGCTGCACCCAGAGCGCTTACCCAACAGCGCCAGGAGGAGGGTGGGAGGCGGGCTCAGGCTTTGCAGTTTACACACACATCGCCACCAGCATGTTAGCAATGTGTGTGTTAACCAGCAGCCAATGAGAGTCAGACCGACTCTCATTGACTGCTGCAGTGCCCACATGCAAGAGCCGAGCTGGAGCTCACTCATGAGCTCGGCCTTCCGGCTCTTGCAGTGGGTAAAGTTTCTCCCATAATGCAGAGCGTGCCAGCCCGGGAGGACTGACATGTGGTGGCGGAAGCATTGGCCAGAGCCGGAGCAGTAGCGTGGATTCTGGTAAGTGTATTTTTTTTATTTAGTTTTTTACTGATGTATCTGCACTTCAGGGGGGGCTACTATTGGGGGCACCATTACTGTGGGTGACCTCTACTGGGGGTGGGGCACTACTGGGGACTACAACTGGGGTGGATACTACTGGGGGCACTGCATCAGGATGGGAAACCTCTACTGGGGACTACTACTAGGGGGCAAACTACTACTGGGGGGGTGAACTACCACTGGGGGCACTATTTAAGGGGCTTACTACTAGGGGACTACTACAGGGGGCACTGTATAAGGGCACTGGATAGGGGGGATTACTACTTAGGGCCTACAATAGGGGGACCACTACTGGGGGCACTGCATGGGGGGACTACTGCTGGGGGCACTATATAAGGGACTTACTACTTGGAGCACTGCACTCTGGGGACTACAACTGGGGTGGATACTACTGGGGGCACTGCATCAGGATGGGAAACCTCTACTGGGGACTACTACTGGGGGGAAAACTACTACTGGGGAGGCGAACTACCACTTGGGGCACTATTTAAGGGACTTACTACTAGGGGACTACTACAGGGGGCACTGTATAAGGGCACTGGATAGGGGGGATTACTACTGAGGGCCTACAATAGGGGGACCACTACTGGGGCACTGCATGGGGGGACTACTGCTGGAGGCACTATATAAGGGGCTTACTACTAGGGGCACTGCACTGGGGGGACCACTACTGGGGGCACTAAATAAGGAGGACCACTACAGGGGGCACTGGATAGGGGGGATCACTGCTGGGTCCTGTGTAAGGGGGACCACTACTGGGGGTGCTGCATGCGGGGAGGTCTACTGCTGGGGGCACTATATAAAGGGCACTGCATAAGGGCTACCACTACTGGGGGCACTGCTTTGGGGGGACTACTACTGGGGGCACTATATAAGGGGCACTGCATAAGGGAGACCACTACTGGGGGCACTGAATAAGGGTAACTGATGAGGGGTTGCATAAGCGGAAACCACAACTGGGGACATTGCATACTGGAGGTACTGTATAAGGGGCACTACTGGGGTGCATATGGAAAGGAATGTTCAGAGTGATGATAAAGGGGTGTGTGTGTCATGTTGACACACCCATTTTTAAGTCACCATGCCCATTTTTTGCCGGGGGGGCTCCATCTTTACATTTGCCCTGGGCTCCAAATACCATAGTTACACCACTGATTAGGCCACATTAGGTGTACATTAGGCCACTTTCAATGCCTGAAACACTTTTTCAGCCTCAGGGCACAATTGAACCAGGTTAGTCTGTTTCCCTTTTGTGAGGTCTGTTAGTGGCACTGATGTGGTGGCAAAATTTGGGAAATCCGTCTGTAATACCCAGTGATCCCTAAAAAAGCTCTAACTTGTTTATTGTTTATGGGACATTATGGGACAAGGTCAATTTTGTATAGCTTCAATTTTGTTTAACTGAGGCTTAATCAGACCTTTCCTTAAGGTAAACCCCAAGTATTGAACCTCTTCCATTGCTAGGCAAAATTTCTTAGGGTTGGCTGTTGGGCCGGCCTTCCTAATTGAGTTGAGCACCACCTGTACTCGGACTAAGTGAGATTCCCAGTCCAGACTGTGAATTACCACATCATCCAGATAGGTGGCTGCATACTATCTGTGGGGTTTTTAAATTTTATCATTTGCACATTGAAATGTTGCTGGGGCCCCATGCAACCCAAAAAGCAACATCCTTTACTGGAACAGCTCTTCTGGAACAGAAAAATCAGTTTTTTATTTTTCATCAGTTAATGGTATTTGACAGTAAACTTTTGTCAGGTCCAGTGTGGTGAGATATCTGTCTGTCCCTAGCCTCTCTATCAACTCATCCACATGGGTTTGCATCAAATTTGGACACTGCATTTAATTTACAAAAGTCGTTGCAGAAGCATAGGCTGCCATCAGGCTTTGGAATCAGGACTATGGGACTGGACCACTCACAATTAGACTCCTCGATGATACCAAGCTCTATCATATTCTTAACCTCTTTAGAGACATCCTCATGCTGTACTTCTGGAATTCTATATGACTATAGATTGACCTTAACCCCTGGCTCGGTAATGATATCATGCTTTATTATGGTCGTTCAGCTGGGCAGTGCTAAAAACAAATCACTGTTCCTAATAAGGAACTCCTTAGCCTTGTTTTTTTGAGTCTCGGACACCTTTACTTCTGAAATCATAGGGATTGAAGCTACTTCCGGGCTAGGTTCAGGTGACAGGAGACAGGACTAGGTCCAATGTTTGATTAGGTTAACAAGATAGATTTGTTCAGGCTTCCTCTTGCCTGATTGATACGTGTAGTTAACCTCATTAACTTTCTCCTTGATCTCATACAGGCCATTTTGCCAAAAACCTGCTTTCCACTGTGGGTATCAGAGTAAGCACCCTATCCCCAGGGGTAAATGTGCAAACCCAGGCATTCTGATTATACACTCTTAACTGGGCCTGCTCAATATGTTCCTTTACAATGGGAACAACAGCTGCAATTCTGTCCTGCATCTGTGACACATGTTTATTTACACTTTTATAGGGCATAGGTTGCCCTTCCCACTTCTCTTTGGCTATATCTTATAACCCTCTGGGATGTCTCCCATACAATAGATCAAAAGGAGAGACCCCTGTAGAGGACTGGTGTACTTCTCTGATAGCCAACATTAAGTACAACAATAGGTAATCTCAGTTTTTCCCATCCTTATCAACAACCTTTATAGCATACTTTTTTAAAGCTTTGTTTAACCTCTCTACCAGCCCATCAGTTGGGGATGGTACACTGATGTTCTCAGGTGAGTCACTTTGAACAACTTACATACTGTAACTCCCTCATAATTTTAGTACCTTGATCAGTCAAAATTTATTTTGGTATTCCCACCCTACTTAAAACATGTACAATCTCTCTAGCTATTGTCTTAGTTGACCTATTACGCAAAAGGGATTCCCTCTGGATACCAAGTAACATAGACCATTATTACAAGGATATACTGATGGCCCCATGCTGACTTTAACAAGGGCCCAACAAGATCCATGGCTATCCTGCCAAACGTAACCTCTATAACAGACAGGTGGTTTGGGAGCATGATATTGGCACTTGGGACAGGAGAAACAGAACTCAAAGACCTCTTAATAAACTCAGGGCCAAAAAAACCTGTGTAACACCCTCTCAGTGATTTTTTTTCAGCCCCTAGATGCCCTGCTGTGATGTGACCATGTGCTAGGTCCTACATGGTTCTCTGATGTTGCTAGGGTATCACGAGCTGTTCTATCACATCCTCATCCCTTTATATCACTTGATATAACAGCTCATTGCAGAGGGTCATGTGTGGGTACCCAGGATGGTTACCAGGATCTACCAGTTTCCCATCAATAACCTTTACATTTACCCTGGCTCTTATTAAGGTGAGGTCCCTTAATTGTTCAGATGCAAGCAGATCCATTCCCACTTCAAGGTGAGGCATACTATCAGCTCTATCTGCAGCTTCTTCCTCCCCAGGAGGAGATACCACATTTTGTTCTTTTCCCCAGCCATACAAGCAAAAAGACCAGGGACTGAGCGTTTTCTGGTCACTTCTGCAGCCACAATATCACCAGGACAATCTTCTGACTCAAATGTAGTCAGATACGCCTCCACATCATTAGTCTCTGTCAGCATTTGAAGGAAGTGACTAGCCCGGATGGAGTTAGAGCTGGTTGGCACATTCGGAGAAACATTTTCAGGCCGTGCTGCGAGGCTCTACACCACCTCTTTAATGATCTCTCTGTCTATTGCCTCCATACTTCCTCATCTCCATATGATGTTGCCTGGTGGCTTCTTGTTGGACCTAGGTGGCCTCTTGCTGTACTGCTGTTGCTTGTAGCAAGACCTTAATTATTTCTTCCAAATTGGGTTTTTGCAGCAATTTCGTAGCCTTTCTTACCTAGGACATCTAATGGAACTAGTTTCCATAAATGTGCGGACAAAGAACTACTTGAACTGGCATCCGTACGGGAGGCACCACAGCTTCCAATAAGTGTCACACTGTGAAAAAGACTGCAGATAATTGTACCTGCAGTTTTTACTTTGTACCTTTATGTTAAATCTGGTTTAGTCCAGTAGATACAGTCCTGCTTCCTGCAGGGCTCTCAAAGCTGCTGCTCCTTTCACTTTTGTGCAGACTCAGTTGCCTGCATTCTCCACCCCATGTCAGGGAACCAGTACCATTTCCTGGGGCAGATTGCACTGTGTAGCAGCTGAGAGATCACACAAATCCATTGGTTTGGTGCAACTGACCTCAGCCAGTTTTATTATGCAGCAAGAACAAAATAAACAAAAATAAACACCTTGCCATCTGGCACTAACTAAACACAGCATAATCTTAGTTCACTAACAAAACATACAAGAAGTTTTACCATGCACAATTCACTTGGTTTCAACAGCAGATTTTTCTCACAAAGACATTATGGACTCTCCTTTACCTCAGGCAGTGTGTCTCCCAATGATCAGCCTGACAGTCTTTAAAACACACACGTAGCTGAAAGCCGTAATTAGCCTCCTGTGCGGCCAAAAGCCCCACTCGAACCGGGCCTAATGAATGGTGCCCTCCCTCTCTCTCCATTCATAAACCCCAGGAACCCTTTTCCAGCTTTGCCAAAAATCTCACAAAGCTGTTAAGAACAACACGAACAGTTTCCTGGGGTTCTTTAAAACAAATAGGTTAGGAACCTAGGGCAAATATATCTGCCTTCCACCACTATGCCAGTGTTTTGTCACAAGATATATATATAGTATCCAGCAAGATCCCACCACTCACATCCCATGCAAGGAGTTCCTTGCTCCGGTGCTTTTCTTACGGGATAATGCCCCAAATGTAGACACCACAAAAGTAGATGGCACTTGGACACTATGATACTGGTGAATTCAAGTGAACTTTACTGTCAATGTTTCGGGGACATGCTCCCCTTCTTCAGGGCAAGAAAACAGTAACAGTAAAGTTCACTTGAATTCACCAGTATCATAGTTTCCGAATGCCAGCTTCTTTTATGGTTTATATGTATATGTGTATGTATACTTCATGGGTGCCACAACGTTTTTAGGTTGGAGACCCATACGAGACCTGATCCCCACAAAGAGATTATATGTTATATTAAATAATCCCTGTTATTATATTTAAATAGTTACATTTAAATGGCAATAAGTGGTTGATGGCACTTTGTTTCCTCTATTTATTCCCACAAGAGGTGACTAGTTAACTAATAGAAGTTTTGTGTTATAAATAAATTGTTTTGGGTCATTGTTTGTGGAATTATTATCCGGTTGCAAACTGAGATCTTTCTGTATTCTACAAAAGTTGTGGAATTGAGGATTTTGACCTGGTAACAAACTGAAACTCATTTATGTTTCACATCAAAATTGTGGTATGTATACAAAAGTTTCATTGTTCTAACTGTAGATGAAATTGAGTCTATATCGTTAAAATGTCTGTTGCACACCATTTTTATATACCCATTTTTATTTATTAAGATATACCCCTGAAGAAGTCCTTTTAAGGATGAAATGTGTTGGGTCATATTATTATCATATCAGTTTATTATTCGGGGTCCACCATTGTGAGTGCTGAACCATAAGGTGCAGCAGTGGATGTAAAAATATACCCAATCATGGACTGAGTGTAATACTTTTTTTGTAAGAAGGCCTAACAGTTTTTCTGTGATTAACTGTTTTTATGTTAAATAAACATTTTAAACTATTAATGGTGGCCTTTTGGGCCTGATTTGTCTGGGTCAATTTCTGGCTCAGGGGTCTATTTTCAGCACAACCCAAAAGGAAGGATAAGACATTTGGAGAAAAATAATTTTGGTTCCCAATCTTATACGGAGAATTCCGAAGATACTTTTAGAGTTTACTTCAAGAAAGGACTTTACTTACCTTTGCATCCATCCAGGACTGATCAATTTCAAACTTTTATCTAATGGACTGATTATTATTATTTTATTGTATCTTACATCTAAATGTGTACACATTAATAAGAGGTTCACATAACAAGGTAAATCCTTCAAAGTTTAGGTCTAGCATCC
The DNA here is from genome assembly GCA_031769625.1 of Taudactylus pleione. Classification (NCBI taxonomy): domain Eukaryota; kingdom Metazoa; phylum Chordata; class Amphibia; order Anura; family Myobatrachidae; genus Taudactylus; species Taudactylus pleione. Next base: position 461,702 of record JAUIMM010001408.1, on the reverse strand, counting down.
TCTCTTTTTTATATATATATACACACACACACAAAGGCTGTTTGAAAAGCAATGAATTTGATTTTTTTTTTCAGAATCAGATGACTCTACAGGATTTGAACATTTATTTTTTCAAAGTAGCGTCCTTCACATTCAATGCATTTTTTTCAGCATTTCAACAATGATTCTTAGACGTGCAGTAGACTGTTTTGTGACATCACTTTTAGTGTTGCAGCTGTGGCATTTTTCACTTCATCATCTGTTGAGAACTTTTTTCCGAGCAGTTGATTTTTTAGGGTTGGGAATGCCCAGAAATTACAGGATGTTAAGTCCGGGCTATATAGAGTGTGTTCCAGTGCTGTTCCTTTTAATTTCAGCCAGTGCTGCCAATGTGGTCAAGCATTGCCATGGAGCAAAAACCACTGTGTCTTCAACAAATGTGATCTTTTCTTTCTCATGGCTCCACGAAAATGGGTTTTTCCAGACATTTGTGTAGTAGTCACCACTAATTGTCTGTCCATGGAGAACCATTGCTGTAGTATCATACTGTGCACATCAAAGAACAGCAGAAGCATGACTTTACACACCGAAGGAATAACACAGGATTTTCTAAATGGAGGTGAATTTGCAAGTTTCTATACACTGGACTGTTTCATCACACATCACAATCGATATCAGGAAATTAGGTATCCTCCGACATTCAAATACCATTCTTGCATGATTCAACTCGTCATTGCATCTGCTCTTCTGTCAAATTTCTGGTAGAGATGAGTGGGTTTGGATCTCAGAGATCTCAGATATCCAAACCCTCCCAAATTTTGCAGATCAGAGTTGGATCCAAGCCGGCTCTGGTTTTCACGCCTGACTCGGATCTCAAAGTGAGGCAAAACATCATCATCCCACTATTGGATTCGCTGACTTGCTGTGCATAGGGGCTGGCTGCTGTTGTCACTTATCATAAGGGCTGGCTGCTGTCCATAGGGGCTGGCTGTATTCCATAGGGGCTAGCTGTGACTGTGTTGTTGTCCACTCTATACTCTATAGGAGCTATGCTGTAGAGAGAAGAGGGGTGCTTCAGTGGCTCCTGTGTCACTGTAGTCCATAAAGGGGTACTGCTGTGTTGTCCAGAAGGTACTCTGTCCATCAGGGGTGCTCTCTCCCCCAGTGTGAAAAAAACAAAAAAATGAATCAAAGTGGTTTTTTTCTGTGTGTGTGCGCATTAGCCACAATTAGCAACAACGTAGCTGTGCAGGGGTGCTGCCTGTGTCATTAATCAAAGGGCTGCTGCCTCATTCTGAGGTGCTCTCCCCCAGGGTTAAAAAAAAAATGAATCAGTGTTTTTTTTCTGTGTGTGTGTTTTAGCAGCACCAATCAACAATGTAGCTGCGCAGGGGTGCTGCCTGTGTCATTTATCAATGGGCTGCTGCCTCATTCAGGGGTGCTCTCCCTCCAAGTATAAAAAATAAAACAAAAAAATTAATCAAAGTGTTTTTTTTCTGTGTGTGTGTGTGTGTGCGCGTTAGCCGCACTTATCAACAATGTAGCTGCAGAGGGGTGCTGCCTGTGTCATTTATCAAAGGGCTGCTGCCTCATTCAGGGGTGCTCTCCCTCCAAGTATAAAAAATAAAACAAAAAAATTAATCAAAGTTTTTTTTTGCGGTGTGTGTGCGCATTAACCACACTTATCAACAATGTAGCTGCACAGGGAGCTGCCTTTGTCATTTATCAAGGGGCTGCTGTCTACATCCAGGGGCTGCTGTATCCATCCAGGGGCAGTGGCTGCTGTGTCCATCCAGGGGCTGCTGTGTCCATCCAGGGGTTGTTGTGTTCATCTAGGGCAGCGGCTGCTGTGTCCATCCAGGGGCTGCTGTGTCCATCCAGGGGTTGTCGTGATCATCTAGGGCAGGGGCTGCTGTGTCTATTGTGTATATCCAGGGCAGGGGCTTCAGGGGTGTATTCATAAAAAATATTTTCACACTGTAAGTGCAAAACGCAGTGTATTCATAAAAAAAATTGTCATACTGTAAGTGGTAGCACAGTGTGTTATTCCTTTCTTATTCATAAAAAAATCTTATGACACTAAGTGGAAACTTCACAATTTTACAATTTAATAACACACAGTTAGCAATAAAAAAATGCAACTTTTCACTTCTTTCCTCAATAAATGAATAAATGATTAGTCTACTCTACACACCAACTACAAGACCACAACAAAGTGCTAAATAACGTGCATTATATATTAAACATAAAGACATCACAAACGCCTCAGCGGAGATTCACATAAACATTTTCAAAAGGTGGAAATAGAGGATATGGTTTAAAAAATAGAATAAAGCAGCTAAAACTGTGTTCTTTGATTATAGTGTCCCTACTCCCTACCCATGGCCCCTCTACTTGAATTTCAGTGAGTCAGAGGGGTAACTCCATGCAACCATATTCCAGAGTGCAGCTGCTCCTCCTGTAGCCCAGGTCAGAAGGGGGTGTGGTGATATGGACTAAAATGGAGCTCACATCCACTAAAGTGGACAATTAATTCCCAATCTAACAGGGAGTGCAGTTGTAATTTATACACAACACAGGATGGGATGACGATATAGGCTTGGGTGATGTTATATACTGGGGTGATGTATACATCATATTCTTCACACAATATTAATTTGTCCCTGCTGGAATCCACCATTATAGGTGGGTCTGTAATTTTTGGATGTAATTGACAGCAAAGGTCTTTCTCATAGAATTTGTAGTTCATTTTGATGGACATCATCTTTTGCACATTTTGGGGAAGTAGTCTCAGGCCGATCACTGACAAGGTTCCCAGCTGTGCTGAAAATTGTTTCTGAGTATACACTAGAGGGTGTGCAGCTCAAGTAAAGCAAAGCCAGTTTTTGTAAGGGCCTCCAAATTGCCTCTTTTTTCTGCCAGTAGTTATTTATATCTCTTCAGAGCTTTGTCCATTGGGAAGATGAAACAAAATCTTCATCCCCTATGGTATGAAAATCCACTCCCAGCAGTAGGCAGGGAGCTCAAACATTCTCAAGAAAGACACAATGTAAGACTTAAACCTTAAATCTGAAATATTGCATTTGATCTGTTCCGCTTGTCCACCTTTTCTGTCACAGATTCTGTGCTGGTTAAGTGGATAGTGGGTACAATGGCAGCTTGAAAGCCACTAACTATGCTTTTTGTAATGTCCCTGTACAGGTTGGGAAAAAGTTTCAAGTGGAATCTTTGCAAAGGATTATTTAACAGTCAATTGATTTGGAAAGCACTCTTCCTGTTCGCCTTCTGGGATGAAAATGAACTCCTAGCAGCAGAAGCAGGAGCAGAATTCTCAAGAAAGAAATACATAATGTAAGACCTTAAATCTAAAATCTTGCATTTGCTCTGTTCTGCTTGTCCACATATCTGTGCTGGTTAAGTGGACAGTGGGTACAACAGAAGGCCATTAACTATGTTTTTTTAATGTCCCTGTACAGGTTGGGAAATGCTTTTCATGTGGAAGATTTGCAAAGGATTATTTAACAGTCAATTGTTTTGGAAAGCACTACTAGATGTCTTCCTGGTCCCCTTCTGGGATGAAAAATCCACTCCCAGCAGCAGGTATGGCGGTCATGGATTCTTCTGGGGCAAGGATTGATTTGAATGAGTCAAATATTTTTTTGTAAATGCATCCCCTTCTCCCCTCCCCATCAACTCAAAAATTTACTTTGGAATCAAAAAATGAAATTGAATTTACTACCAATCAACCCTTCCTGTCCCTGCCATCCATTACACTCATACTCCAACTCCCTCAGGCCTCTATTGAATAATAAAAAAAACATTTGTTTCCTGATGTGCCATGTTGGAAGTTGTATTGCGACATGTTTGTGCCGCCCACTGCTGCCGCATAGCTTAGTCAGCCAGATAGCTATGTGCAAATTTTGGGCCTAAACTGAATGAAAACAATATTGTGAGCTGTGACGTGGTCAAAATTGACTGGAAAAGAGTGTAAATAAATTTTATTGAGGTTAATAATACTGTAAGAACAAAAACAGGCCCAAATGATGTGATTTTAGCTGTTTTTATGAAATATTTAGAAAAAATACAGATCAAAAACCAAAAACAAAACAGGCAAGGGTGGTTTTGTGAAAACCAATCCAGATCCCAAACCAGAGGAGATACAGATTGCACATCTCTAATTTCTGGGTACCCACCTAGCACACACACGATGCATTATGCTGAACCCATTCAAATTACATTTATAGGTAATGAAGAGGGGAGAGTCCACACAGAAACTTATTAGTTCATATATCTATTAATATGATGACCAACATCTAGATCATTTTAATCTATGGATTGAATTTGGCTCATTAACCCAAATTGGTGTTGCTCCCTAGAGTCAAGTGTTAAGTATGTTGAGGAGAAAGGAAAAGTAGACTCTTTTTCTTGGGCACTCTTATTGTCTTTTAGTGTTTATATATTAAAACATAGCTTTTCATCTTATCTAAAACATGTCTCTCTAACATTCATTACTCATAGTGAGTCCTCTATGAGAAAAATATATATTTTGTTATTAAAATTATATATATTTAAATAATGGATATCAAGTCCTTCCCTTCTCATTAGTATATAGCCGCAATCAGTTACTGAGTACATTCTCACACACACAATACCTTGGAATTGTATCCCTGACCTTTATCTAAGGGAGAGTGTTGATTACCTATACATATATGTGTCTAAAAAAGTGGGTGAAAATATTATAGGCAGTAGAAGATAACCAATTGGTGTATCATGTGTTTTGACTGATAAACAGTCATCCTAATACTTAAAGTTGTCCACTTCTGGTTTATACAGATGATCAGATGGATGAATCGAGATAGTATGTTTTTACATTTATTCATGCCATCATGGTACGTAATAGCAGCAATGTACAGTGAGGTCAATGGCTGGGGAGGCACACATGGGGGAGGGTCTGAGTACCAGGAGCCTGTCTCCTCTTACTCACTGTAACTCTCCCCTCACTACTAAGCTTCAATATCTATTGATTCTCCTACCTGCATTACCAACTGTGTATTATTTTTGTATTATTATGAGAGTACAGGACTGCCATCAGAAATTGTGGGGTCCAGTACACATGTAACACTCTCACACACACACACACACACACACACACACACACACGTACTGTATATATATATTGACTGTGTAATGGTTAGCGTTACTGCCTCACAGCACTGAGGTCGTGGGTTCGATTCCCACTATGACCCTAACTGTGTGAAGTTTTTATATTCTCCCTGTGCTTGCGTGGGTTTCCTCCGGGTACTCCGGTTTCCTCCCACACTCCAAAAATATACTGGTAGGTTAATTGGCTCCCCACAAAAAATGTACCCTAGTGTGTATGTGTGTGAGCATGTGATAGGGAATATAGATTGTAAGCTCCACTGGGGCAGGTAAGATATTCTCTGTAAAGCACTGTGGAATATGCGTGCCCTTTATAAATAACTGGTAATAAATAAATAATTAATATATATATATATATATATATATATATATACACATACATATACATATGTGTAACATTTATAGGACACCTATAGTTTAGGAACCCTCCAAGAAAGTGAAGTTGGACATCAATCCTCTTCTACCACAATCATGCCCTTCCTTGAGAGCTCCTTGTCATTCAGTTACATATCCAGGACTTGAACCCAGCACCACTCACATTTACACATTCAATTACAGACTTCCTTTGCAGGAGCAGATAACTCTATGTGGAAGGTGTCTGACTGTCATGAGAAGTGATGGGTTTGAGGTCCGGGTACAGGGCTGCCATCAGAAATTGTGGGGCTCGGGACAGACAAACTAGGCAGCCCCCCCCAATGCTACCTTATCCATACATACAAAAAAGAATTGTGAAATAATGTGGGCAAAAATGATTAAGCTTGCCACCACGTCAAGGTAAACTCTTTTTGCAAGTCCCTACCCATCCTCATTAATGCCCAGCCTCATCACCAGCACCCCCCAGATTATTACTTCCAGCTTCTGCGCAGCCTTTTTTTCCCATCACCCTACTCCCCTCCCCATTATTTAATCCAGTCAGTGCGCCCTGCCTTTTATTTTACCAACTTACTCCCCTCGTTATTAAATCCAGTTTTGCACCCTACTGCCCAGCCTTTTTTTTCTCACCATCTCACTCCCCCCATTATTAAATCCAGTCTGTGTGACGTGCCTTTATTTTCATCACCTCACTTCCCCATTATTAAATCCAGTCTGTGTGCCCTGCTGCCCATTTATACCACTTACCTTATTTCCCTCAAGAAGGATCCTGCTTCTTCCACCACCAGCACTGCAGGCGCGACTGCTCCTCTTGGTCTGTGGCTCCTCCGACGTCGACCTCGCCAGAGCCGGTGCAAGCTCTCTCTACACCCTAGGCAGGGCTTCAGCCTAGCGTCCCCCCAATGTACTAAAGACATGTACTTCCTGAAAACAGGAGGGTACACACATATACAGCACCAGGCTGCAAGTAACCATTGCAACAAATTCCAGCAGTGGCTAAAGATCAGAGATGCACACAGCACACACAGCAACAGCAATGATGTCACTACCTTCCCAACACTCACCACACACCTTACACAGCAGCATGGCGAAGGCACAGTCCGGACGGCACCCTCCACCCCCATCAGTACATGAAGCACGAGCTCCAATTGACAACCCCCTGTGTTGCTTGCAGTATGACCCGGGATGACTGCTTAGACTCTGGCAGCAATACCTCACGCTCCATGATGATTAAGCCTTCGGGGGTCCAGAGGCACTTATGACAGGGGGGCCCTCTCCCTCTTGCACCACCTCCCCTGAACATACCCGTGGTGCGTATGCCTCCTCCCCACACAGCTCCATGAGGTAGCAGCACAGGTAATATCAGCGGGGGCACATAACATATACATACTGTATATAATATATATATATATATATATATATATATATGCACAAAGACACAATCCATTCTATTATGTGTAGTAAATGTCCCCCCACTTCTTCCTGTATATATTGTATGATTTTGTCTTTCCACCTCCCAACAACTCATAATACAATATATTAGTAAATTACATACAGTATATATATATATATATATATATATATATATATTATATATTTAAGGATCTTCCCCCTAACCCCTTATATAATATATTTAAAGATCTTCTCGCACTGATCCCTTATATATTAAATGATACCCCCTCACCCCATCATTATATATTTAATGATTCCCCCCTCACCCCCAGCCATTATATATATAAGGATCCCCCTCACCCCCAGCCCTTATATATTTAATGATCCCCCCTCACCCCCAGTCCTTATATATATTTAATGATCCCCCCTCACTCCCAGCCCTTATATATTTATTTAATGATCCCCCATCCCTTATATATTTAATGATACCCCTCCCCCCCAGTCATTACATAATATATTTAATGATTCCCCTTTCCTCACTTACCTCTGCTGGCTGGGGTGTACTGTGTTCAGCTCAGTCCTCCAAGAGTTCCAGGCTCACAACTGTCCCCAAACACCAGTGTCCTGCTCCTCGTTGATGTCAGTAGCGCAGGTGCAACGCCGCTTCCTTAACGTCGGAGGAGGAAGGTAGGGAGGCTGACAGGTCAGGTGCCAACCACTGCACTGGCCGGGGAGGTGACCGATCCTGCTAGTCTCCATCCTCCACCGCCAGCAGCAGCGCGGGGCGGTGGAGACTAGAGATAAGCAAAATTGTTTCCAGACTGCCACGCTAGAGCTGCTTTGGAGCAGGCTGGGGGGCGCCCTGAGAGAAGGAGGTCCAGGAATACTCGCCCCCTGTGGACATCCCCCCTTAATCCAACCCTGTGCATGCTACGCGGCTCACACACAGCCATGGGGTCACAAGGTGCAGACCAGGCACAATTAAACAGGCGCCAGGGATGTGCAAGTGTCACTGACCCTGCTGTGGATTCAGTGGCACCCTCCAGCGGCATGCCGTGACATCATGAAGTCACGTGCGCTGATGTCCCTGCCCTGCCATCATGTAAGCTGGTGGAGGAGCGGCCAGAGCGGGCCCTGGCTGCCTCCTCCAGCTCCCCAGTCCGACTCCTAGCCATCCATTCACCAATGCCGGGGACCAGGGCGGCGGGCAGTAGCAGCAGCGGTGGCTGGGCACCGTTTCTTCTCATTAGGGCAGGCTCTGCAATGGCGGTAATAGCGGACGGGCCCCAGAGGGCCCCCCCTTTTCAGCCAGAGGCCGGGCCTGGGACTCCAGTCCCGGCAGTCCACCCCTGATGGTGACCCTGTCCGGGTATGACACTATTTTTAAATGTGTGTGTTAAATAAAGGATAATGTGACTGAAGGTGCTTGGGGAGATGGCCAGATGGAGACAGGGAGGTGATCAGGGTGCCCAGGAGATGCCGGGGATAAAAGAAGAGGAAGCTACAAGTGAGAATGATTATAAACAGAAAATTGACAGGCACTCCCTGCCCTTTTCTGAGGCACATGTTACACCACCCTAGGTACGGCTCTGGCTATTGATGTAACTGCACTTTTGTTAATTGTACTTAATACATGCATGACTTACATAAAATTCATCCAACTTTACACAAACAATATAGCTTACTATGATGTCATTAGGCACATTAAGAGCACACACCTGTATGTGTCATGAATAGTTTATATATTAGTATAAATTATCTATCTAGATGAACATGGAAATGATTGATAAATAGACAGATAGATATTAGATTGACAGATTAATTAGAGACAGTAAAAAGGAGGCAATATAAAGGACTGTCTTGTATACAATAAATAACATGAATAAGTGTGTCCCTAAAATTCCTTTTTACACTACTTTGCTGGAGAGAGAGATTCTATAATAATTTGTGGGGATCTTGGTGGATTACACATTGCAAAACCTGAGACAGCACACTGGAGGGAAGATATTAAAGGATATAAAAGGTAAGTATTGCAGCAGAGGAATGTGAAGGAAGCACAGTATGCAGAATACAGTACTGTATGGCACAGGCTAATGGAGCAGGACAGGAGAAGAAGCATTAGGCAGGCACTGGAGGGAGACAGGTTGAGGCAAAGCTGGGGGACTGGTGATAAGAGAAAGCATGGTCTACTGGTCACTCCGAGCCATTTGCTGCTGCTGTCACATCCTGGTGAGGGGGATTTCTCAGATGAAACCAGCTTTCCAGGCTAGGCACAGAGACACAGCAGCAGTATTTTAATTATGGTGCTGGCCATGAGCCAATTGGAGCTCATGGACCAGCTGCCAATAATGAGTGGCCACCTCTCCTGATTGGCTGTCATTCCACAAGCTCCAACTGGCTCACAGACGGCAGTTTATCCATAGCTGCCAGACTGCCTACCAGTACACCAGCTGCAAATAGATGCAGCTCGACGCAAATTCACACCACTGCCACCCGGGCCCCCATGTATCTACAGGCCTGGGACTCCATGCCCGGCAATCCTCCCCTGATGGCATCCCTGTGAGAGTCTGATAGGGGAGGTATGACAGGGGAGGCTCTGCCTACCTTGACTGCATGTCCCTGTGTAATAGTCCCCATCCATTCTAGCACAGTTGGATATCTTTGAGAAGTATTCAGTTTCACACAGTAGAGATAATGTGTAGCATTGACACTAATTTTAACATTAATCCATATTATAAATAGAAGATATTGATATAAAAAAAACTGATCTCATAACATCACTCAATACAATGAAATGTGCATGTCAGGGCATAGCTTAATGATCTAGTAAAGAGTGGATGGGTTACCGCATATCACTTCTATAATTAATTATACCATGTGAGAGGCATGTACATGTAATCTGATCACTCATCTGTGAAGGCAGTGGCGTAAATTCATCCCAGAAGCCCGGAAGCAAGCTATCATTTGATGCTCCCCTTTCACAGTGCCTGACACTGTAAATTAGCAATTTGCTTGCAGACAGGCTATATATAGATGAAGGCAGCAGCTGATGGTCTGACATGGAGCTCTCCACTAGTATTTGGTGCTTCTCAGGTGCCAGGAAGAGGTACCATGTATTGGGCAGCTGTGACGGTAAACTCAAGGTACATTGTTACAGCCCTAAGTGGGGTGAATATGTTGTGGACAATGGAGGTGCCCATTCAGAGCTGGAGCCCGGCGGCAGGTGCCTCCATTGTCTCCAGTAGTTCTGCCCCTGTGTGAAGAACAGTCGTAATTTCATATCCTATTCACTAGTGGATCCTTCAGTTTTTATAAAAGATACATTAGTAATGCTATATGTACATAGACAATCAAATCCTTTTGCATGAAAGGTACATTGTTTGGTAATATCATCTCATCTATCACATTGTCAATGACAAAACCATATACATGTATACAATCAGATCCTTTGTTTACATGAAAAATACATTGTTTAGTAATGTCATATCATCTGTCACAATGCCATTGACTAATATCCTGGTGTCTGCAGTTTGTTCAAAAATGTTTACTGATCAAACATTCTTACAGTGATAGTATAGTTAGAAGGATTAATGCATAGGGTCCAGTGACCATTCCCCTACATCTACTTCCCACCTGTGTACTCATACAGAGTAGTGAACAGGTGAGTGAGAATACAAATGGACAAGTCAGACCCTATATGAAAGTATAATGAAGAGACTGAGGGCCTGATTCAGAGCCAGACACTCTGACCAGAGCACTTGCTCTGAATCAGGGCCGGCCTACCTAAAATTGGTGCGGCCTCCTGGCTGCTCGCATAGCTGTGGGTGACCACCCACAGCTTATGCGAGCGTCCATGATGATGGTCGCGATGGTCAAGACCATCATGACCTTCGGGCTTGCGACGAGACCCTTGCAGTAGGGTCTCGTTGCCACAAGCCCTGGAGTGATTTTGGCTCTATCAGAGCCAAAATCACTCCCACTGACATCACTAGTGATGTCAGTGGGGCCGGACCCAGACGGTAGGTGTTCCCATGGGAACGCCTCCGTCTGGGCAGCCACGCCCCCAGCACACCCACCAAAGGGGGCATGCTGTCAATCACCAACGACAGCATGCCCCCTTTGGTGCGAGACCCCGAGTGACGGCTTCCCCGTCGCTCGCCAGGTCTCGCGCATGCGCACGATGGAGCAGCCTCCGTCGTGCGCATGTGCATTTGGGTACCATTGACCCGCTTGCGAGCATCCTGCGCTCGAGAGCGGGTCTAAATGAGACCCTGAATCTGCTGTTGCAGAAAACACAACTGGTACTCCCCTGTTAGATAATTCAGCACAAGGGCAGTACCAGAATTGTCACAGAATGTGAGTTCAATATAAGGAAAGAGATATATAAATAGACATAAGATTCAATGAGATAATTACATAAACAGTTTCTGCTATCGAGAGAAATGTATTGCAGGTCAAACATGTGATATCATCCCCCTGGATACCAGAGCATGAAAAAGAGCCAGTGGTCTCACACACCCAAAAGTGAAAGGAGCCCCCTGAAAGGGTACACCCACTCCCCAACCGAGCATCACAATACTTATCTGCTAATCCCCACACCATATAATGGAACTACCTAGGGTAGCATTGTGCCTACCCAATAAAAGGTTGGATCCTACACTTATTGTCTGCCTCATTTGTTTTCACCCACGTACACCCACAAACATTATCTATACAACAGCCACATACCCACACTTCCATTTCCCCAACAGCCACACATTTCCGCTCCCTTCCTATCCCACAACCACCCCTCTTTTTTGCCCCTCCCCCCCTTTTTTTCACCTTCCCTTTCTCCCATACACACACCCTTAGGAGCGCACGTGTACCACATATTCCTCCATGTGAACCAACAGGTACTCCTGTTTTCATGCTGCTGCACCTACCATTTCCTCATCCCACCTCCCTCTCAGTCCCCCCACCCTAACCCCACCACCACACCACAATTGTGAAGTGCAGACCGCCCCCTCATTTATCCCCACTGTTTGAATGAGATGCCATGTGAAGCCGAAAGTTTACATAAAGTTACCTTCTGTCATTTTGTAACATCTCCACAGCTTTGGCAATGTTGACATCTGTAACCACGGTGGATAGTCCACCAGAATGCACTTCATCGGTCACTTGTGTATTACCCTCTTTGAAGTGCTTCCACCACTGATATACTACAGCACAGCTAATTGTTTCTCCACCGTATGCTTGCCATAAATTTCATGAGTTTGAATTTTCTGTAAAACTTGGAAAAAGAGGAAATTAATCACACATCTCTGACATAATTTCGCAGATACATTTTCCTCATCCGCCGTGATGAAACATATGAAAATCTTCCACTTGCTGTGACCAAATAAAGAAGACTACGGCAGTCAAACGCAGGTTCCTACACATCGATGTTTGAGCTTCACAATAACTACCATAGCATTGCCATGTCTACCTATGGGACAGAAAAACAGAGTCGATCTCATTCCTTTTCAATCAGCCTTCATATGTACACACATATATGCACATGTTTATGTTAAAAAAATCCATAGAGGACACTATGGGGATTGACAAAGTTCCAAATATATCAAATGCATTTAATAGTGTATTAGTATAAAATTGCAACAATAAGGTGCCCATGTATTATTTATTGGGTTTAGACCCAATAAATAGAATTTCTTACTGCTGCTATTCAAGGCAATAAGAAATTAATTTCTACCCAAATATTTTTAAAATTACACCAGGGACAGTCACTCCGATAGGAGTCCTACCCTGCAATGTGTAAAGTAAAATGATTGCATCAGTGATCACTTTACTTTATGCTATGGACTTTCTGCACATGTGCTGTCAAAGTCGGATAATTGGATATGATCGCTTGGACGCTGCACTGTGTCTGCATTTCTGATGTGCACAAATACAAGGTTTAGTGTGGAAAACAGGTTTGGTGTGTATGTCTGTGGGTGTCTGTGGGGAGGCCTGCAGGTCATTAGCAATTAAATACCTTTTTGTTTGGTGCTGCTTTGGTTCATAGGAACTGACACCTACACTCTAATTAAATGGAGAGAGGCCTGTCATAAGCTACCAGACAGGGTGGCAACGGCAGACAGCTCGGGGTCTCCCCCTGCTTAGAAATAAACCTTTATTTACAACTTAGAATTTGGTTCAAGCAATGTCTATATATTACCATAATGCCAGTAAATAGATAAAGCTAGGGATATAGATTATATATATATATATATATATATATATATATATTTATATATATATATATATATTATATATACACACACATACTTGATCACCGGCACTCAAAGGAAATATGAGCTTGATTGATTGTCCCGCTGGGGTGCTCACCCTGGGGTATGAACCCCTCCAATATTGTTGTACAAATAAGCGGCACTCCCAGACTTCAGTGAAAATAAGTGTTTTACTGCATCAGGATGAAGGGGGATGACCCCGAAACGTTGATGCTTTGATGCAGTAAAACACTTATTTTCACTGAAGTCTGGGAGTGCCGCTTATTTGTACAACAATATATATATATATATTCATCCATCACAAATATACTGAATTACATAGCACACACACTTAGACTTACATGGTTACACATTTCGTATGTATAACTATATGCACGCACCGTTGAGTGTGCATACACCCACATATACACACAACGCATACTAGTGAATTTACACAATTATCTTACACTCACATATGCACGTACTTATAAAAAGGTTCCTTCATATTAAACGTGATATTAGAGGTTTTATTAGCGAATAATTAGGTTGTGAAATGTATGTATATGATATTTAAGGTATAGAAGCTAGTAGACATGTCATGTTTGGTACCATTCTAAAACTCTGTTTATTTGCAGGTTTTCGGTTCCAACAGCAAGGAGATCGCAACATGCATCTGCAAGATATGAATTATAGGTTAGAATGTATCTCTGTATGTAGTGTTTCTTTATTAGTTCTTCGGAGGGAAACCTACTCAAAGAAGCAGTTGGAAAGCTAGTCCATAGCTCTGATGACACCACATGAACTAACCAATAAACAGAATGAAAAGGAGCAAGAGCCAATGGAATCATGCCAGCTTGTCTCTATTGTTGTATATGTGATCTGTGTGGTACATAGGCTGGGGCTCTGTGAGCTGTAAGGGAGTCATTTTCCCTTACTAGATGACTGCAGGCTTCAGGATTGATGGCTGAGTACAGGATTCCAGAGTGCCAGTGTATGTATCGGTTTGTACATTTGTATTTACTTGCTTTTTGCGCTAATTGTTTTAGATGAAAGCGTTGAACTTTCTTTATTTATTGCAGTAGAATGTTTTGTGTTTTGGAACCACAATTGGATTGGAAAGCAATTATTTCTTACTTGTAGCACTAAATAGCGTCATTTTGGGTATAGCGATTAAGGGGTATTGTCTGGACAGTGATTACTTCTCTCTAGCGATTTTAAGGAATTCATAGATGGGGCTCGCAGCTGATATCACGCCACCATGATTTGCACGATAGCAAATGTACCTCGATTCCGCAACATAAGGGTGGAAGGCGCCATAAGCAGGCAAGAACGCACTGTGTTCGAAACTCTGCTACCATTCATTGTTGTGGAATCGATGTCCTTCATTGTGTGATCTTAAAAGGGGCGCTGATTAGGAATCTGGGTACAAGAGAGAAAGGATTGTCTGTCAGTGTTTTGTGTGTTAGTTGCATTATTGTGTATGCGACTAGTCGCAAAGTAGCGTAATTTTTATTTCTGCGCTCTTGTGCATCATTCGCATTATTGGGTTTGCGACTAGGCGCACAATAGTGTATGCATATTTCCTATATTGCTGCCACGTGTTCAAACAGTCATTGTATGCATAGCGTGATTGCTTGTTAAACCTCTGAATTATACTGCTATATTAAGGGAAAATGTTTTATTTGATTTCTGCGCAGAAAAGGTGTATGTAATTGAAACGTGTGATTGTAAAGCGGAGTCTACTGTCTGGTTAAGCCTAAGTGTAAGTGGAGACTACTGTCTGTTAAGCCTAATTGAAACTTGGTAGGTGACCGACTGGGCCGTACAAACTACTGTGCCAGTGTACAAAGCAGGTACATTGAGGTTATCGAGAAACTAAGGGGTTTCTCGGTCCGGCACCCATTAATCGCAAAGTCCATTGATCAGTTAGGTTCTTTGGGCAATGCGATCGAACCACTTAGTTATATAAACTGTAATTGTGAAGTGGGTTGTTATGGGAGTGAAACTGCTGGCAAGGTTAGGAGTTATTGGAACTCCTAGATGCTACCAGCTGGGAGTAAACTCAAAGTAGGAAGCGAGTGGTGAAGCTTGGAGTTAAATTCATCACACGTAAAATAATTTGCTAGGCAGTTATATTACTCCTCGTTTATGCACAACAGACCATACCACCTAGCGAGGGAAGTGGTGCATAGTGGGAAGAAGCGAGCAGCTGAAGCTTGGTTTGAATTCGCCACAGGTAGAATTATTTACAATAGGTGATTATTCTGCTCCTCGTTGTACAAGCCGACTGTAACGCTCGGTGGGCTGACTGTGCATAATGGGAGGGAGTGCGTGAATGTAGCTCTCTGCAAATCGTTCACCAATCTAAATTCTGTAGAAATTGCTAAGCATTTTCTCAGATGAGTGCAAAGCAATCTCTAGCAATGGTCGATTATGTCCTGCTGATGGAAGGGCTGACTGGATCGGCCATGTATGTTATGTTGCATACTGTGACATATGGGTGAAAATGACCAAGAAATGTAGAACACCTTTTCCTAAGATTGGTAGCTTTGATTCGGAGGTTCTGAATAAATGTTAGAGATAGTATATGTTTAATGAAATCTTTAACGGAAAGGATAAAGTTTAATGATTGTTTAAAGTTGTGGCAGCACGAGGGGAACACATGTTTAAGGTAGCATGTGACGCAAGATGGTGCAGGCATACTTCTATCACCCTATCACCTGATAATTAAAATAATAATAAAATTTTTTAACAAGTAATATTTTTTTATTTTTTTCCCATGTATTAAGGCACTTTAAGGTCAGGTTATTGATGAAGAAAAATATAACCACTGTAAAATCAGCCATGACTGAAATTGGTGAGGTTAATGTAAAGAGTAATGGTTTAAGCAAAATATTCTATCATTGTTATAAAAGAGCAATTAATAACATTTCAGGAAAGTAAGAAGTCTTTGTTTACAGTAAACATTGGGATTGGAAATTCAATTCAGAATAGTTACTATATGATAATAAGAACAGTTTTTTCCCTTGAAACTTCTTAGAAGACTAGACAGTAGATTATTTTATTGTGTTTATAAGAGAATTACTATGATCTAGTATTAACAAAAATTGGGATTCTATATTACCATAGATAGAATGTTAACTTAAGTTATAAGGTGACCGTCTCAATTAGAATATCACTCCAGCGTTGAATTCTCATAGTACTAATTATAAACTTACAGGGCCGGATTAATAATATGGCTGATGGAGCTACAGCTCCAGGCCCACTATCAAAAAAGTCCCACAGACAGAAGCATCTGTCATGAGCAGCTATAGACAGGAATTTATTTATCCTTCTACAGCAGAAAGAGCTGCCTGAAAGAAGCCGTCTGAGGCCCCGCCCCCAGGCTGCACCCCCCCCAGCTCCTTTGTCTGGATCAAAAGGCGAATACGCAAATATTATAGAGTCACATGGAGGGCTTCGTTAGCTCTCTCAGTGCCGCTTACGCGCCCATGACCTGCGCAGCATGTGACATCACTGCGTGTGGCATCACATGGGTACCGCCCACCACCACCGCATCCCGAATCTCCCCGGTCCCTTCTGTATATCCACCAGCACAGCAGCTCCGTGAAGGCGGGCCTGGCCCTGGCAGCAGAGGTACTGAGGTGAGGTCAAGATGCTCATCAGTCCTGCTGGCCAGGCTGCCTGGCTGCTGATGTATAGTAGTCGAATTTTATACATTATACAGAGTAGGCTTAGCCACTAATGAAAGTTTAATAATATACTAAAATTTATAATATATACACATATGTACACTGTGTATATATATATATATATATACACACACACATACACACACACAATACATATATATATCTGTACATCTCTAAAAATATGTATGCACATCATAATATATAATGTTAATTAAAAAATATATATATTTATAAATGTACTGTTTATAGAGTATATATATATATATATATATATATATATATATATATCACAGGGGCTCTGCACTCACCATAATAACTAATAATAATAATAAGCAAAATAAACAGTGGGGTTTTGGTTTACGAATTGATGAATGCATTTAAGCTTGCTGCCCCTGTCACGGGAGCCCACTTTACTGCAAGTCCCTACTCCATTGCTCAGAATTATAACATGGACATAGCCATCGCATTAGTGTTAAACTCAGGGTATGCTATCAAGGTTTAAAGCTCACAGCAACTTTGATTTTAAATGTGAGACAGTTACCAAGCACACCTGTTGCAAAGCACCTAGGAAAACAGCTGATACAAGTTAGATAACTAGTTAAAAAGGGTGCATGAGAAAATGTGATCACAAAAATGATTAATTATAAAAAATAATCATAATAAACAATTTTTATAATTAATCATTTTTGTGATCACATTTTCTCATGCTCTGCATCTGCGTACACTGACACTCCTGTGAAACTCTCATAACACATCCATTACACAAACCATATTTGAGTGCATTTCTATCCTGATTTCCAGTCACCACACAGGATCACTCATCACTTTTCCACAATATTTCTGATATTGTGAGTCTCAATCACAAAAGCACCTTTTCTGTGCATACTGCATGCTCCGTAGGGGTGTTTGCGTAGTTGAAAAAAATTGCTTAACTATGTGAACATCTGCATTGTGCATGGTACTAAGTCAGGTACAGAATGTGTGCTGGGGTACTACTATTTGGCATAATGTGTATTGGGGGGCACTGCAATGTGGCATAATACTGTATGCCAGTGGTTCCCAAACTGCACCGTGGCACCCTGGGGTGCCTCGGGACACTTGCAGATGTGCCTCAGGTTGGTGGTCCGGCACCAAATTAAATTCTTTATGGTCAATGTATTGTAAATATGTGCACAAACTGAAGCACAAACCTGGCCACCACTATATAACCAAACCTAAGGATGACAGGTAAGCACAGTTCACTTCACTTTACTACACTCAATTTTTTTCTGAATTTCTCAATAACAAACTTTTGGCTTAGGGGTGCCGTGAAAACAATGCTGATACTCTAGGGCGCCGTGGTTCAAAAAAGTTTGGAAACCACTGCTGTATTCATTGGTGTCACTACTAAATAAAATGGATTGTGATCGTTTTAGCATCTTGAATGTGTTGTGAGTTGAAAGGGAAAAAGTGAGATTTGGTGGCAGCAGGATGGCTGTATGTGCACAGATTTGGTGCTTCTGTTTGGCCTTTGGAAAGTGATATAAATAGAAATTAAATTGTGGATTTCTTACCTCCCATCCAGGGCCATCCATTATTGCCCCCTAACTGTCCTCTGCCCTGCAACTGTGATGCATGCAGTTTATGTATATGATTTACTGCTCCTCATGCGTGCTCCGGAATGTTTGTATAAAATGTTGTGCACTAATTACATTAAGCCTCTGCACTGTGCTCTACAGGAACATTTCTTACACTATTGTTTTGTTATTTTTCTCAAATGTTTTACATTATGATGGGACCATGAAACCGTGAGGTAGTACCTCAAATTGTATACATTATGGAACCCTTGGACTGTGGTTGACAGTAGGCAGCAGCTATTGCCTTCCATGGTGCTAGCCACACCCCCCGTGCAGACCACACCCTCATACCACTGGTTACCCCTGCTTCCCACATCAGTAGTCACCTCCCCACTGTGCTGGTCACAGTTTCTGTGGCAGCACAAATAGGCCCACCAGAAAGGTCAGCTCCAGGCCCATGTGGACCTTAATCTGGCACTGCTTACTTATGTTCATTTTTCTCTATTTTTGAAGAAATGGTAATCAATGGTATCTTGTATTAACCCTGTCTGTGCTACCTATATCATATAGGCCACCCGGCAGCATATCTGCAGTGAAAATTGGGCATTAAAGTCACACATGAACAATACTGGTTTTAAAGTACTAAGGGGAATTCATAAGTAATGGCAGCCAACGCAGATATGACTAATTTTTATATATTTGAAGCAAATGAATGTAGCTGGAAATTCATATTTTTAGTGATGATAAAAAGTATTTCACATACTAGAATGCAATATATTGAAGGATTGTTTACTGAAAACACACATGCAACACAGAAGTATTGAGGTTTATCTGTGCTCACAGGATCTTGGTATTCCGTGAGAGGGTTGGAACATGCAGCGTATGAAAGGTTTTTTATTGTGTATAAGATATGTGCTCATCTGTGTGCAGTTTATATGTACTTCTGAAAATTTCCTTGTAGGAACAGCAGTTTAAAGATTTATTTCAGGTTAAGAAATTTGGTTCTGAAGTGAGTTATAACATGTGGTGTGTTATATTGTATTATCTGTGTATTATATTGCGTATGAATTACACATTACCTTGCAATTATAACTAAGTATGATTTGAGGGTTTGCTGAATATGCATAGTACAATGTTTAAGATGATCAGGTTACTGGATGTGTCTTGTCAAGGAAATAAGGGCAGGTATGGACCCTGTGGAAGCTGACAGGGTTAACTCATAGGAAGCTTTGGTTGCTATACACATATAGTGCAGGAAGGACAACCAGGTGTCGGGGGTCTGTAAGTGGTACAGGATAAAAGAATACTGTTCAAAGAGATATAAGTTACTTAAGAATATCTGAGATGTAGCGGTGAAGTGATTATTGTTGTTATGTAGGATATTCTGTTGTTTCAGTTCAAACCCTTACTTCCTATAGAGTCTTTCATAGTTTATATACACTCATAATATAGTATAGTTAAGTCAAGGATAGACTATTGTTAGTAATTGATAATATGAACTTGATTTAAGTAAAAGGGCAAAAATAGCTATAAGATCCTTAAGAATATCTGAAATATCACGGATCTCATAATTTTTTGACATGATAAATATTGCAGTAATTAGCAATTATTATTTTTTTTTATTATTGGAGGCATTCTATTGTTATGCACATTTTTGAATAGGGTCAGGTATTTAACGTTCTTTTTATATCAAAGGTGTGTGATATCTGGGTAAAAGGCTCGGTCAAAGGGTGGAGTCGCGTGGGTCGCTCCTATGGATTCCTGGTTGGGACGCATCATGTGTGAAAGCTGGGACTCTCTGTCTAGTTACAATGGTAGAAGGCATAATTTATAGATAACAGATTCTTGAGAATATCTGAGGAAGTTACAGGTTTGTGTATTCAACGTGGCTGGGATTGTGGTGATTAACAATTTTTTTTTCTCATTGAAGTTATTCTGTTATTTAATTATGTCTTTAAAAGATGTCTTGCTGGTTACTTACTTTGGCGATGCAGTAGGAACTATGAGCAGACCATACGCAATGGTTGCCTGGTAACACTGTAAGTAGAAATTTTGGCGAGGACAGAAAACCAGGTCTGTATGACAAGTTCACCAGTCCTGTAAGGGCTGAGGACATCTCCATGCAACAGGCAGAGGGATATCACACAGATTACTAATACATTCAATGTACATCATAACGTCACACTAAAATGTGAATTTTTCCCTAGTTTAATCAACTTGCAAAGGGAGGTATATGTGGTTAACCCATTTGTTCAGTTCTGTAACAAATATAGGTAACATTGATGTGAAGCTTAGAACCAGGCGATTAATTGGATCATATGGCAGGTTGGCAATGAGTCCTGTAATAATCATTCTATATTTTCTGGTAAACAGTATGGTTGAAAAAGACTGAACCACAGGTCTGCAAAGTTTGGAAACAAGGTCAAAATTTTATTAAAGATACCACAGAATAATTGTTTTTTTATAGGTAAACAGGTCATGTTGTAAGTATACATATATGACTGCAGGAAATATGATTTGTAAATAGCAATATACTAAATATTATAGATAGTGGGAAACAATGTGATATGCGTAATGTTGGACATGAGATATTCCTTAGAAGTAGAGATGTCATATGAAAAGCAAAGGTAAAGAAATCTAGGTTTGTCATTTCTGCAGTACATAAGGAGATGTCTTTATGTTTTCTGATTACAGGTGATAATGGATTTAACTTTTATGCTTATAACAATGTTTACGGTATATGCCATTGTTCTCAATAATGTGTACAGTTAAAAATATAATAATGTATATCGGAGAGAAGGGGATTATAAAATTGCATAGTGATGATAGGTAAGTATTGCAACCCCTGACCAAATTCATAGGAACTGGAAGATGGATATACAAGGTTTGGTTTGTAAGACATTGGAAAGATTAATAACTAACCATAAGGTATATATCTCATGACGTAATGTGTATGTTAAATGACACAGAAACTGTTATAAGTGGTAACAGTTCATACGGAATGGTTTTAGAGATCACCAATGATTGTTGGTAGCAGATACAAAAGTGATATCTTTGTGTATGTATATCCCTGTATAAGTATTATGGATAACCAAAGGGTGGAGGTTTCATCCACCAGAACAGGAGGATTGTCATAGATCATAAAAATATGCATATGATCGTACTGTTTTGAAAGTGTTGTAGTGACAATAACTCACTGGAAAGTAAGTTTTTCTCAATAACACCTGTTGTAATTTGGATGTTTTACCTCTTGTGACCAGTAGTGACACTCACATGTCCTAGGAGGAGTAGTAGTAGAAGGGAAAATATACATCCACTTCCTAATAGAGGTGGTAAGGCCTGCAAATACTAGGGGTTTTCAATGAGAAAAATACATTTAAGATTGTTCCAAAATTGGTCTTATATTTAAACAGGTTTCACAGGTTAATTTTCTGTTATTGCTAAATGAACTGGGTATATCTATTAACAGTTTGTATGTCTAGAATAGATAAGTAATAGTTACATATTGACATACATGTATGATATATACTAACATTTCCTTCTAGTTCCCTGGAACATCGGAATACAGGTCAAAGTGTATTTAGAATTAAACACTTGTCAATGTCAATAAGTTATGTTTTTTTGGAAACTCCAATATGGAGCTGACAAAATTCTAAATTGCCACAGTGGGAGGGGGGGGGGTACACTGGAAGAATCTGTTTTTCGTCGATGTAGGCAAAACAAGTCAACAGCAGGATATCTGAAGACTACAGACGGATCGGGTGGAAGATGATAGCTTGGGTAGTAAAGATGGAGACATTCTAGAGGACTGATATCTCAAATTTCCTATTCTAGATGCTGACAAGGACCAGCTGTGGATAAATGATATTCCTGGTAGATGACAAAGATAACTAGATGAGACACAGATTGAAATAATCGGGATCATCCAGAAGTGTGCCCTCACCCCATTGGGTGAAGATAACATAATAAGAACAATCATAAGTTTTCCTGATATTTAGATCTATGAAAATTATATTGTTATGATTCTCTCCAAATTGAATTATCTCTCTTTTACCACCTATATTATCAACCTACATTAACACATACGCTAATATAGTGAAGGATTGCATTACAACCCCGACATTGAATGTGCCTACAGATAATATGTGAACAGGCAAAATCATGTATAATAATAATTATTGTAAATGTTCCTTTAAACATCCTTGATAATGTAGTCTCATTTCCCCAGACTTCCTTTATAGGTTCGATGAGAACCCACATCCTACCCATGGTCCCGTATAGATCTGCTGAGTGCGTATAAGGGTTGCTCTACCCTGTTGAAATGCATTATTAATGGTTTAATGACCGACTCATGTCATACCATTAAGAACATTGAATAATAAATTATTATGCATGACTGGAAAGGTTAAGATTGTGATAGTTTATGTTTACTATCAAAGGGTGGGCTGTCAAAGTCGGATAATTGGATATGATCGCTTGCAATTATTATCTGATGATTTAGTTGTCTATGGTCTGGTGATGAATTGCTTGGACGCTGCTCTGTGTCCGCATTTCTGATGCAAACAAATACAAGGTTTACTGTGGAAAACAGGTTTGGTTTTTATGTCTGTGGGTGTTTGCATATGTTTTGAGACTCTCCACATGCTAATACAGTATGCCTGTGACAAATAATTAAAAATGTAGCACAGTCTGAATGCAAGGTTGAGAATCACTGTCAGAGGCCTGCAGGTCGTTAGCAATTAACTACCTTTTTGTTCAGTGCCGTTTTGGTTCATAGGAACTGACACCTATACTCTAATTAAGTGGAGAGGGGCCTGTCGCAAGCTCCCAGACAGAGTGGCAATGGCAGACAGCTGGGGGGTTGCCCCCTGCTTAGAAATAAACCATTATTTACAACTTAGAAGTTGGTTCAAGCAATGTCTAAATATTAAAATAATGCCAGTAAATAAAGCTAGGGAAATTATATATATATATATATATATATATATAACAATATAACATGCATATAGATGGGCACTCTCAGTACTGAAAAAGTGAAAACATTTTTATTGAAGTTCACATATTCTTCAAGCAATAATCAGGTCAATGTTTTGGTTCTCCTGGACCTTTGTCAAGACATAGAGAATCCAAACTGCACAAACACCACCAAAGACAGGTAACTTCACAGTCACACCAGACCAGCCTATATACCCCTCCCAAATGCCAATAGAAAACACATGTGTAGCAACCAATCAACCATAATTAACATAGCAACAAGAAAACACATACCACATATGTTAAGTCAGTCACAGTCACTGTAGTGTCCACCTCACCGACTTAGGTTATTCATATATGGACTATAGAAATGAAGCCCAACTTGACTTATAGACTTAATAAGTGGGGGACTGTCGCATTGCGTTCCAAAGCATGGAACGCACAAAAGCCGGAAATAGCACTAAACATCCGGCAGTGCCGGAGCTCATCTCCGCAGTATGTGTCAGCTGCATCATAGCGTATCGCCCAGATCACAGAATCAGGTCACGTACCACGTGATCCACTGGGACCCATTCCGTGAAAGAATGGCTAACCATCGTTCATCAATTTGTTCTGCTTTTCAGACTCTTAGTTCTGATAAACTGGTGGCAAAGCATTTTATGGATTTCAAGCATCCTCCCTCGACATTGAGATGTATGTTGATTGACACTGTACCTAAACCCATGCGCGGTGAAGATCGAGAGTTGCTCTTAAGAAAACGTGAGGTGCGCTGGATTTTTCAATTGGATACTGTTGCTCCACGTGGATTAAATGAGTATTTGCCGTACAATATTTTTCTTAAATGAGTCATTTTTACTTTTTATTTATTTTTTCTATTTTTTTATTAGTTTTTTTGATCTGGGTCTGTGAATCTGTGGACTGGTGTCACTTATTATTGATGGGTAGTATTATGTTATGTTATAAATAAGGGTATTATTAGTTTGTTTATTTTCTTTTGGCTAAATTGATTTATTATTAGTATTGATTTTGTTTAGTATTGTTTAATTAATACATGTATGTACCTTGGTAGTACGGGTTGGAGTACTCTATGTCCCCTTTACGGGTCGACAATCGATATACTATTTTAGGGTTTTGGATAGTAGATATGTCTGATGTGCTATGCATTTTAATTGATGTGTTTATGTTTGTGGTTGTTTATGACTTCGCAGTCACCCCTGATCAGCCTGTTCATGCCCGCTTCCTGCTTGCGTTCCAGGTTAGTGGAATGCAGTTGTGTTTTGTCTCCTCAGGTCATGTTCGGTCACGTTAGGTGTGACCCTGGTTTGGGTTGTGCATGACACGTAATGATGCCGCCCACAGTGATTGCGGTGAGGTATTACTTCTAAGTGCCTGCTGTATAGACATTGGCTTGCATTCCGGGTGTGTGGAATGCAGGCCTTGCTCTACATGGGTCCCAGTGGATCACGTGGTACATGACCCGATTCCGTGACCCGGGCGATACGCTATGATGCAGCTGACACATGCTGCGGAGGTGAGCTCCGGCGCTATGCCGGATGTTTTGTACTATTTCTTGCTTTTGTGCGTTCCACACTTTGGAACGCAATGCGACAGTCCCCCACTTATTAAGTCTATAAGTCAAGTTGGGCTTCATTTCTATAGTCCATATGTGAATAACCTAAGTCGGTGAGGTGGACACTACAGTGACTGTGACTGTCTTAACATATGTGGTATGAGTTTTCTTGTTGCCATGTTAATTATGGTTGATTGGTTGCTACACATGTGTTTTCTATTGGCTTTTGGGAGGGGTATATAGGCTGGTCTGGTGTGACTGTGAAGTTACCTGTCTTTGGTGGTGTTTGTGCAGTTTGGATTCTCTATGTCTTGATAAAGGTCCAGGAGAACCGAAATGTCGACCTGATTATTGCTTGAAGAATATGTGAGCTTCAATAAAAATGTTTTCACTTTTTCAGTACTGAGAGTGCCCATCTATGTGCATGTTTTTATATTTTGGTTCACTTAGCTGGCCTTTAATGGAGCATCTCAATATTATCTAATATGCTTGATGTGCTGTTGCCCATTTGGATTATAATATATATATTAATCCATCACAAATTATTATTATAATCATTTATTTATATGGCGCCACAAGTGTTCCGCAGCGCCTTACAAAGTACAAAAACAAATTGTGTACAAGTGACTTACAGAACAATACAATACAGGACATGGATAATATATATTGCTACATTAGCGACCATATCACCCAGATAAGCAACAGAGCATAAGCAACCAAGTGTTAGGTGCCTTAGTGGTGAGTAAGAAGTAAATGACACTATAGTAAGGAGAAGCACAAGAGGCTAGATGGACCTGCTCGGGAGAGCTTACATTCTAAAAAGGTGGGGGAAGACAAACTGGGTTGACACAGATGGGGACGAAGGAGCATGTAGCAAGGAGTTAGAATGATAGCTGGAAGGCTTTGATGAAGTAGTGGGTCTTGAGAGCTCGTTTGAAGGATTGCAAACAGGTGGAGAGTCAGATGGGGAGTGGGAGAGAGTTTCAGAGGTGGGGAGCAGTGCGGGCAAAATCTTGGAGGCGGGAGTGGGAGGAAGTAATCAGCTGGCATGAAAGGCGGCGTGCATCAGTTGAGCGAAGAGGGCGGAGAGGAGCGTGAAGGGAGATGAGAGCAGAGATGTATATGGGAGAAGATTGGGTGAGGGCTTTGTGAGTGAGCGTGAGAACCATAAATCAGATTCTAAAAGGGAAGGGGAGCCAGTGGAGAGCTTGTTGGAGAGGGAAGGCAGATGTAGAGCGCTTGGAGAGGAAGATAAGCCATGCAGCAGCATTAAGGATAGAATGGAGAGAAGAAAGATGGGATTTGGGGAGGCCAGATAGGAGGAGGTTACAATAGTCCAATCTGGAGATGACCAGTGAGTGTATGAGGGTTTTAGTAGCATCCTGGGTGAGATAGGGTCTGATCTTAGAAATATTTTTGAGATGGAAATGACAGGACTGTGAAAGGTTCTGGATATGTGGTTTGAAGGAGAGGGATGAGTCTAGGATAACTCCAAGACAGTGCACTTTGGGACTAGATGAGATAGTTATTCCATCAATTGATAAAGAAATAGTGGGAAGTGAGGTGATGTGGGAGGGTGGGAAGATGATCAGCTCTGTCTTAGACATATTAAGTTTAGGAAATCGCTGGAACATCCAGGAAGAGACAGCAGAGAGACAGTTGGAGATACGAGTCAGAAGAGAGGGGGAGAGATCATGGGAGGAAAGGTAGATTTGAGTATCATCAGCATAGAGATGATAATGGAGGTCAAAAGAGCTGATGAGTTCACCTAGAGAGGAAATATAGAGGGAAAATAGGAGAGGACCAAGAACAGAACCTTGGGGAACACCTACTGTAAGAGGCTGTGGGGGCGGAAGAGGAGTCGTGAGAGGAAACTGAGAAAGATTGGTTAGAGAGGTAGGACGACAGCCAGGAGAGGGCAGTTCACATAGACCAAGGGAGTGAAGGATATTCAGCAGGAGAGGGTGGTCCACAGTGTCAAAAGCAGCAGAGAGATCAAGGACAATGAGAAGAGAGTAGTGGCCTTGGGATTTGGCAGCAAGGAGGTCATTGCTGACTTTTGTGAGGGCAGTTTCAGTGGAGTGGAGAGAATGGAAGCCAGACTGAAAAGGGTCAAGGAGGGAGTGGGAGGAAAGAAAAGTGGTAAGGTGGTTGTAGACAATCCGCTCAAGGAGTTTGGAGGAAAAGGGGAGGAGAGAGATGGGTCAGTAGTTAGAAGGAAGGTTAGGATCAAGGGTAGGTTTTTTAGGAATGGGGGAGACAAGGGCATGTTTGAATGTAGAAGGAACAGTGCCTGATGAGAGGGAGAGGTTAATGAGGTGGGCAAGATGGGAGCAGGCAGAGAGAGAGAGGAAGCAGAGGAGGCGGGAGGGGATGGGATCAAGTGGGGAGGTGGAAGGGGGGGGAGGACCGGATGAGGGCCATGACTTCCTCTCCAGATACAGGGGAGAAGGATATTAGAGTTGGTAAAGTTGATGGGGAGGGGTGATTTGGGAAAGGAGGAGGAGGAGTGCTGGGGGACTGGTTGGATATGATGTCCTGACGTATGGAATCAATTTTAGATGTAAAGTAGGTAGCAAAGTCAAGGGCAGTGAGCAAGGAGGGGAGACGAGGAGGGGGTGGGCAAAGGAAGGAGTTGAAAGTAGTGAACAGACGCTGGGGATTAGAGGACTGACAGGAGATGAGGTTCTTAAAGTATGACTGTTTAGAGAGGGAGAGCGCAGCACTATAGGATGAGAGCATAAATTTGAAATGTAGAAAATCTGCCTTAGAGTGTGATCTTCTCCACTGTCGATCGGCAGTTCAATAACACTTTTGCAGGTATCTGGTGCATTTGGAATGCCAGGGTTGAGGAGTAGATCTGCAAGTGTGAGTAGTGATCGCCGGAGCGACAGAGTCCAGAGCAGAAGTAAGGGAGGCATTGTATAGGGAAGTGGCTTGTTCAGGGCAGGAGAGAGAGAGGATAGGGGAGAGAAGTGAGTCAAGCAGGGAAGAAACGAAACCTGTGTCGATAGCGTCAATGTTACGCCTAGTAATGGAGGCTTTTGGAGGTAGAGGAGGGGAAGGAGAGAAGGACAGGTTAAAAGAGAGAAGGTGATGGTCAGAAAGAGGGAATGGGGAATTAAGGTGGTCAGAAATATCACAATGGTGTGTGAAGACCAGATCAAGCACATGGCCACTCACATGGGAGGGTGAGGAGGTCCATTGGGAGAGACCAAGTGATGATGTGAGGGAGAGGAGTTTGGATGCAGAGGATTCTGTGGGGATATCAATTGGACTATTGAAGTCACCTAGGATAATTGAGGGAAGGTCTGAGGAGAGAAAGTGAGGGAGCCAGGAAGCAAAATTGTCAAGGAACTTGGAGGGAGGGCCAGGGGGATGGTAAATGACAGCTACTTGGAGGTATACTGGGTGGAAGAGGCGTATAGCATGGACTTCAAATGAAGAGAATGTAAGGGATGGTTCAGAGGGAATGG
This sequence comes from Taudactylus pleione, assembly GCA_031769625.1. Classification (NCBI taxonomy): domain Eukaryota; kingdom Metazoa; phylum Chordata; class Amphibia; order Anura; family Myobatrachidae; genus Taudactylus; species Taudactylus pleione. Next base: position 433,286 of record JAUIMM010001408.1, on the reverse strand, counting down.
GTTGGTATGAGTAACCAGGGGATAGAAGGACCCCAACACCACCACCATGGCGACCCCCAGGTTGTGGGGTGTGGGAAAAGGTGAGGCCCCCAGAGGAGAGAGCTGCAGGAGAAGTGGTGTCAGAGGGTACAATCCAGGTTTCAGTAATAGCTAGGAGATTCAGGGAGTTGGAGATGAAAAGGTAATGGGTTGGGACCAGTTTATTACAGACTGACCTGGCATTCCAGAGGGCACAGGATAGAGGGGCAGAGTTTGTTGGAGAGATTTGAATGAGATTATTAGGGTTGCTGTAGCGTGGGGATGAGATTAATTTGGGGGACCGAGCTGAATAGAGTGTAGCGATGGTGCGGATTCCAGTGCTAGAAGGGGAGCCAGCAGAAGGTGGGCAGGAAGGGAAATGAATGATGTGTGGATGGATGTGGGGTGAAGTGACCTGGAGAGGGGAGTGGGAGGAGGGATTAGCAGTGAGGTTGTAGGACCCCTGTGGCGTATAAGAGAATGAAAGTGGAGTAATGGGAGAAGATAGGGTGGAAGGTAAACAGAGGAGAGGAGATAAGGGGAAGAGGAAATGGAAGAGACAAGGGGGAAAGGATAAAGGTGGATGCAAGGGGCAGAACAAAAGATTAGGTAGACACTGAGTGAAGGTGGGAGTTGAAGAAAACATAGTATTAGTAAGGATGATGTAAATAGGGGAAGAAAAGTTAAAAGTAGGAATGAAGACAGAATGTAGGAGAGAGCAGATTTCCAGAAACACAAGTATGGTACAGTGTGGGAAAAGAGTCTGTACTGCAAATGTTTATTATTGAGTATAAAAAAGTGGAGATTTGGTGGGAGCAGAAGTTAAATAATAAAATAGACAGTGGTAGGAGCTAGATGATATAAGACTTATAAAAAGAGCTAATGTAAAAGTACATTATTATAGAGGTAAACTGACATTAACACATATAAGTATGCATTAGGATTATATGTAAAGCACAGAGCCAGCAGCAATAGTAGCAAGGAAGGCACCAGGTTTATGCAGCCACCAGACAGGGAGTTCAATAATGAAAGTCCTGGTTATGTATCTACAGGATCTAGTAGTATGGAGACTGTGACCTCACAATTGTTCATTCCACTTTGTCCAATTAATGGTGAGGTTGTTGTTTGTTTGTAGTTTGGTGGGTTTCCTTCTGTTTCACTGCTGTTTAACGCTGATATAACACCGATTAATTGATTAAAAAAGTCGACACTTTTAAAATAGGCCACTTCTAAAGATAGAGCACGCCAGCCAAGGCTAGTCCAGCCTTCTAATGAACCTTACATAGGAGACCTAGCATGTGAAACCACTAATTTCTAACTACCCCCAAAACACTCCCAATATTATTGCAAACAAATAAATTACCTTAAACAAACAAACAGCACATACCATTAAGCTAGCATCTGGGTCTATATACCTAGAATCGAACTAAAAAAAACACAAACATAAAACTATATTCTAAACCATCAACTACAGATACTATGCAGTGATATACTACTTAATTTAACATTACATCGAAGTTAATTGTTCAAAGCAGTAGTCAAATTCCAAGTACAGCTCGGGCAGGGACAAACAATTATAATGCAGCAAGAATATGCTGCTGGGAGCAGTAGTCCTTTACAAGTATAATGCAGCAAGAATATGCTGGGAGCAGTAGTCCTTTACCTAGTACAGCTCAGGCAGGGACAAACAATTATAATGCAGCAAGAATATGCTGCTGGGAGCAGTAGTCCTTTACAAGTATAATGCAGAAAGAATATGCTGGGAGCAGTAGTCCTTTACCTAGTACAGCTCGGGCAGGGACAAACAATTATAATACAGCAAGAATATGCTGCTGGGAGCAGTAGTCCTTTACAAGTATAATGCAGCAAGAATATGCTGGGAGCTGTAGTCCTTTACCTAGTACAGCTCAGGCAGGGACAAACAATTATAATGCAGCAAGAATATGCTGCTGGGAGCAGTAGTCCTTTACTAGTATAATGCAGCAAGAATATGCGGGGAGCAGTAGTCCTTTACCTGCAGGTTAGAGGAGACAGAAGGATGCGTCAATTCACAAGCAATTGCAGCTGAAGATATTATTCATAACGCTGATATAATGCCAATTAATCAATTTAAAAAGAAGTCAACACTTTTAAAATAGTACACTTCTAAAGATAGGGCACAGCAGCCAAGGCTAGTCCAGCCTTCTAGTGAACCTTACATAGGAGACCTAGCATGTGAAACCACTAATTTCAAACTACCCCCAAAACACTCCCAATATTATTGTAAGCAATAAATTACCTTAAACAAACAAACAAACAGCACATACCATTAAGCTAGCATCTGGGTCTATATACCTAGAATAGAACTAAGAAAACACAAACATAAAACTATATTCTAAACCATCAACTACAGATACTATGCAGTGATATACTACTTAATTTAACATTACATCTAAGTTAATTGTTCAAAGCAGTAGTCAAATACCTAGTACAGCTCGGGCAGGGACAAACAATTATAATGCAGAAAGAATATGCTGCTGGGAGCAGTAGTCCTTTACCTGCAGGTTAGAGGAGACAGAAGGATGCGTCAATTCATAAGCAATTGCAGCTGAAGATATTATTCATAACGCTGATATAACGCCAATTAATCGATTTAAAAAGAAGTCGACACTTTTACAATAGGACACTTCTAAAGATAGGGCACGCCAGCCAAGGCTAGTCCAGCCTTCTAGTGTACTGAAATTACATAGCACACACACTTAGACTTACATGGTTACACATCTTGTATGTGTAACTATATGCACGCACCTTTGAGTGCGCACGCACCCACATATACACACAACGCATACTAGCAATTTTACACAATTATCTTACACTCACATATGCACGTACTTATAATAAGGTTCCTTCATATTAAACGTGATATTAGAGGTTTTATTAGCGAATAATTATGCTGTGAATGTATGTATATGATATTTAAGGTATAGAAGCTAGAAGACATGTCATGTTTGGTACCATTCTAAAACTATGTTTATTTGCAGATTTTCAGTTCCAACAGCAAGGAGATCGCAACATGCATCTGCAAGATATGAATTATAGGTTAGAATGTATCTCTGTATGTAGTGTTTCTTTATTAGTTCTTCGGAGGGAAACCTACACAAAGAAGCAGTTGGAAAGCTAATCCATTGCTCTGATGACACCACATGAACTACCCATTGAACAGAATGGAGCAAGAACCAATGGAATCATGCCAGCTCGTCTCTATTGTTGTATATGTGATCTATGTGGTACATAGGCTGGGGCTCTGTGAGCTGTAAGGGAGTCATTTTCCCTTACTAGATGACTGCAGGCTTCAGGATTGATGGCTGAGTATTAGATTCCAGAGTTCCAGCATATGTATCAGTTTGTACCTTTGTATTTACTTGCTTTTTGCGCTAATTGTGTTAGATGAAAGCGTGTAACTTTTTTTATCGCAATATAACATTTTGTGTTTTGGAACCACTATTGGATTGGAAAGCAATTATTTCTTACTTGTAGTGCTAAATAGCTACATTTTGGGTATAGCGATTAAGGGGTATTGTCTAGACAGCGATTATTTCTCTCTAGTGATTTTAAGGAATTCATAGCACAGTCATTAGACAATGCATGTACAAGTGGCTGATACACACTGGGTCAACTTGATGGCTGACTGCCCATCACACCAACAGGTGGCCAATTTGGGTACACACACTTACTGATCAGATGCTCGGAATGTCATCCTGACTTCACAGCTGGGCGGACATTTGAATTTGCACACCCAGCTGTGACGTCAGTTCCTAAAGCAAGTGTACAGGTGGTCGGCAGCAAGAAGTTTCACATACCATTACTGTCCAGACCAGACATGGACTGATTGAAATAACTTATTATTGTCGTGCTAGTTAAAAAAATGAAGACAATCTTTCAGAGATAAGAGAGCCTCACAGCTAAGAGATGAGCCAGATGGCCCTTTACTTATGGGACACAGGAGCATGCTTGGCACTACTCCTTTGTTGATGCACGTGCAACCAAAATGCACACAATTCACAAACACAGAAAATAATTTTTTATTTTTGTTGGAGTGCACTTTGTGGGTTACACCACAATTTAAGAGATGAGCCAGCCGGCCCTTTACTTATTGGACACAGGCGCACGCTTGGCACTGCACCTTTGTTGATGCACGTGTGGCTACTGCGCATACATTTCACACACAAACACAGAAAAAAGAGAAGAATTGTTTATTTTTTGTGGAGCGCACTTTGGGGGTTACACCACCCTTTAACAGACTTATGACACAGGCGCACGCTTGGCGCTGCTCCTTTGTTGATGCACTTGCGCCTACAGTGCACACAATTCACAACACAGAAAACACAAATTTTTGATTTTTTTTGGAGTGCACTTTGGGGGTTACACCACCCTTTAACAGACTTATGACACAGGTGCATGCTTGGCGTTGCTCCTTTGTTGATGGACATGCAGCTACAGCGAACACAATTCACAACACAGAAAAGAAGATTTTTTTCATTTTTTTTGAAGTGCACTTTGGGGGTTTCACCACCCTTTAAGAGATGAGGCAGCCGGCCCTTTACTTATGACACTTGGGGGGAGCACCCCTGATGGACAGATCACCCCCTGGACAACACTACATCACCCCTTTAGGACTACCGCCTTTTTGGGACACTGCACAACACAGCCCAGCCAGGCCCTATAGACTTTTGCAGTGGACACAGCCCCTATGGACAACTGACTTCACAAAACAGTCCAGGCAGCCCCTATGGACAACAGCAGCACAACACAGCCCAGCCAGCCCTAACTCCCACCCTCCCTCTTCACTGTCCACAGCTGGAGTGAGAAATGGCGCAGACGCGGGGACCTTTTATAGAATCCAAAACCCATTAGATCTGGAAGGCAGGATGATGATGTTTTGCCTCGATTTCAGTTCAGAGTCAGACGGGAAAACCCGAGTCGGACTCGGTTCCCGACTCAGATTGGGGGGGTTCGCGGGGGTTCGGATTTCAGAAATCCGAACCTACTCATCCCTAATATATATATATATATATATATATATATATATATATATGTAAAACAAAAGGGTGGAGAAAAGGGCACCTCCTAGTGCATTAAATAAGTAAATTATGTAACCATCACCAAAGGTAATCACCCTCTGTGTAGATGGGGGTGTACCTTATATAGTGGAATTCACCACTTATTCAACAGCAAGAACAATTTCAATAATTCCTTATTTGTCCAACTTCTGGAAACCATCAGGCTTTTCCCTCCATACAGACCAAAGTGAATCAACACATAGAGAAAAATAGAAAGACCATAGTGTATTACTATACACACAAATTTATTCAACAGAAAATAAGCATATCAAATGCCCGTACATATATAAAATGTTCAAGCTTATCTGCATAAGAATGTCACTGGTAGAGGATCATACCACACACCACCTCAACGCGTTTCGTCCGTCAAAACGATTTTGGACTTCATATATATATATATATTATTTTTTTAGTTTATTCAGCCAGGGCATGCCTCCAATAATATTATATTTATACCTGCTTTGAGTGTGTTATGCTGTGTCAATAGCTATATATCTATATATTATGATACAGCTTAACCTTTGCGGGTTTAAATAAAATATTATGTGTCTCATTCCTTAATGTCTCATGGTGAGATTTGGTGGTTTTGTGCACTCCTGGGTTGGGGGGTGGAGGGATGGGGAGAGAGAGTGGTGGGGAGCGGAGGGAGCAGATGTGTGCTGTTATGGGTGTGTTGTTGGTGTGGGGTGGTGCGGGATGAAAGAAACACTGTAGGCTAGGTGGGTGTTGAATGTGACAAATACATTTATTGGTACTTGTGTTTCACTTGTGCGGAGGACAAAAGTTCTCAGGTTGGAGGCACAGTGCTCCTTGGAGATAATGGCTTCCCTGAAATGTTCGTGGGGGCGTGAAAATGCCCAATCGGTGGTGGGGTGGATGACAGGGCGCTGTCCACAGTTTGGGGAGTAGGGTTAATCCTTTCAGGGGGCTCCTTGACATGCAGTTCTTACTACTGCATGGTCCCCTGCTGGACCTATGGTTGACAGACTTGTGAACTGGGATGCCCTGGTTGTGGTGTATGGGGGTACTCCTGACTCCTCCAGAAAGGCAGGCAAGCCTCCTGGCTGCCACCTGCCCCCCGGCTACCTCCAGGAAACCCTCATAGCGGGGGGGACACGATGACATGATTCGTGCTGAATTGCATCATCGTGGCTCTGCACCCTCCTTCACAATGCCTTATTTTCAGCATTGTGAGGAGGGGCCGGGGCCATAATAATGCAATTGTGTGCACCTGCCCCCAAATTGGACCCATTGCCTGGCCACACCCCCTGCTGTATGCAGGCATTCAGCTCCCTCTCGGAAGGAGGGAGCTGAATGTCGCCAAGTAAAATAAATAAATATTTATCCGCATCTGTAGAGTAAACAACAATCCAGCTATAGCAGAAGAGAATATTGATTCTATGATTTCTAATTTGTAAAAAGAGGATATGACCTTAATTTACTCCTCAAATATAAACGCAAAGCGTTATCTGTTACAAGTACTTCATTATTAGTACCATCTAACAAACACCAAACAAACCAGTAAGGACTAATTGTTTTCCATGGACCACACAATTTAATACTGCCAGTTCATGTATTAAACAACAGTTCTGCAAATTTTGGCCAATTATCTCTTGCGATACTGAGCTTCCATCTTTGAAGCATAATTCTATACTACATTGCCATACCCAGGGTAGAAATTTAAAAGACATGTTAGTAAAATCTGATATTACTTCATGTGAGAAATCAAAAACTGTTTTTTGTTTTCAACCTCCTAAACCAGGATGCTTTAGATGCCCCAATTGAATGACTTGTAATTACATGATAAGCGGCGACAGCTTTGATCATCCTCAGTCAGGTAAAAAATATCTTATTCGACAGCATGTTACCTGTACGAGCAAATATGTGATATACATGATCACTTGTCCTTGTAGCAAATGCTACATTGGAAAAACCCAAAGGATGTTCAAAGAACGGATGGCCCTTCATAGAAGTGCTATAAGATTGACACTAGAAAAGGGCCATGCCGAACAACCTGTGGCCAAACACTTTTTGGAAGCTAAACATAGCCTCGCTTCAATGAAATATAGAATCATTGATTTCATTCCCACTTTGGTTAGAGGAGGTGATAGATCTTTGCATTTATCACAGACTGAATCACGTTGGATTCATAGGCTAGATACTCTAGCCCCCAAAGGATTGAATGAACAGTTGGGGCTTCACTGCTTTCTATAAGTACCAATGACAAGCCTTTATCCAGCATAGGATATTTTTCCTTTATTCATTTCATACATTTTTTTTTTTTTTTTTCAGTTTTGTTATTTTTTGTATAATTTAAAAATATTTTGTTACTAATTATTTTATTCTTATTATTGACATCCTGAATATTTGTTTAAATTTAAATTTGATTATTGTTGCAGTAGAATTAGAGATTGTCATCTCAGATATACAATTACCTTCTATGAGTTGAGAATCGTTTGGTGATTCAGATTTAGATAATTGTTTATAGTGGTATCCTAGCAACAAAATTTGATCACACCTATTTGCTATGGCTCCGTTAGCATTTTGACCCTGTTAGGCTTCCTTCTTTGTAGTTTCTTGGTGGAGGGTGTCTCAGTATTCTGACGTCATCGGATCGACGCACCTGGCGGTATCCGAACACCTGTGCACACTGGTGTTAGCCTGTATAAAGGTAAGACTGTTTTGTATTAATCTATTGTATCCTGATGAAAATGCTATAGGCATTGAAACGTCAATTGAAATTCAATTTTGTCTTTATTCATAAGTCGTTTCTGAGTGCCGCCTTCATTACCTACTATATATATATATGTATTAATTGGTATATATATATATTCGGTTCTGTATATATATATGTATTATTGATATATATATATATATATATATATATATATACCAATAACACTTTATCCGGCACTCTTGGCAGCTGCAAGTCCCTTGTAAAATTGCTGGGGTGCCTTCCTCAGATAAGATGTAATTCCACTCCAAATAAAACAATGGGCGTCACTCCAAATCTTATAAAGAAGATAAACGTGTCCTTAATTCATATAGACGGACAGACATCAATGTACACTGTGCTACCAAACAAACTTAAATACTCACACATTGCTATTCACTTGTCCCACATCAGACGCCAGCTCCCAGCTGCACATAATTAAGATAACAGCTCTGAAGGTGCCCACACACATAGCGACATTTTACACGATTTGGCCGATTTCGACGAATCGTGACAACGAATCGGGTAAAAAAAGTACAAATCGTGAGTTTATACTCACGAGCATGATGCCGATGCGCGTCCCCGCTCGTCGTACATCGCATCTTCTGATCTGCCATGCTGCAGGGCAGATTAGCCAATCTGGGATACAATGCATTGGCTGCAAGATAGATCTTTAGTCAGATTGGACATTTTTAACTCCAAATCGTGATCACAACGGCAAGGGAGCTCCCGTGAAAGTTCATGAGTAAATTGGCCATAAAATCATATCGTGAGGACATCGGTATGTGTGTGGGCACCTTGAGGCTAAGCAAGATATACGACGTCAGGACGGGGGCTGCAGAACCACAGGACAACACAGGACTCAGAACCATATAGGAGTTGCTATTCCTTTCTATTCCTTATTATTATTATTCTGTATTTATGAGCACATTTTTAGATATTGCAATAGGTATTGATATACGGTATCTGTTACATATCATACTATTGATGAAATTTTTGTTCTTTTCCTTGTAAGGCATTATATTTATATTTAATATATTATTTGAGGTGTACAACAAAAATATACATGCATAGTATCTGTATTTTTGATCTTAGTGGTTTATATAGTATATTGTTAGCACTGATATATTTATTGATGTATGTTTAGTATGTGTAATATTTATTATTAATTATGTATATAATGTTTATATCTCTTCATGGTATAATCATTTGTTTGGTGATTTCCACCTTGTTGTTTGTTGCTTAGCAACTTATGGTTCTGAGTCCTGTGTTAGACACAGCCCCCGTCCTGATGTCGTATATCTTGCTTAGCCTCAGTGCTGTTATCTTAATTATGTGCAGCTGGGAGCTGGAGTCTGACACTTGACAAGTGAACAGCAATGTGTGAGTATTTAAGTTTGTTTGGTAGCACAGTGTACATTGATGTCTATCCTGATGATGGGGTAGCAGTCCCAGAACGTCTTCTTTACAAGACTTAGAGTGATGCCTATTGTTTGCATATATATATAATGTTCCAATAATCTGGCAGCTTTGTGTGCTCATGTATGATATATGCTGCTGGTCTTGAATAATGCAAGTCCATGCACGGCACTACCAATGCAAAACTTTTTTGTTTAGTACAGTTTAGTACATATCTTCAATGCATAGCATATTGGTATCGTTTCAGGATCCCTGGATCATCTATTAAATGGTGGTGTAACCCCCAAAGTGTTTGAAGAATGGGGGTGTATCTGTGCTGGGGAGCAGAGGGAGGGGAAAGAGGTAAGAAGGGTGGGAGAAAACAATAATAGCGTAGGTGTATCTCTAAGGCTTCCACAGACCTCTGTGATCCCTTTCTAGATCACTAGGGCATTTTAAATAGTTTGTGGATTGGGTCTTGTAGGGTGCACAGATGGTGTGGTCTGCCATAATGGTGGTGTAGTATATATAAAATAAATAATTGTTGCATGAATGATTGGATTATACGTGTTTAATATGTTTTGGATAAAATAAAATAGAGTAAAAGGTTCACATTAATACGCAAATTAACATAAAAACATGATTAAGTATACATTCATTCAAAGTCACAATGGATGGAGAGATTTTTACAGTCACACCACCCTAGATACGCCCAATTAATACCATCAGAACTTGGAAGCAAAGGAGGGTTGGGCCTGGATAGTACTGGGATGGGAGACCTCCCAGGAAATACAGGTACTGTAAGGAACAACATCTCTCCACCATCCGGAGCAGACACATGCGGACCTGCCGCCCTGACCCTCCGGAATGACACTTTGGGATCCCAACTTCAGATTTTGGACAACTAACAAGAAATTATTTGACAATGTAATGCAATAATCCTCATGATTAAATAAGAGCCCTTCATTTATATTGAAGACCTATATTAGGGACTTACCTCCCTATTATCTATAAGCACAAAATCTTTTCATGTCAAACTATCCACACACGCCATGTGTTCAATTATAAACATTACTTTAAACAGTTTAAAATAAATTAATAAGGGCATTCTCTTCTTCCCCCTTTTTTATTCAAAACATGTTTAATATATCCTAAGGACACCTGTGCTTTCTTTTTACAATTAACATGGAGACAAAAGAACTCTTATAGTGTTTAAATCTATTTTTCTTTTTACATTCCTACCGCAACCTTTCTCCCCTGTCTTACCTTTTAACATTAAGAATAATGTATACTTATATGACTTGCTATAAGCCAAACATATACACTTTTTATTGTTTCTTTGACCAATTCTATGTGTGGGTGTCCTTTCTTTAGGTAGAAACTTATAAAGTACACCCATTTTTTAGTAACACAAATACTAGCCTCCTTTAATTAGGAGCCAAAGATTACTAGCTGGAATCAAACAAATACATATTTTAAACAAATACTCATTTTCAGGAACTGCAGCAATATAAAGATCAGGCTCTCTTAATTAGGAGCCAATGATTACCAGCTGGATGCAATTTAAAACAACCATTTAAATGAACAACAGGATACCCACAGCATGAATCACTGTCCACGACGAAGCCCGACCGGGAGAAACGCATTGGACACACCCACCACACACCTACTCAGCATTTGTCCTCACCTCACTACTGAACTAGAGACCAAGCAAGATACCACGGAAGCCGCAAGGCAAGAGCTCTGCCGGACGGGACTGCCTCTACAGCTTAGCTGCCGATACCAACCCCCTGCCGCTACAAGCCGCATGCACTTCTGACATGGATATCAGTCACTGAACGCAGGAACTCACCAGCACGGGAGACACAGTATGAGGATCAACTGCAGCAGCGGTATGATGATCGGGTCCTCATCTGACCATTGAAAACATTCCCCTTACCTGCTGGATTAATAAATATGGAGCAAGGTAGGAGGTGCGCGCATCCCAGTACAATTTTTTTGCTAGAAGAACCTTTTTTTGTTTTTTTCCAATTTTAAACCCCTTTTTTTTTCATTTTTCCTTTTACATCCCCCCCCCTTTTTTTATATTTTTTTTTATATTTTTTCTATTGCCGTTACCACATTTTTTAACCTGCAATCATATGTGACTTGTGACAACCAGAGGCCTTTCTTTTTAATGGCATTCTAGTTTATTAACTCATTAGTTACCATTTTTCTGTGGAAACTACAAACCATTTTGACATTATCTATTTATAATAGAACTATATATATTTGCAAACAAATCTTAAGTTATTTCCAGTTTTTTTCCCATTGAACCTTGTAGTATACTCCGTGGATCACTATTTATATTGGCATTTTGGTCTACATCTCGAGTTACTATTGGACGCATTTATACATACGTAGCATCCAATTGCTATATTGCTGCTATTCACATTTCCAATGTATACTTAATCATGTTTTCATGTTAATTTGCATAATAATGTGAACCTTTTACTCTATTTTATTTTATCCAAAACATATTAAACACATATAATCCAATCATTCATGTAACAATTATTTATTTTATATATACTACACCACCGTTTTGGTAGACCACACCATCTGTGCGCCCTACAAGACCCAATCCACAAACTATTTCAAACCCCCAAAGTGCACTCCAACAAAAATAAAATATTATTTTCTGTGTTTGTGAATTGTGTGCACTGTGGTTGCACGTGCATCAACAAAGGAGCAGCGCCAAATGTGCGCCTGTGTCCCATAAGAAAAGGGCCAGTTGGCTCATCTCTTAAAGGGTGGTGCAACCCCCAAAGTGCACTCCACAAAAATAAAAAAATCCTTTTTTTCCGTGTTTGTTTGTGAAATATATGCGCAGTAGCCGCACGTGCATCAACAAATGAGCAGCGCCAAGCATGCGCCTGTGTCCCATAAGTAATGGGCCAGCTGGCTCATCTCTTAAAGGGTGGTGTAACCCCCAAAGTGCACTCCAACAAAAATAAAAAATAATTTTCTGTGTTTTGTGAATTGTGTGCACTGTGGTTGCACGTGCATCAACAAATGAGCAGCGCTAAGCGTGTGCCTGTGTCCAATAAGTAAAGGGCTGGCTGGCTCATCTCTTAAAGGGTGGTGTAACCCCCAAAGTGCACACCACAAAAAATAAACAATTCTTCTTTTTTTTCTGTTTTTGTGTGCGAAATGTATACGCAGTAGCCGCAAGTGCATCAACAAACGAGCAGCGCCAAGCGTGCGCCTGTGTCATAAGTAAAGGACCAGCTGGCTTGTTTGTTAAAGGGTTGTGTAACCCCCAAAGTGCAATCCAAAAAAAATAAAAAATTCTACTTTTCTGTGTTGTGAATTGTGTGTGCTGTAGCCGCATGTGCATCAACAAAGGAGCAGCGCCAAGCGTACACCTGTGTCATAAGTCTGTTAAAAGGTGGTGTAACCCCCAGAGTGTGCTCCACAAAAAATAAACAATTCTTTTTTTTCTGTGTTTGTGTGCAAAATGTATGTGCAGTAGCCGCACGTGCATCAACAAAGGAGCAGTGCCTAGTGTGCACCTGTGTCCCATAAGTAAAGGGCCGGCTGGGTCGTCTGTTAAAGGGTGGTGTAAACCCCAAAGTGCACTCCAACAAAAAATTAAAAATTCTTCTTTTCTGTGTTTGTGTGCACCGTAGCCGCATGTATATATCAATATAACATAAATGGAGGACAAAACTTTGTCCGATAAAAATAAAATAGGGAAAGATCAAGAACCACTTCCTCCTAGTGCTGAAGCTGATGCCACTAGTCATGACATGGACGATAAAATGCCATCATACTTCGTCTGCCAAGGCCGATGCCCAATGTCATAGTAGAGGGCACATACAATCCCAAATGACAAAGTTCAGGAAAATGACCTTAAAAAAAACATTTAAATCATCTGAGGAGAAACGTAAACTTGCCAATATGCCATTTACGACACGGAGTGGCAAGGAACGGCTAAGGTCTTTCCCTATGTTCATGACTAGTGGTTCAGCTTCACATGACGATGGAAGCCCTCCTCCCGCTAAAAAAATCAAACGAGTTAAGCTGGCAAAAGCACAGCGAAGAACTGTGCATTCTAAGAAGATATCAAAAATCCCCATGGAGAGTCAAAGTGTGGTGGCGGTTGCGATGCCTGACCTTTCCAGCACTGAACAGGAAGAGGTGGCTCTTTCCACCAATTGCACGCCCCCTGTAAGTGCTGAAAGGAGCACCCACAGTCCACTTGCTGATATGCAAATTGAAGATGTCACTGTTGAAGTACAACAGGATGAGGATACTGGTGTAGCTGGCGCTGAGGAGGAAGTTGGCGAAGAGGATTCTGATGGTGATGTGGTTTGTTTAAATCAGGCTCCGGGGAAGACAGTTGTTGTCCGTGGGATGAAAATGTCCATCATGGTCATGCCTGGGCAGAAGACCAAACATTCCACCTCTTTGGTCTGGCAGTATTTCTATCCACATTCTAAATCCAGACAACAACTATCTTGCAATATTTACAATATGTAAAGGTGAAATAAGTAGGGGTAGGGATGTTAACCACCTAAGAACATTCTCCCTTATACGTCACCAGCAGCGCATTCATAAAAAGTTACTGTCAAGTTCAGAAACTTTGCTAAGACCGTAAGCAGTCCAGGGACTCCTAAATCCCTTTGTCCTGTTGTACCCAAGTGCCTGCAAACCACACTGTCAACTCCCTCCTCGTCAATTTCCTCCTTAGTCAGGATCGGAAGTAGTCCTGCAGGCCATGTCACTGGCATGACTGACTCTCCTATCTGGGACTCCTCCGGAGCATCCTGCATTGCTACGCCTACTGCTGCTGCTGTTGCTGCTGGGAGTCGTTCATCATCCCAGAAAGGAAGTAGGAACACTACTACTTTTACTAAACAATTGACCCTCCAACAGTTCTTAGCGAGGAGGATGAAGTACAACAGCAGTCATCCTGAAGCAAAATGGATAACTGAGGCCTTGACTGCTATGTTGGTGTTAGATGTGCTTCCGGTATCCGCCATTAGTGCAGTGGGTTTTAGACAATTGATGGAGGTAGTGTGTCCCCAGTTCCAAATCCCATCTAGATTCCACTTTACTAGGCAGGCGATACCGAGACTGTACAGAAATGTCTGAAAAAGTGTCCTCAGTGTCCTAAAAAATGTGATTGTACCCAATGTCCACTTAACCATGGACATGCAGACTAAGGACTATATCACTGTGACAGCCCACTGGGTAGATGTATCACCTTACACAGCAACAACAGCAGCATCACCATTAGCAGCATCTCAGAAACACCAGCTCATTCCAAGGCAGGCTACACTGTGTAACACCAGTTTCAGTAAGAGGCACACTGCCGACAAACTCTTAGAGAAACTGAGGGAAATCATCGCCCAGTGGCTTACCCCACTTAGACTCTCCTGGGGATTTGTGATATCTGACAATGCCACCAATATTGTGCGGGCATTACATCTGGGCAAATTCCAGCATGTCCCATGTTTTGCTCACACAATTTATTGGGTGGTGCAGAATTTTCTGAAAAACGACAGGGGCATGCAGGAGACGCTTTGGGTTGCCCAAAAAATTTCTGCCCACTTTTGCCATTCAGCAACTGCATGCCAAAGACTGGAGCACCAGCAAACACTCTTGAACCTGGCCCGCCATCACCTGAAGCAAGAGGTTGTGATGCGGTGGAACTCAACCCTCTATGTGCTTCAGAGGATGGAGGAGCAGCAAAAGGCCATTCAAACCTATACATCCACCTATGACATAGACAAAGGAGGTGGTATGCATCTGACTCAAGCACAGTGAAGAACGATTTCCGTGTTGTGCAAGGTTCTCCAGCCCTTCGAACTTGACACATGTGAAGTCAGTTCAGACACTGCCAGCTTGAGTCAGGTCATTCCCCTCATCAGGCTTTTGCAGAAGCAGCTGGAGAAAGTGAAGGAGGAGCTAAGACAGAGCAATTCTGCTCGGCATGTGGGACTTGTGGATGAAGCCCTTCAGTCGCTTTGCCAGTATTCCAGGGTGGTCAATCTGTTGAAATCAGACCACTACATTTTGGCCACCGTGCTTGATCCTAGGTTTAAAGCCTATGTGGTGTCTCTCTTTCCAGCCAACACAAGCCTGCAGAGTTGCAAAGACCTGCTGGTGAAAACACTGTCAGCTGAAGCAGAACGTGACATGTCAATAGCTCCTTCTTCATTTTCTCCTGCAACTGGGGCTGCCAGGAAACAACTTAGATATCCTAAGCAACCCACTGGCGGTGATGCAGGGCAGGCAGGACCAAGTTTGGACGTATGGTCTGGACTGAAGGACGTGCCAACAATTTCTGACATGTCTACTGTCACTGCATATGATACTGTCACCATTGACAGAATGGTGGAGGATTACATCAGTGACAGCATCCATGTAGGCATGTCAGACAGTCCGTACATGTACTGGCAGGAAAAGAAGCAATTTGGAGGCACCTGTACAAACTGGCTCTATTTTACCTGAGTTGCCCCCCCTCCAGCCTGTACTCCGAAAGAGTGTTTAGTGCAGCCTGGAACCTTGTCAGCAAAAGGCGTAGGAGGTTGCTTCCACAAAATGTGGAGAAGATGATGTTCATAAAAATGAATTATCCACTCTTCCAGAGAGACCAGCATCCAGAACGTACAAAGGGACCTGTGGTGGTGGATTCCATCGGGGACGAATTAATACTCTGTGAAGATGAGGATGTACACAACACTGAAGAGGGTGAGGAATCGCTGGATGAGGAGGATGAGGATGACATCTTGCCTCCGTAGAGCCAGTTTGTGCAGGGACAGATTAATTGCCAGCTTGTTTTGTGGGGGCCCAAATGAATCAATCATTTCAGCCACAGTCGTGTGGCAGACCCTGGTGCTGAAATGATTGGTTTGTTAAAGTGTGCATGTCCTGTTTATACAACATAATTACATCTTGCACCTCTTTTTTTTCTTTGCATTATATACTGTTTGGGGCCTAGTTTTTCAAACTGCCATCCTGTCTGCTACTGCAGTGTCACTACTAGATGGGCCACGTGTTTGTGCCGCCCACTTGTGTTGCTTAACATAGTCATCCAGCTACCTCGGTGCAACCTTTTGGCCTAAAAACAATATTGTGAAGTGTGAGGTTTTCAGAATAGACTGGAAATGAGTGCAAATTAATGTTATTGAGGTTAATAAAAGCATAGGAGCAGAAAAACCCACAAATTCTGTGATTTTAGCTGTTTTTATGCTTTTTTTCAAAAAAAATACAGATCCAAAACACAAAACCCAGAACCCAAAACACGGAAGGGTGGTTTTGGCAAAACCAATCCAGATCCAAAACACGAAGAAAGATCCAGATCCAAAACCAAAACACGAAAAGTGGCCGGTGCACACCCCTAGTAATTAACCAACTGCTAATCTACAGTAGAGACCTTGAAAGTGATGCTGACATCAAGTGGGTAAAGCAGCAGATTCAGAACCTGAGAACTGTGTTCCTGAAGGAGCACAATAAACACATTGAGGTGCAATGTTCAGGAGCAGGGGCAGATGAGTTCCACAAGCCAAGGTTGTGGTACTATGACCTGCTAAAGTTTGTCCTGGAGAAAG
Source organism: Taudactylus pleione (assembly GCA_031769625.1). NCBI lineage: Eukaryota > Metazoa > Chordata > Amphibia > Anura > Myobatrachidae > Taudactylus > Taudactylus pleione. The sequence goes on along the minus strand of JAUIMM010001408.1, from coordinate 416,457 downwards.
AGCCAAAGAGACAGTCACGGAGCTCGCTGGAGCCAGAGGTGGCAGAGGTCCGCACTCAGGATTCTGGGAGTCTGGATCTGGTAAATGTTTGTTTTTTTGTCCAAATATGAACAGTTTTGGTGCTTTTGACTTTACTATATCTCTTTTTTCACGTTTGCTTGTTTAATGGTAAGTATTTTTTTTTTTACATTTGCATATATTAATTTTTACTCTCGTCTAGGTAGCCAACTTGGAGGTCGATCCAGAACCTCCCTCCAGCGAGCCCACAGAGGTACTGGATTCTTCTATTGCAGAGCCGGCTTCCAAAGAACCTTCCAAGAAGTGGAAGGCGGCGACCAGGACTCCAGTCTCTGGACCGTTAAGAAGTGAGCGGTTTTTGCAACATGCAGAGGAGGTTCTTCAGAAGCCCCTGGATGCAGAAAGTTGTTTTGGTATGATGATCGCCCATGAAATGAGGGCCATGGTGCCAAAACAGGCTGCTAATTTCAACTGCATAGTGTATGATGCTATGCTTTGAGGTCTTGAAGGCGAATTGGTTAGAAGACTCAAACATAGGATTATGCCCTAGACAGCAGTCCACCCCCTCGGCCTCAGGCACTTTTCCTGCCCCACTGTATCAAACATTGGGTGCCCTATTGCCAATTCCTCCTCCGGAACATCCCCAACCCTACCAAGCGTCGGGTAGACCAACAACACCATCTCCCTTTCCCAGCACCTACCTTTGGTGGTGTGCATTCTGCATGGCAGAGTGCACACAACACTCTACAGGCGGAAGAGTATTTTTACAATCAGTTTTTTTACATTTGCAGTTTTTATTTAATGTTGCAAAAACTAGTTCATTTCTTTTTCTTTGGCTTTTTCTTCAGAGTGACCTTGAGTAAGGTCTATGTGCCATAACTTTGGCTTTTTGACTTTATTTGACCCTGTATACTGAACGCTGCATATTATTTGTATTTATTGTGCTCTTTATGGGAACACAGTTTTTCGGTTCAGGATCTTGCCATTTACCTGGGTGGTGTTGGCATCACTAAAAAGGTCTCTAATGTATATAAGCAGTTGGTGAAGTGCCTGATTGTACCTTTCTATTGGAATAGTCCTTGATGTACATGCACTCATTGGCCTGGGTTCCTTCTATGAATCCTGTCCAGAGTTTGGTGTGTTTTACTGAAAAAAATATAAAAATAACAAAAATTAACCCAAAAACATGTGTTGTCTTTAATTACATTCATAAAGGTTTTTCTTTAATAATTGATAAATTAAAGTGGTACTGAGGCAGAGCCGGCCCTAGGCATAGGCATTCTAAGCAAATGCTAAGAGCATCTGGAATGCATAGGAGCAGTCCATGCCTCTGCATCTCCCTCCATGCGCAGCGGTCAGCCTGGCCGAGGTGATTGTAGTGACCATTTCATTTATTGACAGAATGATCATAAATTGAATGTGCTTTGCCATTTAAAGCCTCACCTACCCTGAGGCTCTGCTCCTGTGTCATATTAAACTCCATCAGCAGGCAGTCAATTCTCAATTGCAATAAGCTACGCCCCCAAATTGAATTTTACTGTTGGATAAAGGTCCATCGGCAGGTCTGCTGAAGGAGGACTGCCCTCCCACCCCTCAACCAGCTATTCCCTTGACAACTGAATTATCATGTCTGCAGCAAGTAGAAAAGTCTGCATAACCAGAGGTGAGTGCAATATCTTGCATTTACATAAATGTGTGCTGTGTGTGACTGTAATATGATATATATATATATATATATATATATATATATATACCAAACAGTCAGCAGCGGCACTCGAGCAGAAAAAGACCTCACAACAGGTAAATGTCACCAACATTTCGATTTTAATCAATCGTCATCAGGGTACAAAACGTAGACAAACAGGCTTGCCTTATACCATCACCCACACCACATGCAAACAGCGGCATCCGGAAATGGAAACAGGCGCCCGCCAATGACGTCGTCTCCCAGATCCCGTTGCCATAACAACTATAGACAAAACGTGAATATAATCAATATACAAAATATCATAGTACAGAGTTATATTAAAACATATATCCCATAAAACCTTATAACAAGCAATGCAATCCCAAGTTTTAATTTAAGCCTCTGGGGGCTAAAGTACCCAAACGATAAATCCAACGGATTTCACATCTTAGAAGTTTTAATGATCTATCACCTCCACGTATTGACTCTACAATATGGTCAATAATAATATACCTTAGGGTGGCTAATCCATGTCCAGCCTGCTCAAAGTGTCGCGCTACTGGTTGGTCACTTGTTCCAGTTTCAATAGCCATATGGATAGACGAACAGTGGACAGCCATCCTTTCCCGTAATGTCCTATATGTTTTCCCCACATAGCCTTTTTCGCAAAGGGCCTAGTATCAAATAAACAATAAATCTGGTAGTACACCCTAAAGCATGTCTAATTGAAAAACTTTTCCCACTACACGGATGTTTAAAAGTGGAACCCACCATTAAGTACCGACACGTTAAACAATTTAGACACTTATAACAACCAGGTTTTTTTTGTTAAGAAATTTGTAACTGCAGTATTACTTTTACTCCTTCCTGTAACATCTGCTTTCATGACCCAATCCCTGATATTTCTGCCACGAGTATAACTCGGCATAATATCAGTATTGAACAGACGTAGCTCTTTATCAGTTTGAACAATTGGCCATCTTTGTTTAACCACCCGAAGTACTTTATCGCTTGCTACATTAAAGGTATTAACCCATGGGATGCAATTTTGGGATGCGACCTTCTTTTTTTCTATTAATAGATCCTCTCTAGACAATGACATAGCATGTTGTTTCACATTTACTAATGTAATAGGAATGTCCTCTGTCAATAAAATTATCAACCATAATATCACTGTTTTTCTGCATCAATTATATTATTACATATACACTGGGCGCGAACAAATTGGGAATAAGGCAAACCATATTTTAGAGATCTAGGGTGTAAGCTTGCTGCAAGTAGAAGGGTATTTTTATCTGTATCCTTTTTAAATAGAGAATAATTAATTCTTCCTTGATCCACAGAAACCTGTACATCCAAAAAGTTCACCTTAATTGGATCTATATTATAGGTGAATTTCACCGGGTTATCAGTTTTGTCATGATGGTCAAAAAATGAAATAAAATAATTTTTAGCACCCGTCCAAATCAAAAATAACTCATCTATAAACAGTGTGTAAAAAATCATATTTTTTGAAAAATCAGAATTATTAAAAAATAAATCCTGTTTGACCTGGAACATAAATGAGTTAGCATATGCCGGGGCCACATTCGACCCCATGGCACATCCAGCTGTCTGTAAATAACATTTTCCATCATAAATGAAATAATTTCTGGTTAAAATCATTTCCAAAAGATCAATCAATAAATTAATATCAAAACCAGAGTAATTAGGGTTATCATACACCATACATTTACCTGCTGTGAGGTCTTTATCTGCTTGAGTGCCGCTGCTGACTGTTTGGTTCTATTTGGGACTCCGGTGTGGAGAGCCCTGCGGAAGGCACCGACAACGCTGTATTTTCTCAATGAGTGTGCCGCCCACCAGGATTGTGTATTTGGGACAGATCAGGTGGCAGGACCTGTAGTCCCTGGGCATTTAGCATCCTTTTATTTGATTATACAAGTCTCTCACTTGTGCGTGAATATATCAGTGGTCTGATTTTAATATGATCATTGTGTTGGATATCACAAATATCATGTCGGAGGATAATATTGACGAGTTTGTGAACTTATCTAAAGCAACCCAAGGTACAACATTATCTTTCTCTGAAACAGAAGCTGAATCTATTTTAGGTAATGTGCAATTGGGTGAGGATTATGACTCTCAGACAGTGGAACAGTTATATCGAGAATTATTTAAAATGAAGCAATGAGAATTGGACTATTTCTTCCATAGCACTACCTTAAGTGACTACTATAAAGATTAATTCATTCCACATGGTTTTCATGTAAAAAACTCTCCCACGATTGGAAGATTTAACACCAGTTTTTGTAAGCGCTGGATTGCTGTCCTAAATAAATGTAGCTTTGATCTACTATTACTGGTTATTGAGGAGGCTAATAGAAAATTGACCCTTGTTCATGATCGAATTAAATCTTTTGAAGATGTTCATCTGGCAACACTGCAGTCTGATATAGAAAATAAGTGGTGTGATAAACTAAAAGAACAAATGGCTACATACAAACGTGATCTGATTCAATTTAAAAAAATGAAGAGGACTAAGGTGGAATTAGACTCCGAACAGAATAGAGTGTACCACTGGATAGGGGGTGGTAATAATTTTCAAGGGGGTGCCTCCTATAAAAAAACATCAGAAGTTTCGTCCTGATTCTGATACATCTCTGGAAATTAATACCAGTGACTCTGACCAAGGTAACATCAGAAGACGCAGGGGAGCACCTTTTGTCCCTTTGGGGGTGCATACTCGCAACCAATCCTATGACGCAAGAGGAAGTACACTAGACGGGGAGGTCAGAGGATGCGGCAGAGAAAAAACAGGATGTCCACCTCTGCTAAAGAGACAATAATCTATAATCTATCCTCTCATCCCCTGTCTGATGATGAAATTAATGTGTTAAGTCGTTGGCTATCCTTTGTGCCTACAGTGAATTTTGATGGTTTACAGTGGGAGGTAGAGAAACATCACCTTAATAGGCAATTAAAATTACACAAGCATTTCCATGGTAATAATGTTTCTAAGATCTCCAATATAACATCCAATACAACATCTAGTATACCTCTACAGCTAAATAAGTTGCAAAGGAAATCCCAGTTTGATCCCATTTCCTATAATGCTAGTATAAAAACAGTTATTCGCCTTGTAGATGAGGATGTAAACCAGGATCTGTCCAGATATACTGCAGTATAATTTCAGTATAATCTGTCTGCTAAGGAATTTAAAGATTTAAAAGATTTGTCTGGGTATCCCGATATCATCATTCACCCCGCTGACAAAGGCGGGGCAATTGTGATACAGGATTTAAGTGCCTATATGGCAGAAATTGAGTGACAATTGATGAATTCTACTGAATATAAGATGTTGCGTTCTGACCCTACATTTGAGTTTAAAAAATCATTAGAAAGTAGACATATGCTTGCTGTTCAGGATGGCATTATTTCACGGACTTTGGCAGAAGCTTTAATACCTAAACATCCGGTGGTGGCTTCACTATATACATTAAGGGGTATCTACCCATTGGCCAGTATAGCACTCGCCAGGGGCGCCGACCAAAGGGGGGGCCGACCAAATGGGGTGGCGCCATCCGGCAGTGCCACCAGTAGACAGACTCTCACTTGATGCTGCGTCGTCCGTGGAGGGAGCCGGCTGGAGCTCACTAATGAGCACCGTGTGCCGGCTCCCCCCGCAGCATGTGATGGGAGAGATGTCATACGTCATGACGTCTCTCGCATGCAGGAGAAGAGCGACCTGGACTCAGAGCAGACAGCGGCAGTTGCGTCAGGAGCAGGGATCAGGTAAGTTGATTTTTTTTTTGTTCTTTGTGTGTGTGTTTGTGTGTGTAAGCCTGGCACTACAGGGGGGGCACTGAAATAGGGGGTGGAAGCTACTGTGGGCACTTTATGGGTGGTGCAAATTTCTGGGGGGCACTGTATAGGAGTGGCCACTACTGGGGGCAATTTATGGGGGTGACCACTACTGGGAGCACTGTATAGGGATGGGCACTATGGTGGGCAATTTAGGGGGTGGGTGGCCACTACTGGGGGCACTGTATAGGGGTGGCCAATACTGGGGGCAATTTAGGAAGGTGGCCACTACTGGGGGTACTTTATAGGGGGGACTACTACTGGGGGCACTGTATAGGGGGGGACTACTACTGGGGTCTACTACTGGGGGCACTGTGTGGGAGGACTACTACTGAGGGCACTGTATAGGGGGTCTACTACTGGGGGCACTGTATAGGGGGGCTACTACTGGGGGCAATGCAGCATAGGGGGGATTACTACTGGGGGATTACTATTGGGGCACTGCATAGGGGGGGTGGGGGGTGCCAGTCCATTACATTGCCAGGGGTGCTTGGATCACTAGATACACCCCTGTATACATTGCCTAAGATACACAAAAATATCATTAATCCGCCAGGCTGCCCTATTATAGCGGCGAGGGGATCATTGTTTCAGCCAATTTCCGTGTTTTTGGATAGTCTACTACAGCCATGTGTCATGATAATTTTTTGTTGGATACTACGACCTTTTTAAGGAAATTGTCTGCAGTAGGGGAGATCCCCAAAGATGCCTTCTTATGTAGTATAGATGTAGTTAACCTATACATCATTATCCCTAATGACTTAGGCATGGAAGCGGTACGGAGATTGGTATATGATAACCCTAATTACTCTGGTTTTGATATTAATTTATTGATTGATCTTTTGGAAATGATTTTAACCAGAAATTGTTTCTTTTATGATGGAAAATGTTATTTACAGACAGCTGGATGTGCCATGGGGTCGAATGTGGCCCCGGCATATGCTAACTCATTTATGTTTCAGGTCAAACAGAATTTATTTTTTAATAATTCCGATTTTTCAAAAAATATGATTTTTTACACACTGTTTATAGATGAGTTATTTTTGATTTGGACGGGTGCTAAAAATTATTTTATTTCATTTTTTGACCATCATGACAAAACTGATAACCCGGTGAAATTCACCTATAATATAGATCCAATTAAGGTGAACTTTTTGGATGTACAGGTTTCTGTGGATCAAGGAAGAATTAATTATTCTCTATTTAAAAAGGATACAGATAAAAATACCCTTCTACTTGCAGCAAGCTTACACCCTAGATCTCTAAAATATGGTTTGCCTTATTCCCAATTTGTTCGCGCCCAGTGTATATGTAATAATATAATTGATGCAGAAAAACAGTGATATTATGGTTGATAATTTTATTGACAGAGGACATTCCTATTACATTAGTAAATGTGAAACAACATGCTATGTCATTGTCTAGAGAGGATCTATTAATAGAAAAAAAGAAGGTCGCATCCCAAAATTGCATCCCATGGGTTAATACCTTTAATGTAGCAAGCGATAAAGTACTTCGGGTGGTTAAACAAAGATGGCCAATTGTTCAAACTGATAAAGAGCTACGTCTGTCCAATACTGATTTTATGCCGAGTTATACTCGAGGCAGAAATATCAGGGATTGGGTCATGAAAGCAGATGTTACAGGAAGGAGTAAAAGTAATACTGCAGTTACAAATTTCTTAACAAAAAAAACCTGGTTGTTATAAGTGTCTAAATTGTTTAACGTGTCGGTACTTAATGGTGGGTTCCACTTTTAAACATCCGTGTAGTGGGAAAAGTTTTTCAATTAGACATGCTTTAGGGTGTACTACCAGATTTATTGTTTATTTGATACTAAGCCCTTGCGGAAAAGGCTATGTGGGGAAAACATATAGGACATTACGGGAAAGGATGGCTGTCCACTGTTCGTCTATCCATATGGCTATTGAAACTGGAACAAGTGACCAACCAGTAGCGCAACACTTTGAGCAGGCTGGACATGGATTAGCCACCCTAAGGTATATTATTATTGACCATATTGTAGAGTCAATACGTGGAGGTGATAGAGCATTAAAACTTCTAAGATGTGAAACCCGTTGGATTTATCGTTTGGGTACTTTAGCCCCCAGAGGCTTAAATGAAAACTTGGGATTGCATTGCTTGTTATAAGGTTTTATGGGATATATGTTTTAATATAACTCTGTACTATGATTTTTTGTATATTGATTATATTCACGTTTTGTCTATAGTTGTTATGGCAACGGGATCTGGGAGACGGCGTCATTGGTGGGCGCCTGTTTCCATTTCCAGATGCCGCTGTTTACATGTGGTGTGGGTGATGGTATAAGGTAAGCCTGGATTGTATATATATATATATATATATATATATATATTTATATATATATATATTAGGGGTGAGCAGGTTTGGATTTCTGATATCTGAAGCCCCCCGAGCCCCCCCGATCAGAGGCCGATCCGAGTCATGCTTGACTTTTCCCGCCTGACTCGGATCTGAAATCGAGGCAAAATGTCATCATCCCGCCTTCCGGGTCTCGCGGGTTTTGGATTCAATATAAGGTACCCGCGTCAGTGCGATTTTCTCACTCGGCTGTGGACAGTGAAGAGGGAGGGTGGGAGTTAGGGCTGGCTGGGTTGTGTAGTGTAGTGTAGTGCAGTGTAGTGTTGTACTGTGCTGCGCTTTGCTGCTGTTGTCCATAGGGGCTGTGTCCACTCCTCCAAAGTCCATAGGGACTGGCTATGTCTTATGCTGTGCTGCTGTTGTCCATAGGGGCTGTGTCCACTCCTCCAAAGTCCATAGGGGCTGGCTGGACTGTGTTGTGCAATCAGTTGTCCATAGGGGCTGTGTCCACTCCAAAGTCCTGTGCAGTGTCCCAGTCATAAAGGGGTGCTGTAGTGTTGTCCAGGGGGTGCTCTGTCCATCAGGGGTGCTCCCCCCAAGTGCAAAAAAAATTAATATTTTTTCTGTGTTTGTGAATTTTGTGCGCAGTAGCCGCACGTGCATCAACAAAGTAGCACCAAGCTTGCGCCTGTGTCATAAGTAAAGTGCCGGCTAGCTTGACCGTTAAAAGGTGCTGTAACCCCCAAAGTGCACTCCAAACAAAATAAAAATTTGTTTTCTGTGTTTGTGAATTGTGTGCATTGTGGCCGCATGGTTATCAACAAAGTAGCGCCAAGCATGCGCCTGTGTCATAAGTAAAGGGCCGGCTGGCTTGACCGTTAAATGGTGCTGTAACCCCCAAAGTGCACTCCAAACAAAATAAAAAAATATTTTCTGTGTTTGTGAATTGTGTGCTCTGTGGCTGCACGTGCATCAACAAAGGAGCAGAGCCAAGCGTGCGCCTGTGTCCCATAAGTAAAGGGCCGGCTGGCTTGTCCGGTAAAGGGTGATGTAACCAGGGGTGCTTCCCCCAAGTGCAAAAAAAATAAATATTTTTTCTTTGTTTGTGAATTGTGTGTGCAGTAGCCGCACGTGCATCAACAAAGTAGAGCCAAGCGTGCGCCTGTATCATAAGTGAAGGGACGGCTGGCTTGACCTATTAAAGCATGCTGTAACCCCCATAGTGCCCCATAGTGCACTCCAAACAAAATGAAAAATAATTTTTTGTGTTTGTGAATTGCGTGCACAGTAGCCACACGTGCATCAACAAAGTAGCGCCAAGCGTGCGCCTGTGTCATAAGTAAAGGGCCGGCTGGCTCGTCTGTTAAAGGGTGGTGTAACCCCCAAAGTGCACTCCAACAAAAATAAAATATTTTCTTCTGTGTTTGTGAATTGTGTGCACTGTACGTGCATATTCAAAGCAGCAGAGCCAAGCGTGCGTCTGTCTGTTAATGGGTGGTGTAACCCCGAAAGTGCACTCCAACAAAAATAAAATATTTTCTTCTATGTTTATGAATTGTCTGCACTGTATGTGCACCTCAAAGCAGCAGCGCCAAACGTGCGTCTGTCTGTTAAAGAGTGGTGTAACCCCCAAAGTGCACTCCAACAAAAATAAAACATTTTCTTCTGTGTTTGTGAATTTTCTACTCTTGTAAGTGCATCCTCAAAGCAGCAGCACCAAGCGTGCGTCTGTGTGTTAAAGGGTGGTGTAACCCTCAAAGTGCGCTCCACAAAAAATAAAAAATTCTTTTTTTTCTGTCTTTGTGAATTGTGTGCACTGTAGCTGCACATGCATCAACAAAGGAGCAGCGCCAAGCATGCGCCTGTGTCCCATAAGTGAAGAGCCAGCTGGCTCATTTCTTAAAGGGTGGTGTAACCCACAAAGTGCACTAGTCTCCAACAAAAATAAGAAATAATATTCTGTGTTTGTGTGCACCTTAGCCGCATGTATATATCAATGTAACATAAATAGAGGACCAAACTTTCTCTGATAAAAATAAAATAGGGAAAGATCAAGAACCACTTCCTCCTAGTGCTGAAGATGCTGCCACTAGTCATGACATAGACGATAACATGCCATCAACGTCTTCTGCCAAGGCCGATGCCCAATGTCATAGTAGAGGGCACATACAATCCCAAATGACAAAGTTCATGAAAATGACCTTAAAAAAACATTGAAATCATCTGAGGAGAAACGTAAACTTGCCAATATGCCATTTATGACACGGAGTGGCAAGGAACGGCTAAGGTCTTTCCCTATGTTCATGACTAGTGGTTCAGCTTCACATGACAATGGAAGCCCTCCTCCCGCTAAAAAAATCAAAAGAGTTAAGCTGGCAAAAGCACAGCGAAGAACTGTGCATTCTAAGAAGATATCAGAAATCCCCAAGGAGAGTCCAAGTGTGGTGGCGGTTGCGATGCCTGACCTTCCCAGCACTGGACGGGAAGAGGTGGCTCTTTCCACCATTTGCACACCCCCTGCAAGTGCTAAAAGGAGCACCCATAGTCCACTTGCTGATATGCAAATTGAAGATGTCACTGTTGAAGTACAACAGGATGAGGATACTGGTGTAGCTGGAGCTGAGGAATAAGTTGGTGAGGAGGACTCTGATGGTGATGTGGTTTGTTTAAATCAGGCTCCGGGCAGACAGTTGTTGTCCGTGGGATGAAAATGCCCATCACGGTCATGCCTGGGCAGAAGACCAAACATTCCACCTCTTTGGTCTGGCTATATTTCTATCCAAATCTGGACAACAACTGTCTTGCCATATGTACCATATGTAAAGGTGAAATAAGTAGGGGTAGGGATGTTAACCACCTAGAAACATCTTCCCTTATATGGAACCTGCAGAGTGTTCATAAAAAGTTACTGTCAAGTTCAGAAACTTTGGCTAAGACCGTAAGCAGTCCAGGGACACCTAAATCCCCTTGTCCTGTTGTATCCAAGCGCCTGCAAACCACACAGTCAACTCACTCCTCATCAATTTCCTACTTAGTCAGGATTGGAAGTAGTCCTGAAGGCCATGTCACTGGTATGACTGACTCTCCTATCCGGGATTCCTCTGGAGGATCCTGCATTGCTATGCCTACTGCTTCCACTCCTGCTTTGCTGCTGGGAGTCGTTCATCATCCCAGAGAGGAAGTAGGAACTACTTTTACTAAACAATTGACCCTCCAACAGTCCTTAGCAAGTAGGATGAAGTACGACAGCAGTCATCTTGAAGCAAAATGTATAACTGAGGCCTTGACTGCTATGTTGGTGTTAGACGTGCATCCGGTATCCGCCATTAGTGCAGTGGGATTTAGACAATTGATGGAGGTAGTGTGTCCCCGGTTCCAAATCCCGTCTAGATTTCACATCACTAGGCAGCCGAGACTGTACAGAAATGTCAGAAAAAGTGTCCACAGTGTTCTGAAAAATGCGGTTGTACCCAATGTCCACTTAACAACGGACATGTGGACAAGTGGAACAGGGCAGACTAAGAACTATATCACTGTGACAGCCCACTGGGTAGATGTATCACCTTACACAGCAACAACAGCAGCATCACCATTAGCAGCATCTCAGAAACGCCAGCATGTTCCAAGGCAGGCTACGCTGTGTATCACCGGTTTCAGTAAGAGGCACACCGCCGACAACCTCTTAGACAAACTGAGGGAAATCATCGCCCAGTAGTTTACCCCACTTAGACTCTCCTGGGGATTTGTGATATTTGACAACACCACCAATATTGTGCGGGAATTACATCTGGGCAAATTCCAGCACATCCCATGTTTTGCTCACTCAATAAACTTGGTGGTGCTGAATTTTCTGAAAAGCGACAGGGGCGTGCAGGAGACGCTTTAGGTGCCCCAAAAAATTTCTGGCCACTTTCGCCATTCAGCGACTTGGTGCTGAAGACTGGAGCACCAGCAAACACTCTTGAACCTTCCCCTACATCACCTGAAGCAAGAGTTGGTGACGCGGTGGAACTCAACCCTCTATATGCTTCAGAGGATGGAGGAGCAGCAAAAGGCCATTCAAGCCTATACATCCACTTATGACATAGGCAAAGGAGGGGGTATGCACCTGACTCAAGCGCAGTGGAGAATGATTTCCGTGTTGTGCAAGGTTCTCCAGCCCTTCGATCTTGCCACACGTGAAGTCAGTTCAGACACTGCCAGCTTGAGTCAGGTCATTCCCCTCATCAGGCTTTTGCAGAAGCAGCTGGAGAAAGTTAAGGAGGAGCTAAGATGGAGCAATTCCGCTTGGCATGTGGGACTTGTGGATGAAGCCCTTCAGTCGCTTTGCCAGTATTCCAGGGTGGTCAATCTGTTGAAATCAGACCACTACATTTTGGCCACCGTGCTTGATCCTAGGTTTAAAGCATATGTGGTGTCTCTCTTTCCGGCCGACACAAGCCTGCAGAGGTGCAAAGACCTGCTGGTGAAAACACTGTCAGCTGAAGTGGAACGTGACACGTCAACAGCTCCTTCTTCATTTTCTCCCACAACTGGGGCTGCCAGGATAAAACTTAATTATCCTAAGCAACCCGCTGGCGGTGACGCAGGGCAGGCAGGACCAAGTTTGGACATCTGGTCCAGACTGAAGGACCTGGAAGCAATTTCTGACATGTCTACTGTCACTGCATATGATACTGTCACCATTGACAGAATGGTGGAGGATTACATCGGTGACAGCATCCAAGTGGGCATGTCAGACAGTCCGTACCTGTACTGGCAGGAAAAAGAGGCAAGTTCGAGGCACCTGTACAAACTGGCTCTATTTTACCTGAGTTGCCCCCCTCCAGTGTATACTCCGTAAGAGTGTTTAGTGCAGCCGGGAACCTTGTCAGCGAAAGGCGTAGCAGGTTGCTTCCACAAAATGTGGAGAAGATGATGTTCATAAAAATGAATTATCAACTCTTCCAGGGAGACCAGCCTCCAGAACGTACAGAGGCTCCTGTGGTGGTGGATTCCATCGGGTACGAATTAATACTCTGTGAGGATGAGGATGTACACAACACTGAAGAGGGTGAGGAATCGGTGGATGAGGAGGATGAGGACGACATCTTGCCTCCGTAGAGCCAGTTTGTGCAGGGACATATTAATTGCCAGCTTGTTTTGTGTGGGCCCAAACGCACCAATCATTTCAGCCACCGTCATGTGGAAGATCCTGGCGCTGAAATGATTGGTTTGTTAAAGTGTGCATGTCCTGTTTATACAACATAAGGCTGAGTGGGAGGGCCCAAGGACAATTCCATCTTGCACCTCTTTTTTTCTTTGCATTATGTAATGTTTGGGGCCTAGTTTTTCAAACTGCCATCCTGTCTGCCACTGCAGTGTCAATCCTAGATGGGCCATGTGTTTGTGCCGCCCACTCGTATCTCTTAGCATAGTCATCCAGCTACCTCGGTGCAACCTTTTGGACATAAAAACACTATTGTGAGGTGTTCAGAATAGACTGGAAATTAGTGGAAATGTAGGTTATTTAGGTTAATAATAGCATAGGAGCAGAAAAACCCACAATTTCTGTGATTTTAGCTGTTTTTATGCTTTTTTTCAAAAAAATACAGATCCAAAACACAAAACCCAGAACCCAAAACACGGAATGGTGGTTTTGGCAAAACCAATCCAGATCCAAAACACAAAGAAAGATCCAGATCCAAAACCAAAACACAAAACACGAAAAGTGGCCGGTGCACAGCGCTAATATATATATATATATATATATATGTATATATATATATATATATATAATATACATATAAATATATGTTGTGTGTATGTATATATATATTAGGGGTGTGCACCGGCCACTTTTCGTGTTTTGGTTTTGGATCTTGATCTTTCTTCGTGTTTTGGATCTGGATTGGTTTTGCCAAAACCACCTTTCCGTGTTTTGGGTTCTGGGTTTTGTGTTTTGGATCTGTATTTTTTTGAAAAAAAGCATAAAGACAGCTTAAATCACAGAATTTGTGGGTTTTTCTGCTCCTATGCAATTATTAACCTCAATAACTGTCATTTCCACTCATTTCCAGTCTATTCTGAACACCTCACACCTCACAATATTGTTTTTATGGCCAAAAGATTGCACCAAGGTAGCTGGACGACTATGCTAAGCGACACGAGTGGGTGGCACAAACACGTGGCCCATCTAGGAGTGACACTGCAGTGGCAGACAGGATGGCAGTTTCAAAATCTAGGCCCCAAACAGTACATACTGCAAAGAAAAAAAAGAAGTGCAAGATGGAATTGTCCTTGGGCCCTCCCACCCACCCTTATGTTGTATAAATAGGACATGCACACTTTAACAACCAATCATTTCAGCGCCAGGGTCTGCCACATGACTGGGGCTGAAATGATTGGTTCGTTTGGGCCCCCACAAAACAAGCAGGCAATTAATGTGTCCCTGCACAAATTGGCTCTACGGAGGCAAGATGTCATCCTCATCCTCCTCATCCACCGATTCCTTCGAGAAAACAGGAAAAAGGGATTTAGGTGTCCCTGGACTGCTTACGGTCTTAGCCAAAGTTTCTGAACTTGACAGTAACTTTTTATGAACGCACTGCAGGTGCCGTATAAGGGAGGATGTTCCTATGTGGTTAACGTCCCAACCCCTACTTATTTCACCTTTACATATGGTACATATGGCAAGACAGTTGTTGTCCGGATTTGGATAGAAATATTGCCAGACCAAAGAGGTGGGATGTTTGGTCTTCTGCCCAGGCATGACCGTGATGGGCTTTTTCATCCCACAGACAACAACTGTTTCCCCCGTAGCCTGATTTAAACAAACCACATCACCATCAGAATCCTCCTCGCCAACTTCCTCCTCAGTGCCAGCTACACCAGTATCCTCATCCTGTTGTACTTCAACAGTGACATCTTCAATTTGCATATCAGCAAGGGGACTATGGGTGCTCCTTTTAGCACTTGCAGGGGGTGTGCAAATGGTGGAAAGAGCCACCTCTTCCCGTCCAGTGCTGGGAAGGTCAGGCATCGCAACCGCCACCACACTTGTACTCTCCTTGGGGATTTCTGATATCTTCTTAGAATGCACAGTTCTTCGCTGTGCTTATGCCAGTTTAACTCATTTGATTTTTTTAGTGGGAGGAGGGCTTCCATCATCATGTGAAGCTGAACTACTAGTCATGAACATAGGGAAAGACCTTAGCCGTTCCTTGCCACTCCATGTCGTAAATGGCATATTGGCAAGTTTACGTTTCTCTTCAGATGATTTAAATGTTTTTTTCAAGGTCATTTTCCTCCACTTTGCCATTTGGGATTGTATGTGCCCTCTACTATGACATTGGGCATCGGCCTTGGCAGAAGACGTTGATGGCATGTTATCGTCTATGTCATGACTAGTGGCAGCATCTTCAGCACTAGGAGGAAGTGGTTCTTGATCTTTCCCTATTTTATTTTTATCAGAGAAAGTTTGGTCCTCCATTTATGTTATATCGATTTGATATATACGTGCTGCTAAGGCGCACACAAACACAGAAAATATTTTTTTATTTTTGCTGGAGAGTAGTGCACTTTGTGGGTTATACCACCCTTTAAGAAATGAGCCAGCCGGCTCTTTACTTATGGGACGCAGGCGCACGCTTGGCTCTGCTCCTTTGTTGATGCAAGTGTGGCTACTGCGCACACAATTCACAAACACAGAAAATATTTTTTTATTTGGTTTGGAGTGTACTTTGGGGGTTACAGTACCCTTTAACGGTCAAGCCAGCCGGCCCTTTACTTATGACACAGGCGCACGTTTGGCACTACTTTGTTGATGCACGTGCGGCTACTGCGCACACAATTCACAAACACAGAAAAAATGTTTTTTTTTTAGCACTTGGGGGGAGCACCCCTGATGGACAGAGCACCCCCTGGACAACACTATAGCACCCCTTTAGGACTGGGACACTGCACAGGACTTTGGAGTGGACACAGCCCCTATGGACAACTGACTGCACAACACAGTCCAGCCAGCCCCTATGGACTTTGAAGTAGTGGACACAGCCCCTATTAACAACAGCAGCACAGCACAACATAGCCAGCCCCTATGGACTTTGAAGTAGTGGACACAGCCCCTATGGACAACAGCAGCACAGCGCAGCACAGCACAGCACAGCACAGCACAACTCTACTCTGCACTACACTACACTACACTACACAGCCCAGCCAGCCCTAACTCCCACCCTCCCTCTTCACTGTCCACAGCCGAGTGAGAAAATGGCGCCGACGCGGGTACCTTATATAGGATCCAAAACCCGCGAGACCCGGAAGGCGGGATGATGACGTTTTGCCTCGATCTCAGATCCGAGTCAGTCGGGAAAAGTCGAGCCTGACTCGGATCGGCCTCGGATCGGGTGGGCTCGGGGGGGTTCGGATTTCAGAAATCTGAACCCGCTCACCCCTAATATATATATATATAATGTTCAGTCTAGGTCCAGCAGTAGGCAGGGTAATGGACCTAGAGCTAGGGCACTTCAGCGTGCGCTGAAGGTGCATGCGAATCCGAATAGGGGCCGTGGCCAAAGAAAAGGGGATGTGTCTTTATGACGTGTCCCCTTTTCATCACTCCTGGGGGTGTGCTTGGCACTTACAGACATGCCGGGCAGCCCACAAGCACTGCGGTCACAGTGAATGGATGCCGGGTGCATGCGCCCGACATCCATTCACCAGCGGTGAGCGCTGCACCAATGTTTTGACCATCCACGGGACACTGTGACCAGTGGCTGGAGACAGAACCCGCCAGCTGTCTCAGCGGGGCGTCCGTCTAGAAGGCAGGGTGCTTTCTGCCCTTCACAAATAGGGCAGGGTGCGGCACCCCATTAAAACAGTCTAGCATGAATGCTATGTATATATACAGTATATATATATATATATATATATACTGTATATATATATATTTTTTTATTTTTTTGTAGAGATGTGCGCCAACTCTAGTGTTTTGGTTTTGGTTTTGGATCTGGATTCCCCCTGGTTTTGGATCTGGATTGGTTTTGCAAAAACCTCACCACCGTATTTTGTTTTCGTCTTTTTGTTTTGGATTTTGTCTTAAAAAAAATCATAGAAACAGCTAAAATGGCCTGTTTTTGTTCCTACAGTATAATTAACCTCAATAACATTTATTTCCAGTCATTTCCAATCAATTTTGACCACCTAACAATATTATTTTTTTCATCTAGTTAAGGCCAAAAGGTTGCATCCAGCTAGCTGGCTGACTAAGCTAAGTGACACACTGTGGCGCACTAACATGTGGCAGTTCAGCTTCTAATTTCCAACATGGATACAGTGTGTTATACAGTGTGGGTTGGATATACCAATAGTGCACTTACTGTGACAGCAGTGTCGGCAGAGCGGGGTGGCTGATGGTGTCCTCAGTTCATGGAATGGGAGTGCTGCGGTGCTGGCAATGTCCTCAGTGAAGGGTACCGGTGATGTCGGCAGTGCGTGGGGTGCCATCTGTGTCTTTAGTGCAGGTTTTCTGGCTCTGTTGGCAGTGCGGGGGTTGTTGGTGGTGTCCTCAGTACATGGAATGGTAGTGCTGCTGTGCTGGCAGTGTC
The DNA here is from genome assembly GCA_031769625.1 of Taudactylus pleione. Taxonomy (NCBI): domain Eukaryota; kingdom Metazoa; phylum Chordata; class Amphibia; order Anura; family Myobatrachidae; genus Taudactylus; species Taudactylus pleione. The sequence continues at coordinate 398,964 of JAUIMM010001408.1, read as the reverse complement.
CTCATTGAAAGGTACCAGCGGTGTAGGCAGAGTGGGGGTGCCAGCGGTGTCCTCAGTGCAGGTTTGCTGGCTGTGTCAGCAGTGCAGGGGTGTTCTCAATGCAGAGTACCGGCAGTGTCGGCAGAGTGGGGGTGCCAGCAGTGTCCTCAGTGCAGGTTTGCTGACTGTGCTGGCAGTGCAGGGGTGTTCTCAATGCAGGGTGCCGGTGGTGTCAGCAGAGCGGGAGTGCCAGCACTGTCCTCAGTGCATGTGTGCTGACAGTGTCGGCAGTGCAGAGGTGCTCGTGGTGTCCTCAGTGTGAGAGTGTTGGCAGTGTCAGCAGTGTGGGGGTCACTGACGGTGTCCTCTGTATGTGGGTCACAGTGCAGGGGTGCCGGCAGTGTCAGCAGTGGTGGTGTCGGCAGTGGGGGATGCTGCCAGTGGGGGTGCCAGCAGTGTCAGCAGCGGGTTGTGCCAGCAGCGGGGGATGGCAGGCACCATCTTCCTTTTCTTCTGTGTGCATTTTCAATGGGCTTAACTCTGATTGGCTGAGAGCTGTGACAGCCCACTCAATACAAAACCTCATGACCCGACAGCGGGTCATGTGGTTTTGCCTCAGGTGAGGGATCTGGGGCAGGTAGAGAGATCACCCCGCATCCCCAAAATTCAGATGGGTTCAGATCTCTGAGATCTGAACCCGCTCATCTCTAATATATATATATATATATATATATATATATATTAGGGGTGTGCACCGGCCACTTTTCGTGTTTTGTGTTTTGGTTTTGGATCTGGATCTTTCTTCGTGTTTTGGATCTGGATTGGTTTTGCCAAAACCACCCTTCCGTGTTTTGGGTTCTGGGTTTTGTGTTTTGGATCTGTATTTTTTTGAAAAAAAGCATAAAAACAGCTAAAATCACAGAATTTGTAGGTTTTTCTGCTCCTATGCTATTATTAACCTCAATAACCTTAATTTCCACTCATTTCCAGTCTATTCTGAACACCTCACACCTCACAATAGTGTTTTTATGTCCAAAAGGTTGCACCGAGGTAGCTGGATGACTATGCTAAGCGACACGAGTGGGCGGCACAAACACGTGACCCATCTAGGAGTGACACTGCAGTGGCAGGCAGGATGGCAGTTAGAAAAACTAGGCCCCAAACTGTACATAATGCAAAGAAAAAAAGAGGTGCAAGATGGAATTGTCCTTGGGCCCTCCCACCCACCCTTATGTTGTATAAACAGGACATGCACACTTTAACAAATCAATCATTTCAGCGCCAGGGTCTGCCACACAACTGTGGCTGAAATGATTGGTTCGTTTGGGCCCCCACAAAACAAGCTGGCAATTAATGTGTCCCTGCACAAACTGGCTCTACGGAGGCAAGATGTCATCCTCATCCTCCTCATCCACCGATTCCTCACCCTCTTCAGTGTGTACATCCTCATCCTCACAAAGTATTAACTCGTCCCCACTTGAATCCACCACCACAGGTCCCTCTGTACCTTCTGGAGGCTGGTCTCCCTGGAAGAGCTGATAATTCATTTTGATGAACATCATCTTCTCCACATTCTGTGGAAGCAACCTCCTACGCCTTTCGCTGACAAGGTTCCCGGCTGCACTAAACACTCTTTCGGAGTACACACTGGAGGGGGGGCAACTCAGGTAAAATAGAGCCAGTTTGTACAGGGGCCTCCAAATTGCCTCTTTTTCCTGCCAGTACAGGTATGGACTGTCTGACATGCCTACTTGGATGCTGTCACCGATGTAATCCTCCACCATTCTGTCAATGGTGACAGTATCATATGCAGTGACAGTAGACATGTCAGAAATTGTTGCCAGGTCCTTCAGTCCGGACCAGATGTCCAAACTTGGTCCTGCCTGCCCTGCATCACCGCCAGCGGGTTGCTTAGGATACCTAAGTTTTTTCCTGGCAGCCCCAGTTGCGGGAGAAAATGAAGAAGGAGCCGTTGACGTGTCACGTTCCGCTTCAGCTGACAGTGTGTTCACCAGCAGGTCTTTGCACCTCTGCAGGCTTGTGTCGGCCGGAAAGAGAGACACCACATAGGCTTTAAACCTAGGATCGAGCACGGTGGCCAAAATGTAGTGGTCTGATTTCAACAGATTGACCACCCTGGAATCCTGGCAAAGCGAATGAAGGGCTTCATCCACAAGTCCCACATGCCGAGCGGAATCGCTCCGTCTTAGCTCCTCCTTCACTTTCTCCAGCTGCTTCTGCAAAAGCCTGATGAGGGGAATGACCTGACTCAAGCTGGCAGTGTCTGAACTGACTTCACGTGTGGCAAGTTCGAAGGGCTGAAGAACCTTGCACAACACGGAAATCATTCTCCACTGCGCTTGAGTCAGGTGCATACCCCCTCCTTTGCCTATGTCATAGGTGGATGTATAGGCTTGTATGGCCTTTTGCTGCTCCTCCATCCTCTGAAGCATATAGAGGGTTGAGTTCCACCGCGTCACAACCTCTTGCTTCAGGTGATGGCGGGGCAGGTTCAAGAGTGTTTGCTGGCGCTCCAGTCTTCGGCACGCAGTCGCTGAATGGCGAAAGTGGCCAGAAATTTTTCGGGCCACCCAAAGCGTCTCCTGCACGCCCCTGTCGCTTTTCAGAAAATTCTGCACCACCAAGTTTATTGTGTGAGCAAAACATGGGACGTGCTGGAATTTGCCCAGATGTAATGCCCGCACAATATTGGTGGCGTTGTCAGATATCACAAATCCCCAGGAGAGTCTAAGTGGGGTAAGCCACTGGGCGATGATTTCCCTCAGTTTCTCTAAGAGGTTGTCGGCGGTGTGCCTCTTACTGAAACCGGTGATACACAGCGTAGCCTGCCTTGTAACGAGCTGGCGTTTCTGAGATGCTGCTACTGGTGACGCTGCTGCTGTTGCTGCGTAAGGTGATACATCTACCCAGTGGGCTGTCACAGTCATATAGTCCTTAGTCTGCCCTGTTCCACTTGTCCACATGTCCGTGGTTAAGTGGACATTGTGTACAACGGCATTTTTCAGGACACTGAGGACACTTTTTCTGACGTTTCTGTACAGTCTCGGTATCGCCTGCCTAGTGAAGTGGAATCTAGACGGGATTTGGAACCGGGGACACACTACCTCCATCAATTGTCTAAATCCCACTGCACTAATGGCGGATACCGGACGCACGTCTAACACCAACATAGCAGTCAAGGCCTCAGTTATACGTTTTGCTTCAGGATGACTGCTGTCGTACTTCATCCTCCTCGCTAAGGACTGTTGGAGGGTCAATTGTTTAGTAAAAGTAGTGGTGTTCCTACTTCCTCTCTGGGATGATGAACGACTCCCAGCAGCAGCAGCAACAGCAGCAGCGGCAGCAGTAGGCGTAGCAATGCAGGATCCTCCGGAGGAATCCCGGATAGGAGAGTCAGTCATGCCAGTGATATGGCCTGCAGGACTACTTCCGATCCTGACTAAGGAGGAAATTGACGAGGAGGGAGTTGACGGTGTGGTTTGCAGGCGCTTGGATACAACAGGACAACGGGATTTAGGTGTCCCTGGACTGCTTACGGTCTGAGCCAAAGTTTCTGAACTTGACAGTAACTTTTTATGAACGCGCTGCAGGTGCCGTATAAGGGAGGATGTTCCTAGGTGGTTGACGTCCCTACCCCTACTTATTTCACCTTTACATATGGTACATATGGCAAGACAGTTGTTGTCCGGATTTGGATAGAAATATTGCCAGACCAAAGAGGTGGAATGTTTGGTCTTCTGCCCAGGCATGACCGTGATGGGCTTTTTCATCCCACGGACAACAACTGTCTCCCCCGGAGCCTGATTTAAACAAACCACATCACCATCAGAATCCTCCTCGCCAACTTCCTCCTCAGCGCCAGCTACACCAGTATCCTCATCCTGTTGTACTTCAACAGTGACATCTTCAATTTGCATATCAGCAAGTGGACTGTGGGTGCTCCTTTCAGCACTTGCAGGGGGCGTGCAAATGGTGGAAAGAGCCACCTCTTCCCGTCCAGTGCTGGGAAGGTCAGGCATCGCAACCACCACCACACTTGGACTCTCTTTGGGGATTTGTGATATCTTCTTAGAAAACACAGTTCTTTGCTGTGCTTTTGCCAGCTTAACTCTTTTGATTTTTTTAGTGGGAGGAGTGCTTCCATCGTCATGTGAAGCTGAACCACTAGTCATGAACATACTAGGGATCGTCCTTAGCCGTTCCTTGCCACTCCGTGTCGTAAATGGCATATTGGCAAGTTTACGTTTCTCTTCAGCTGATTTAAATGTCTTTTTCAAGGTCATTTTCCTGAACTTTGCCATTTGGGATTGTATGTGCCCTCTACTATGACATTGGGCATCGGCCTTGGCAGACGACGTTGATGGCATGTTATCGTCTATGTCATGACTAGTGGCAGCAGCTTCAGCACTAGGAGGAAGTGGTTCTTGATCTTTCTCTATTTTATTTTTATCGGAGAAAGTTTGGTCCTCCATTTATGTTATATCGATTTGATATATACGTGCGGCTAAACACAGAAAATAAATTTTTTTTTGGTTCGGACTGGAGTGTACTTTGTGGGTTACAGCACCCTTTAACGGTCAAGCCAGCCGGCCCTTTACTTATGACACAGGCGCACGCTTGGCACTACTTTGTTGATGCACGTGCGGCTACTGCGCACACAATTCACAAACACAGAAAATAATTTTTTTTTGGTTTGGACTGGAGTGTACTTTCGGGGGTTACAGCACCCTTTAACGGTCAAGCCAGCCGGCCCTTTACTTATGACACAGGGGCACTCTTGGCACTACTTTGTTGATGCACGTGCGGCTACTGCGCACACAATTCACAAACACAGAAAATAATTTTTTTTTAGGTTTGGACTGGAGTGTACTTTCGGGGGTTACAGCACCCTTAACGGTCAAGCCAGCCGGCCCTTTATTTATGACACAGGCGCACGCTTGGCACTACTTTGTTGATGCACGTGCGGCTACTGCGCACACAATTAACAAACACAGAAAATAATTTTTTTTTGGTTTGGACTGGAGTGTACTTTCGGGGGTTACAGCACCCTTTAACGGTCAAGCCAGCCGGCCCTTTACTTATGACACAGGCGCACGCTTGGCACTACTTTGTTGATGCACGTGCGGCTACTGCGCACACAATTCACAAACACAGAAAATAATTTTTTTTTAGGTTTGGACTGGAGTGTACTTTCGGGGGTTACAGCACCCTTAACGGTCAAGCCAGCCGGCCCTTTACTTATGACACAGGCGCACGCTTGGCACTACTTTGTTGATGCACGTGCGGCTACTGCGCACACAATTCACAAACACAGAAAATAATTTTTTTTTTGGTTTGGACTGGAGTGTACTTTCGGGGGTTACAGCACCCTTAACGGTCAAGCCAGCCGGCCCTTTACTTATGACACAGGCGCACGCTTGGCACTACTTTGTTGATGCACGTGCGGCTACTGCGCACACAATATCACAACACAGAAAATATATTATTTTTTTTAGCACTTGGGGGGAGCACCCCTGATGGACAGAGCACCCCCTGGACAACACTACAGCACCTCCTTTAGGACTGGGACACTGCACAGGTTTGAGTGGACAGCCCTTTGGAGAACTGACTGCACAACACAGTCCAGCCAGCCCCTATGGACTTTGAAGTAGTGGACACGAGCCCCTATTAACAACAGCAGCACAGCACAACACAGCCAGCCCCTATGGACTTTGAAGTAGTGGACAACAGCAGCACTACACTACACTACCAACTACACAGCACCTAACTCCCACCCTCCCTCTTCACTGTCCACAGCCCGAGTGAGAAAATGGCGCCGACGCTGGGAACCTTATATATAGCGATCCAATAACCCGCGAGACTCGGAAGGCGGGATGATGACGTTTTGCCTCGATTTCAGATCCGAGTCAGGCGGGAAAAGTCGAGCCTGACTTCGGATCGGACTCGGATCGGGTCCGAACCCGCTCACCCCTAATATATATATATATTAGGGATGAGCGGGTTCGGTTCCCCAAGAACCGAACCCACCCGAACTTCGGGGATCCATGCGATCTGAGCCCAAGCTCGGATCTCCCTGTCTGCCCAGGATCCCTCTCCTGAGGCAAAACCTCGAGATCTGCTGTCGGATCTCGAGGTTTTGCCTCGAGCGGCTATTTAAAAGAAATGCCTTTGCCTTTAATGGGCAAAGTGCTGATTGGCTGACAGAGCCATCTGTCACGGCTCTCAGCCAATCAGCATTATGGTGCTCATTTGCATGTAGCACGGACTCGTGAGATCCGTGCTACATGCATCTGTGTGATTGACAGTGACACAGAGCACAGATGGGTCAGTGAGACCCGTCTGTGCTGCTGTGTATTTCAATTACACAGATGCATGCATGGACCAGTAGATCCGTGCTACTTGCATCTGTGTCACTGACACAGAGCACTGACGGGTCCGTGAGACCCGTCTGTACTGCTGTGGTTAAAAAAAAACCCTGTGTAAAAAAAGAAAAAAATGGCGTGCACCCCCCAAAAAAGAGCAACCAGCCCCGGGGCATTAGTGACCCAGTGCTGGTTGTGCTTAAATACAGGGGACAAACGATGTAGGGGTCCCCTGTACTTAAGCACAACCAGCACCGGGCTAGTCAGAACCAGCGCTGGTTGCCAAAATATGAGGGACAAACTACGTAGGGGTCCCCTGTATTCTGCACAACCAGCTCTGGGCTCTGATCCGGTCCTGGTTCTGGAAATACCGGGGAGTCTTTTAACCAGGCCCCCCAGGCGCAGCATCAGCTCTGACCGCTAGTCAGCCCATCCCGGGGATCCCTGGAGAGCTGGGAAAATCCCCAATATAGGGGTCACCCTCTACAGGGCACCCCAGGCTGATAGCACAGGGCTATCTCCGCCACCCCTTGTGGCGGTGAGTGGCGGGTTGATAGTGTGGTGTGGTGTAAATAAATAATATCAAACATTGTCTTTACAAGTAGAACTGCAAGTCCCAGCAAGCCTGCCCCGCATGCTGGTACTTGGAGAACCACAAGTACCAGCATGCAGTGCATTAAGGGCCCACTAGTACCTGTAGTTCACCTGTAAAAAAATATTTAAAAAAACACAGGACACCCACACCGTGACAGTATAAGTTTATTAAACATACATACACACACACACATGTACACATACTCACCTATGTAACCCTGTAGCATCGGTCCACTTGTCCAGTAAAGTATACATAGGGGACCTGTGAAAAAAGAACATACTCACCATCTCCCATGCAAGGTTCTGTCCTCTTCATTCCAAAGTAGGCATCCCTGGACTCGGCAAAAAAAAAACCGAAAACCTGATCCACAAACTTTGTACCGTTCTATAGAACGGTACTTCCCGAATGAGAGCTTAGCAGCGGGGTATCACCATGGAAACCCCGCTGCTAAGCGTTCATTGGCTGAGAGAGGTCATCTCCCGACTCTCAGCCAATGAATGGCTCCCTCCTTTGTAGTCAATGGTGGGAACCGCAGGGTAAACTTTAATAACCTTGCGCTTAGCAGCAGGGTTTCCATGGTGATACCCTGCCGCTAAGCTCTCATTCGGGAAGTACCGTTCTATAGAACGGTACTAAGGCCCTCATTCAGAGCCGTTCGCTATTTGCGGTCGTTCGTTTAAAAACAAGGGGTGGCTATTCAAATGATCCGTACGCACATTGTAGTCTGCTCGCATCCTACGTCATGTCCGCTATTTATTAGATTAATCGAGTACATCGACCAGCGTATGAACTGCTTGCTATTCTTGTGGTTGGTGTTTGCTACCACAAATTTGCGAGCAGTTCAGGCTATAAAATAACCCAGTGACGTGACCAATGACGCTGCTGTTTTAAATATACACACCCATAAAACGCCCGTTTTGACCTTTAAGCACGCCTGCGTTCGGATCTCCACTCCCCGTTTTCAAGCACCTTCCCCTGTTACCACCCACATACGCCTCATTCTGTCATTCAAAATAGCTGGCACTCGCTATATTGCGTACCAACGATTTTTGGCCGCACTGACTGGTTCGCGCATGCGTACTACAAACCGTACGCATGCGCAGATGTGCAAACATCGCTCGGAACGAGCGTACTGCCGCTAACGAGCGGCTCTGAATGAGGGCCTAAGTTCATGAATGCCTACTTTGGAACGAAGAGGACAGAACCTCACATAGGAGATGGTGAGTATGTTTTTTTTTTCACAGGTCCCCTATGGGTACTTTACCGGACAAGTGGACCGATGCTACAGGGTTACATAGGTGAGTATGTGTACATGTGTGTGTGTGTACGTGTGTGTGTGTGTGTGTGTGTGTGTGTATGTGTGTATGTATGTTTAATAAACTTATACTGTCACGGTGTGTGTCCTGTGTTTTTTTTAAACATTTTTTTACAGGTGAACTACAGGTGCTAGTGGGCCCTTAATGCCTTGCATGCTGGTACTTGTGGTTCTACAATGACCAACATGTGGGGCAGGCTTGCTGGGACTTGCAGTTCTACTTGTAAAGACAATGTTTGATATTATTTATTTATACCACACCACACTATCATCTATGCAGTCCCGACTCCGGTGTGAGCAGCACCGACTCGGGAATATCCAGAGTCGGCGCCGGCTAAATTCCGGGTCTGATCCGGATAGGAACTCTGGGCCTGATTCAGACCCGGATGCTATTTGTGGATGCTTGTTCTTAAAAAGGGGCCACATATTAAAATTGAGCGCTCGCTCTTTGCGGTGTGTTGATGCCTCTATGTCTGAGCGAGCATCCGAAAAATGTGCTCGCTATTTTGTAAAGAAGCCCCTTTTCTGTTCGCATCACATGTCATCTCTATTATTTATTAGATTAATCAGGAACATCGAAAGGCATCTGAACTGCTCGCAGTGCTTGTGGTAGGATTTACTTCCAGCTATCACTGCGAGCAGTTCAGTCTAAAAGACAACCAAGTGACGTGGTCAATGACGCTCCTTTACTAATTATGCACACCCATTAAACGCCGTATTGACCGTTAGGCACGCCTGCGTTTGGATCTCCACTCCCCCATTTTCAAGAACCTTCCCCTGTTACCACCCACAAACGGTACATTCTGTCAATCAAATTAGCAGCCCATCATTGTTTTACGAGTGCACGATTTCCGACCGCAATGACTGGTTTGCACATGCGCATTGCAAACCATACGCATGCGCAGTTGTGCGAACATCGCTCAGAGCGAACGAGCGGCCGCTTACGAGCGGCTCTGAATCAGGCCCTCTGTTCCAACTCTGGGTCAGACCCGGAATTTAGGTGGAAAAGGCGTTTTAATAGGGTTTTAGGGTGGGATCCAGTTGCGGATGTGTAAAAATGTATAGGGCTTGTGGTTAGTGATGGTGTTGTATTTTAAAGCATTATTTCATTTTCGGCCAAAACTATGGTTTTTTAAACATAGCCTAACACATATAGGACCCCATTCAGAGTTCGTCGTAGCGGCCGCACGGTCGTACGCATCCGATGTTTTTCTTTCTGCGCCTGCACACGGCTAGCTGTGCGCATGTGCATACAAGCTCTACCGATGAAAAATACTGTCGGTCGTAGGGTTTCCGACATGGAAGTGGATAGCTAAAGTTGATAGACAGGAAAGACCGTTTGTGGGAGTGTACGGGGATGGTGGTCTGCAAACGGAGGCGTTCTTCAGCGTTTCCAGGCATTTTAGGGGAGTGCATAAATTATCTGCTTCGTACGACCAAGAATTGCAGATGCATGACAACGTCACTCTACGAACAGGATGATCGTCCAGGCTAAGGTAGGCAAGAAGCGTCCGAAAGCCACAACAGTACAATCGTTAATACGATGTTACATGCGATGTTTCTAATTGGAACCACACAAACCAAGCAGCTAAGATTGCTGCATTGTAACTATTAACACTGCTAATTACCTTGTAACTGATTTCACTTGCGTGTGCATTAGGGAATTCGTAACACAAATGTTTATTTGTGCTTTTAAAACTTATTTTTTTAAGAGTTTTTTAAACATCTAGCATTGTGTTTTGCGTAGCAGCCTTTTCAGATACCATACTTTTTAAACCTTGTATACATTGATATAGTTAAATATAGACATTTTAAAAAAATATATATATATATTTTTTTGAAATTCGCCTTTCAGCACAATTTAACTAACAATTGTTAGGGCAACATTTGCATATAATTTAAATATTAATAATAAAAAAAAACAGAAAAAAAAATATAAAAAAATAGAGCTTGAGACATTGGTGACAAGAAATATGGGGACTGGGCAACAGGTGAGGGAGGAGATATCCAGGGCTACTTTCATCGTTTGGGCGGGCTCGGAGGAAGAGGTAAGCTATGGACAGCCGACTGGCGTGTAACACGCCGACTGGCCTGGCCAGAGGTAGATGGGATTTTCCTGTGGCCTAGGCATAGGGCTCTCCATACTTGCGGGGGTGTCTGTTGGGCTGCCAGAGGTGGTGGTCCTGGGAGGAAGGGAGTCCAACCTCATCAAGGCCAGCTCCTCAGGGATGGGACCACCACCTGTCCCATCAGCATGGTCCACTCTACTCCGTAGCTTCCTCTTCAGTTGGTACTTAAAATCAGTCCAGCTGTCAATGTGATTTTGCATTTTTTAAGGGTTAGTTTTTTAAAATAAGATCTCGGTTTTGACTTCAGTACACTCACAATATCATTTTCTTACCGGTTTTTAACGACTTCCATGGTTCTGTGGGTTGTCCCCACAGCATTAACAGCCCTGGATATCTCCTCCCAAATCCTGTCTTTGGCTCCAGCCCCCATATTTCTTTGGGCATGGACAAGGTTATCCATTGTCATGATCACCAATGTCTCAAGCTCGATCCGTGAAAATGGAGGGTTTCTTGGCCTTGGCCTTGGCCTACTTGTGCCCGCCTCCTCCTCCTCCTCTAGTGGTGGAATTGAATTCCCAGCACCTACAACATTTTTAAAATTAGATAAAATAAAAAAAGTATATTTTTTGAAATATGAACTGTTCTTGTGTTGTTTACAAAATGTGATTCGCACTTACCTGCCTCAGTTGGCTTCTGCTCACCATGCTCCTCGCTTGACATTTTTCAAACATGTGAGAGAGCATGAAGAATACTGCTTGTGCAGACTTTTTTATTGATGTGAGCACATCCCTGGATTGGTTACCCGTGCATCCCTATTTGCCTAAGTACAATGCACACCTTGCCTGCATTCTATAATCACTGTGTGGGTTGGGCTAGATGTGAGCGCATCCCTGGATTGGTCACCCATGCATCCTTATTTGCCTAAGTACAAATGCACACCTTGCCTGCATTCCGTAATCACTCCATGGGTTGGGCTAGATATGAGCGCATCCCTGGATTGGTTACCCGTGCATCCTTATTTGCCTAAGTACAAATGCACACCTTGCCTGCATTCCGTAATCACTCCGTGGGTTGGGCTAGATGTGAGCGCATCCCTGGATTGGTTACCCGTGCATCCTTATTTGCCTAAGTACAAATGCACACCTTGCCTGCATTCCGTAATCACTGCGTGGGTTGGCTAAATGTGAGCGCATCCCTGGATTGGTTACCCGTGCATCCTTATTTGCCTAAGTACAAATGCACACCTTGCCAGCATGATTCAATAATTGTGTTTTTTTCCTTATTTAAGGCAAAGCCAAATGTTCCCTTACTTTTGGGTTGTAGTTGGAGTGATTTGTGGTGCAGGAAGGGATTTTTAGTGGTTACATTGTTTGGAGTTGTTTGAGTGGTGCTTGTGTGTGTTTTTTGAGTGTTGCTTGTGTGTGTTTTTTGAGCGGTGCTTGTGTGTGTTGTTTGAGTGGTGCTTGTGTGTGTTGTTTGAGTGGTGCTTGTGTGTGTTGTTTGATTGTTTTTTTTTGTATTATTTAATTTTTTTATTTATTTTTATTTTGTTTGGGTGTTGTTTTTGGGGGGGTTTTTTGGGGTCGTGGTTTTTTCATAGTTATTTTTATTTTATTTTTTTTATTGTTATTTTTGGTGTTGTTTTTTTGGAGGTGTTGTTTTTTTTTGTTTTTTTTAGGTGGTGGTTTTATTTTTTTATTTTTTTGGGTGGTGGTTTTTTATTTAGAATTTTGTTTGGTGCATACATTTACCAAACCCGGTTACTTGCTGTGTTTGGGTGGCCGTGCTTTTGTAGGCTTAAAAAAACAATGTTATTTGAAGACTCAAGTAAGTGTGCCAGCCTACTACTTTTTTTTTATTTAAATTTTGTTCTATAAACCCAAAAAAAGAACATTATTATTAAAAATGTTATCATGTTTTTTGTTATTTTTTTAAGGTGTTTAACAGTCCAGTTTGTACTTGAATCAGGTAAGTGTCTATTTATACAAACCTATAAGTTTGTATAGGATGTATAGAATGGCGCTCTGGTTCAACTTCCAAATTGTATTACACCGCAGTCCAAAAGTGGTAGAGTTCAGTTAGTGCTAACAGGTGTGACACTTAGATCCCTTTTGGTGAAGGTTGCAGCAGTCTTCCCGTAATCCTGAATGGCAGTCAGGGTGAATGTGATCTAGGAATGGGCTATGGAAAGAACATGCGCCTAATAGTGTATTATTTCAAAAAATATTATTAGCACGTGCTCGAATATAAATGTGCGTACCAGAAAATAAATCTTTATAGCTTATCTGTGGTTGTTTTACTGGAACCTCATATGGTGAAGTGGTTTCACAACTTCAGGGTGACCAGGAACCTTAAATAGAATTAGCTCATGTCGAGCCAAAATACGCATACATAGTGTAGTAATTTTGTGTCCCAAACAAATAATATGGTGAAGTACTTTTAAATGCGTACCAGAATGTTACTTGAATTAATGCATCAAGTACTAAGTCGCCTCTTCAAACTCGTACAATGGCCCCAGTATTAGCATGTGCAGGAGGAGTAGGTCCACCTGCATAATCAATATTGTGGAGAGGAGCTGCAACAGGGGTCCCAACGTGTTTCTTCCACAAGGACTTCCTCAGGGGTAAGGGTCAACTGTTAGGAGTGCCCTATTTATAGCATATACAATAAGGTGCTGATTTGCACCAAAACAGCGTATACCGCCATTCTGCACATGCGCAGGCAGCCCACGGCCATCTTGTATGAAAAAACTACATGTCCCAAGATGCCGTGCGGCCTACCTCGCGCATGCGCTGGTTGCAACAGACACTACCAAGTGTCTGCCGCGATAGGATAGATCTCTTTATCGTTACAATTGCGCTTGATATGATGGAATTGTGAATATGGGATATTATTCTTCCAACTCGTAGTATGTCCACTCCTATAGTGCAAATAGCTATTGGTGTCGACAGGTTTAATATATGTTCTTGTAGAGATGCTAAGAGATCTGCTCTCAACAAATCAATCTATATGCAGAGAGATTTAAAGAACGTGGCTATCCAGAAACACTACTCGCAGAGGCAGTATTAAGAACAGAGAATTTTGATAGAAAAGAACTTCTTAAATATATAACCAGACCCAAAAAAGAAGACGCAGTGCCTTTCATTACCCAGTTCAACAGAGAAGAAGGCAAAATTCGACAGATTTTAAATAAACATTGGGGTATTCTGAAGATGGACCCCATTTTATCTGGAATTTTACCTACTAAACCCATCATCGTTTTTAAGAAAGCAAGGAACCTCAAAGACATTTTAGCCCCTAGTATGCTTCAACCAACAAAACCTAATTGGCAAGATCTAACTAAATGTCTGGGCGCATACAAATGCGGACACTGTAATATGTGTACATTTTTACATCCCAATAGGAAACAGTTCTCGAATTTTGACAATTCCAAAATGTATAATATGAAAAAATTTATTAATTGCAACACCTGCTCTGTTATCTATTTGGTTGAGTGCCCCTGTGTCCTTAAATATGTGGGCAAAACCAAAAGGAATCTTAAATTGAGAATACAGGAACATGTCAAAAATATAAAGAATAAAATCGAGAGCCATTCTGTATCCAGACATTTCAAGTCACACCATAATGCCAATCCAGAAAATCTACTTTTTAGAGGTATCGAACACGTTAAATTGGGTCCAAGAGGTGGTGACTTAGCCAACAAACTTTCTCAAAGAGAGATGTTCTGGATCTTTGAGCTGAACACTCTCCTACCCCAGGGCCTAAATGACAGCTATGAAATTGCACCTTTTTTATGATTTCCTATGCCTTTTTGGGATTATGGAATACCTTGTGATTTTTATGTTTTACATGTTTTTTATGTTTCTGTTGGTATTAATGCATGATATGTTTTTAAGAAATGGATATATATATTTAATTATTTATATATAATATTTTTTAGCTTCATGATTCTAAAAACCTCGTCCAACCCTGTACATTATATTTATCTTCTTTTAAGTGATGCACATTTTAACATACTGTTTTTATCCTTATTTTTAATTCGTTATTGACAGTATTTATATGGTTGCACTTTGCATTAACCATCACTTGATGTATGTGATTGTTTATATAGTGAGAAATTAGCAAAATGGCCACTTCATGTCTCATGATAGGGCCTTCCACCAACAAAATGGCCACTCAATATTTAATGTACTTTATGGAATTGTACAAAGTGATTACCACCATGTGTGTCATATCTATACAACGGCAGCTACACCTAATTTGAGGCCCCACTTTTGCTGTTTCACTTTATGTGGGAGTTTTGATTGTGACAGTTTTCTCTCTGTAACATGCGCAGGTCTAGCCGCGTGACATCTTGGGAATCATAGTTCCCCATGTAAGATGGCCGCTAGCAGCCGCGCATGCGCAGTATGGCACATAACGCCGCAACATCTCCAGATTGACAGCGGAGGCCAAGTACAAGATAAGGCCCTGCTGTCGCCGGACTGTTGTGCCATCCCACTGTACATTCCTATCACGGCAGACACTTGGTAGTGTCTGTTGCGACCAGCGCATGCGCGAGGTAGGCCGCGCGGCATCTTGGAACATGTAGTTTTTTCATACAAGATGGCCGCGGGCTGCCTGCGCATGCGCAGAACGGTGGTATACGCCGTTTTGGTGCATATCAGCACCTTATTGTATATGCTATAAATAGGGCACTCCTAACAGTTGACCCTTACCCCTGAGGAAGTCCTTGTGGATGAAACGCGTTGGGACCCCTGTTGCAGCTCCTCTCCACAATATTGATTATGCAGGTGGACCTACTCCTCCTGCACATGCTAATACTGGGGCCATTGTACGAGTTTGAAGAGGCGACTTAGTACTTGACGCATTAATTCAAGTAACATTCTGGTACGCATTTATAACTACTTCACCATATTATTTGTTTGGGACACAAAATTACTACACTATGTATGTGTATTTTGGCTTGACATGAGCTAATTCTATTTAAGGTTCCTGGTCACCCTGAAGTTGTGAAACCACTTCACCATATGAGGTTCCAGTAAAACAACCACAGATAAGCTATAAAGATTTATTTTCTGGTACGCACATTTATATTCGAGCACGTGCTAATAATATTTTCTGAAATACTACACTATTAGGCGCATGTTCTTTCCATACCTCATTCCTAAACCTATAAGTTTGTTTATTTTAATGATGTAGGTTTTTTGCAGTTTTTTTAACATTTAATAATGCAGTTTTTATTTTTTTGGAAAAGTTTTCAAAATTTAATATTGCCCAATTTAAAAGTTAAGGTTTGTTTTAACAATAATAGTAATTTCTTCCCCAAAAAAAACAAACGTACACCAAATACACCTGTAAGGATTTCCGAATATGGCACTGCCCGACCCTGTAAGAATATGCACCATTATTACAAAGCTAAGTATTTTGGACCAAATAATCAAAAACCATTCTCAAAAACACTTTTTTTTATAATATTTTAACTTTACAGAGCGATGTGGGACAGCTAATAGTGGCCATGTTGCCCCCCACCAACCTTCCTCAGCCTCCTCCTGGGCATAGGCATAGGAGGCATGCAAGGGCCAAGATATATAGAACACATGTCACCCTTTTTGGAATGCCTGATGATGTGGTTGTAACCACTTATCACCTGCCTCCAAATATTATCCTAGACACTCTTTCAATAATAAAGAATGATCTAGAAAGTCAGATTCACATTCCAACAGCAATCTCACCACTTACACAGTTGTTGGCGGTGTTACATTTCTGCACCTCAGGGTCCTTCCAAGCCACTGTGGGGCTGGTGGGTGGCCTCTCCCAGCCCTCATTTTCACGGATCCTGAGGCGTGTGCTAGATGCATTCTTCAATCTTATAGCACATTTTATTAGTATGCCTTTGGATACGGAAGCCCTTGATGTGGTAAAGCAGAAGTGTTTTGAAATTGCAGGCTTTCCACATGTCATAGGGGTAGTGGATGGCACTCACATAGCACTTCAGCCCCCTGCATGCAGGGAACAAATATATAGGAACCGTAAACATTTCCATTCCCTAAATGTAATGATGCTATGTGATGCCTCCCTCCAGATCCTCTCCCTGAATGCCAAATTTCCTGGCTGCAGCCATGATGCGTACGTGATCCAGGGATTTGGCCAAAATTAAGCACACTGCAAGCTGGTGATGCACGGCTTCTTGGTAAGTATTAATCCAGGATGTAGCTATAGTAATAGTGTAAACATGTTTTCATGGTCAATTTATGTATCTTTTGGTGTCCCGTTTCCATCAGGTGACAGTGGATATCCTTGCATGCTCTGGCTGCTGACTCCTTATTTGACTCCCACACCAGGGCCACAAACTCAATATAATGCCGTGTTTACTGCCACCAGGCAGGTGGTGGAGCGCTGTATCGGCCTTTTAAAGGGCCGGTTCCGGTGTCTCCATCACTCTGGTGGTGCACTCATGAACTTGCCGGATATGGTTTCTCGCATTGTGGTCCTGTGTGGGATTTTACACAACATTGCAATAAGGAGTCGAGTACCCATGCAGTCCGAGGATGCCTTGCCAGAGGATGGCCACCCGGAGGAAGGTGTTGTGATGCTGTCGGGGGGGAGGGGCAGATGCGATTCTGTTGTTTCACGTTTTTTTTAGGTAAGAATATTTACATTTAATTTGTTTTTTACACTTAGTGCAAATGTATTTTAAGGTGTACCTAATTTTTCTTTTTTTTTTCCTACCAACAAAATCACAACACTTTCCAAAACTACAAAACTAATGGAACCTATTCGCAATACCCTGTACTGTTTTTGGACAACTAACAAATTTAGCCCGGATATACCCCAACATGTTTAGTTAATTCACCTTTTCTTTGATTAATTTGTATGTTTTCCCAAAAAATTTCAGTTTGTTTTTTACTATTGTTGTTTATGTCTGACTAAGCCAGATATTTTCTTTGGCAAAACCCTGAGGACATTTGTTATGTGTGATTCTGTGATGAAATGCTTTTTACAAGTAAATGCCTATTGGCAACATGTTAGTTAGTTAATAAATTTTTTGCATTAAAAAAAAATGGTTTGTGTAATTTTTTTTGGAAAGCCAATTTTTTAGGTGGATAATGCAGGCCAACCCCCCAAAAAACTTTTGAACAACATTACTGCAAATGTTCTTAAGGTTTACCAAAACATTTTTAAATTTGTTACACTATGGAAAGGCACCCAGCTTTGTTCACAAAGTATTTGAAATGCTGAATTACACCCTTTAATCTGTTCAAAAAAAAGAGGACAAATGTTTGTGCAACAAAAAACTTTAATGTAATATAATAATTTTTTAGAAGTACAAAGATGAGAAACAAAAACAAAAATTGATCCAAACTCCCCACAATATGTTGGAGGCAGCAGTAGGCCTGCAATAAATGGCCACTTGTTGTTCTCAGCTCCTCCCTAATTTGCACCAGGATGTGGGTTAGATCTGTGGACATAAACATTTTTTTTTAGTTTAAAAACTTATTAAAAATTACCAACATTTGAACCTTACACATTAGTCAATGTCCCAAAAAGTGGTTAAACACAATGATGTTAGGGTGTGTTTGAAAGTTTCATCCACACAACATTATTAATATGTTGATACTTTTATGGTGTAAAAACAATTGGAAACCCTAACTATGTGGCATAAGCCAAAACCCCCTATGATGATGTAAAAAATAATGGGAGGTGTATTCTTAAGTCATGATGGCCATATAATTAAAACACAATGCACGTATTCACTTCTAGAATGTTCTTGGTAATCCAAAAATACAATGTGTTTGTTTGCTATGGCAAACATAACTTTTCCTAATGAAGTTACATCTTAGTACATTTTAACCACAGTGTACACAACATTAACAGGGGTAGTCTGGTTCCTAGCACTTGGCCAAGTTCTGTGACATGTTTTTTTTAAGTATAAAATACTAATCCAAATGTAATCATTTTTTACAACAAAAAAAAACATTTTGAAAACCCCAAAAGGCATACATTTTTGGGCTCCCCCCCCAAAAAAAAAGGCCCAGGCACAAAACATAAGCTCGAAATTTTGAATAACAGCATTACTGCACAATAATTTTGACACTCATACTGAAATAAAAAAAAAAAAACAATGCCCATAAATGTTTACAAAAAATAGAAAATAGATAACAACAACAGCAAAAAAAGAAAAAATTACAAAACACATACCATCAGAGTGTTGTAGCAAAACCCCCGATGTAGATGGTGCAGGAGATGGTGCTGGAGATGGGGAGTAATTTGGAGTTGGGGGAATGGTGGGAGGGGAAATGGAGTGGCAAACATCAAAGGGAGGGGTTATTTGGGATGTGGACTCGGGCACGGGAGTGGATATTTGGGATGAGTGGGCAGGGGAGGGAGGAATACTCGGGGAGGATTGGAAGAGGGAGGGGGGTTACTGGGGGAGTATGGTGGTGGGGATGGAGGGCTGGGTTGAGCGGATGGGGAAGGTGAGGGAGAGGGCTGCAGGTTGGGACCTGCATTTCCTCCAATTCTGCGTGCCCTTCTCTGTCTCCGCTGTGTTTCTAAAATTTAAAGATATTAAAAAAAAAAAAAGTTTAGTTTTCTATTTCGGCTACACAATACAAGTACACTTTACACATTCAGGACAATAGGGACAACATACAGGAGGGTTTTTTTACATTGACTAAAATATTTGGAAAAGGAACATACATTTTTAACAGTCCACTAATTATTACATTTATACAAATGCATACTTACATCTACGTAGTCGCGCCCGCAAATTCCGCAAAAGGACAGGCGACCGGCGGCGCAGATCTGACCACCGCCTCTCTAATTGCACTATATTGTGCCTGTATCCCGCACTTCGAAGGGCTTTCCTCACCTCCGCATAGGCGGCCCGCTTTATGCAGTTGGAAATGGGCGGCTGTGCGGTCATAATCCGCCTGTCCATGATCTGGACGAGAATCAATAATTCTCTCCTGGTAAAGGCCGCGGCTCTCATGATGGCAATGGACGATTTTTCAGAAAACATGAAATATACATGGGGTAAAAAAAAGATGATTGGCTAAAATATTTACTCAGTTTAAAAAAAAAAACACTATTGGCCAATCCTTTAATCATATGCCCCGAAAAATAAGGTCAGATTTGATTGGCTAAAACACGCAGTGTGCAATTGCAAACATAAGAGTGCAAATGATCCTAACGCAAAATGCACATGCATTTTTATAGTTAACACATTTAACAACAGTACAGTCACAGATAATAAACCTTACTTTGTTTTTTAAATTGTGGGAAAAAAAAGAGAACGGAGAAAACACCCACGAAATGAACAATAAAGTTTATTGACACATGATAAAAAAACTCATTTTAAAGAACAGCAAGAGTTAAACACTCTTAATTAGATAATTGACAACAAGCTAATAACAAGCTGATCGATAGTCCATGTAAACATGACATCTGACCATCAAAACAACACATACGGGCTGCAAACATCAGAACATAATTAGCATACAGTGACTGACAGCGCCTGACTACGATTGACTAGTTCATTCGATCAGATCAGTCGGTAGCTAGATGAGGTGCAGTGCTAACGAATGGGCGTCACTTTGTTTACGATCGACCTGCCGTACGATCGGATTTTGCGGTCATTGGCCGTACGACCGTGCGGCCGCTACGACCGACTCTGAATGAGGTCCATAATGCCAAGATGTTGGTCTTAAAAACTTTTTTACAAAACCATCTGATAAATTATAGATAAAAGAAATAGGCCAAAATTTAAGCAACACTTTCCATTATTTCCAAAAACTATTTTACTACTGTATAAAAATAATTGTATTTTGCAAAAGGCTTAACCGACTTTTAATTAAGAACACTTTTGTATCTAATCTAATTACATTTTTATTTGTTTATTTAAAATAAATCACAGAGAATAAGTACATGAAAAAAACAAATCTCTATTTGAACATTTTTTTTTTTTTGCTTTAGCAAGTTGTTAGATGGAATTCCACTGCACCAACACCATTAAAATAATTGAGGTATTCCTCCCTAATTGCTTTGGCACACCCAGACGCAACCATAGGGAGACTAGATCTGGATACTGATGGCAAGATCTCATTGATAACCATTTGTTCCGGACTCTCCAAAACAGAGGTAGTATCTGTGTTTGTAATGTTGTTTTATAGTGTACAAAATTGTGTAGGGCACAGCAGGCCATCACTACCAATTCTATTTTTGATAGTCCTAAATGAATAGGAGTATAGAAGATTCTAAACCTGCTACACATGATTCCAAACAATTATCAACAGTGCACCTAGTCCTTGAAAGGCGATAGTTTAAAATACACTTTTCTTTACTTAAACCCCTTTGAGGATAGGGTTTCATTAAATTCTCCTGGACGTCAAAGGCCTCATCGGGAACAAAAATATAGTTCAGTTGATGTTTGCACTGTGAAGCAGGCGGTAAATTCAGGGCTCCAGACATCATTCGTTGGTAGAATTCTGTGACCTTGAGTGATCCACCATCAGATGAATGGCCATTTTTAACGACATCTATAAAAAAATTTTATAGTTTGCGTTGACAATGGCCATCAACACAAGGCTAAAATAACCTTTATAGTTATAAAACAGAGAGCCACTATGAGCTGGTAGGACAATGCGCACATGTTTCCCATCTATTGCCCCACCACAATTTGGGAAGTTTCACTTGTTCTCAAAGTCCTGAGCAATTGTTTGCCAATCCTTAATGGAAGATGGAAACTAGAATGAAAAAAAAAACAATTAAAAACAACTAGAAAACACCATAGAAGCAAAACATATACCAAGAAAGGGTGAATATTAAAAAAGTTAATCGAAGTGTAGTATACAAGCTTTATTTACTATGAGGATACTGGCTGTGGGGTCCAGTAGCATATAGCACAGGGGCAGCACATGATGTATGATAGATTTGAACAGACTGCGGTGACCTGCAAGCATATACTATGAGGATAGCACATAAAAACATTTCAGGGGGGGTGGCTGTGGGGTCCAACAGCATATAGTACAGGGGCAGAACATGATGTGTGTCACAATTGGTATCTGTGAGTTACCTGTCTCAGGTGATGACCTGGATTCAACGGAGACCAGCATGACTGGAACCACAGTTGACGTGAATAGCTCTAATGCAAGACTTATGTGGCAGCGAGAACAGCCTTTGATTATAAATGACAGGAACTTGGAACCAGTAGGAAACTTGGAGGAACCGGACTGGGACCAGCAGGAAGACTTGCTGAGTTGAACTGGTGAACTTGGAACTTGACTCTGGATTGGAATAACGTGGATTGAACTGATGAACTTGGAACTTGATTCTGAACTGGAATAACATGGATTGAACTGAAGAACTTGGAACTTGACTCTGAACTGGAATAACGTGACAAAGGCTGAAGAGAAATCAGATACTGCTGAGATGAGGGCTAAACAGGGTAATTCAGAAATGTTGTGACAAAGGCTGGAACTCAGGTGCAGGCTGGATTGGACAACATGCAGAGGGAATGATCATCTCTGCAGTACTGAAAGTCAGAACCACACCTGCGATTCCAATCAAGGCTAGCAGTGTTCACAGACAGGAAAGGATCCAGGTGAATAATCACTGTGGAAAGGAATGCATTCCCAGCATGATCAGAGCAGATCTCCCAGGCAATTACACAGATCCATGGGACAGTTGGCAGGGGTAAGTCTACAGGCAAAAATGTGAAAACTAGACAGGGTTGTGACAGTGTGTGACAGATTTGAGCAGACTGTGGGGACCTGCAAGCATATACAGTACTATGAGGATAGTACATAAACACATATCAGGGGGGGCTGTGGGGTCTAGCAGCATTTAAAAAACACACTATAAATTGTGATTACCTTAAAATACTCAGCCTTGAAAACCATAAATATGGCTTGACATGTCTCCAGAATGATGCGACCTAAAGTTTGCTCTGAGATAAGGGCGCCAAACTTTGTCTGCTAAGGATCTGCCGGTTGCCAGGAATCGCAGGGTAGCAATCAATAGGGTGTCACCAATCTCAATAACTCCCAGAAAGTGATGTCATCCATCCTCAAATAGTTGCGGAAGTCATCAGGATTATTCTCATGAAGTCCCATCAGTAGCAGCATATGCGAGAGAGTATCCCTCTGCAGCAGCCACTTCTTGGTCCAGCATGAGTGCACCTGTCTTGGCCTCTCTGACCTCTCCCTATCAGCCAAAAGCATGACTCCAGCATATGCTGTTATCACGCAATAGCATAAGAAGGATCCATGACGATGAGAAATAAGGACAGTTTGTTTAAAGACAAGCCAAAAACAAACCACAGAAAATTAGCAATGCAACAGCATTCAGCAGGTATAATAAACCAAACCAAACTAGCCATAGAGCATAAATGCAATGATTAAAATGGCTGCCACCTATTTATTCCCTCATAATAGCCACACCCACCCCTCAAGAAACATATCTGCCCACTATACAGCCCTCATCTAAAACCTGTCAATCATTTTGATTGAAATTATATCGTTTATTGTTAAATCATTTGCAAATTGCAAATCGTTCTGACTAAAAGATAAAATTTAAGGGAAAAATCAAAAGAAAATTGTTTGAGATATTGGAGTTGCAGTTATAGGCAACTGCAGCTCTAGCCCACCCTTCATGATCAGCTGAGTCACAAGGCAGGATGGAGCGATTGAGTAGATAAAGAAAAGGCCCTCATTCAGAGCCGTTCGTTAGCATCAGTACGCTCGTTGCATTCCGATGTTGTGAAACCACGCATGCGCTGGTGTTACACTGTGAATGTGCGTACGGCAGATTGCGAGCTTTTTTTGTCTTGTTTGTCAAATTGCGAACAGGAAGTGACATGTCAAATATGATTGACAGAACAGGCCGTTTTTGGGCGTTGACGTGGGTGGAGATGGAAAAACGCAGGCGTGGCGAGGCGTTTTTGGGGCGTACATAAATTTTCAGATGCAAACGTCAAATGTGTTCATACCAAGTCATACGTCACTGGCTGATCCTCTTTCCATTCAACTTGCTCGCACAGCTTGGGGTGTGGATTACTCGACCACAATGGCGATGGCCTTGTCCTCCGGTCCGGGCTTCCTCGAAGTTTCATCGATTTATCACGGCTTGTCAGAAAAACAATCAACTTTGTATTGCAAACCAGCTTGTGTTGTGTTTTGCAAAGAGTTTTTTTTGGTTAGCACAAAACCGTACGCAGGTGAAAATCTCAGCTGCTAATTTCAGGATTACACAATCAATTTGCGTACAATTGTAGGAATGTTTTATTTTTTTTATTTTGGTTTTGTGCTATTGTAACAATAATGTCATCATGTTTGTGTGTATTTTACCATTTTGCTTTGGCCAGGAGAATTTGCGTCCTTTTTTTAATTTTAAAGTGTTCCTTAAAGAACCCTTTTTTTTAAAACCTATTTTTTTTTTTTTTTGGAGGTCGTTTTTGGCTTGTGGGCCAGGATTAACTCTAAACCATTTTTAAAATAATGTCACAATACAATGGAGAACATTTGTCCAATTTTTAATTTCATACACACATTTTTAAAGTTTTCTGTTGCATTTTGCAAATACACTTTTTGGGCAGTGTTAGGCAATAATAACTTAAATAATTCTGACAAACATATTACCAGTGTTGGCCAACTTAAACAAACACATTAAAAACAATTCACAAGAAAGGAGAGGGAAGTTTTGGCCCTAAAGGAATATGGGGCAAGCACAGAAGGAGTGTGGGAAAAGTAGCCAGTGGTGTCATCGTTTTTTTCCCCGTTTGGCTGGGGTAGGGAGGGCGCCAGACCGGGCCCGGGATGTCCTCTGGCTGGCCTGTCCAGAGGCAGATGTTGTGGCCTCTGGACTAGGTACGGGACTAGGCACATTTGGAGGAATGGCTGTTGTTGGGCCAGAGGTGGAGGATCCTGATGTTCCGGTAGGAAGGGAGGTCGGCTCCACCATGTGCTGGCGAACGAGCTGCTCCAGGGCATTGGCTATTCTGATGTTGGCCCTGGTATTTTCAGCCAGGGCCTGACCAATGGTCACGTTGGCCGCAGCATTTTGCTCCAGGGCCTCAGCCACCTGTAGCAGACTGGCGTCCATCCTCTGCAGAATCTCTGTATGGTAATCCGATTTAAAATTGAGTTCTGTGAGGAGGGACACTGCCTGCGAGAGGGATTGCCCAGGACTGGCTTCTGCAGGGTCCTCAGCCGGATGTACTGGTTCCTCCTCTGCAGAGCCAGCAGAAATTCTGCGGCCAAGGCTCCCCTCTGGAGCAGACTCATCCGCCTGTGTCTCTGTGAGAAAAAAAAGAAAAGAGTCACATTAGAATCAACATATTGTCACAATAACATTTCAGAGTTGGTTACATCACAACATTTACCTGGGACAACATGAGGAGCCGCAAAGTCTGGCATGTCCATATCCATGTTAGACATGCCAAACACCTCCACATTCTGCACACACCCCTGTGCCAGCTCTTCCAAATCATTCAGCTCCAATGACACAGGGGTGGGACCCCCACCTGTCCCCCTTGCATGCCTAGCCCTGTCAGCCAGTTTTTGCTTCAGGCAATATTTGAAGTCTTGCCATCTGTGGGTGAAAAAGTTGGCATTATTCCTGCATTATTTGGCCCTGTATCCATTTTTTTTTTTAAGTTTTAACTTACCGGCGTTTGACATCCCGGGCTAGACGGACATAATCACCCACCCTATTGACAGCACTGGCTATCTCCGCCCACATTCTCCACTTCTGGCTTACAACCATATTCCTGTCTGCCTGTGGCAGGATGTCCACACACTTCTGAACCAAAACCTCCATCTCCTTTCTTGTGAATTGTGGCTGCCTTTTCTTTTTGCCAGCTTTGGCCGGAATACTGGGCCCAGCAGCCTCTTCCATGTCATCCTCAACACCTATTTACATTAAATTTATTTAAATTTAGATGTCAATCTTTCACTATATTCTGGTTCAAAATAATCCTTGAATAGAAATGAGAGAAATACTTACCGGCCGCCTCTTGGCCATTGTTTGGCTGGTCTGTAGCCATTTTTCATGAAAAAACTTGAACTATACCAGACCGTTTGTTTTTTCCGTGACGTATTTATACATGCGTCCTTATTATTCGACCGCATCATTGATTGTGCATTCCTATGATCCGTCCTTAATTTGAGTGGGAAACGAAACACTATTTATGGCTTTTGGCGACTCGAGTCGAGGTGGCGGGTGTTGTTTGCTGGAGGTTACGGGGTCGGAGTGTATTGTTGGAGGGAGTAGTGTTTGGAGGAGGTTTTTTGGAGTGTGTTGGAGGCGTTTTTTTTAACCAACTTTCCGATCGCATTTTTTGGTGTGGTTATTTTATTTGTGGTGTATTTTTTGTGTAAGTTTTTTCCCGTCATCCTTGTGTAAAATATGGATCTCAATTTTTTTTTTTGTGGGTCCAAAAATAATATTTGTTTTTTTTGTTTGAAGGTTTTTTTTGGCTGTGCCCCAACGACGTTTTTGTTCTGTGACTTATTTATCGTGTATTGGTAAGTTTTGTTTTTAACTTGATTGTAAAATGTTCATGTATTGTTCTTCGCATATTTTGGGCTCATTAAGGTTTATTTTATGGTTTTTGGGGATGTTAAAAATGCGAACCATTTACAGTACTTTTGTAGGCTTTATTCCCCTTGTCAAAATGCGAACCACTTACCGTACTTTTGTAGGTTTTATTCCCCTTGTCAAAATACAAACCATTTAGCGCACTTTTGTAGGCTTTATTCCCCTTGTCAAAATGTGAACCATTTACCATTCTTTTGTAGGCTTTATTCCCCTTGTCAAAATGCGAACCATTTAGTGCACTTTTGTAGGCTTTATTCCCCTTGTCAAAATGCGAACCATTTGGCGCACTTTTGTAGGCTTTATTCCCCTTGTCAAAATGCGAACCATTTAGCGCACTTTTGTAGGCTTTATTCCCCTTGTCAAAATGCGAACCATTTAGCGTTCAAATTCTTGGTTGGTTTTTTTTGGGTAAATTGTGGAAGTCCTCTCAATGTAGGTTTACTATTGTTCGAAATGTGTGTTCACCCCCTTTATTTTGGTCCATTTTCAAAAACCACAAGATTACAAAATGGCCACCCCAAATTCTAAACTTTTTTTGGTATTTTGAAATGTAGGTTTTTGAAATCAGGACAATACCCCGGCATGTAAGCATCTTTGGATTTTATCGTAAAGATAAGTATTTTTTTGTCTTTTTTTGGGGCAACATACCTTAACTACAATTCTTACCATTTCAGGTTGATGTTGGTCGTATTATTGTGGCCATGCTGCCGGAAGCCGACCAACCTCAATCTCGTCCGAGGTGTAGGCATCGTAGGCATGCAAGGCCCCAGATATATAGAACACATGTCACCCTTTTTGGAATGCCCGATGATGAGGTGTTAAGGTGCTACCGTCTTCCGCCCCAAATCATCATAGACACTCTCTCATTAATAGACAGTGATCTTGAGCGGCAAATTGACAGTCCTACAGCAATACCACCTCTTACGCAATTTATGGTGGTGTTACATTTCTGTGCCTCAGGATCCTTTCAAACCACGGTGGGAATAGTTGCGGGAATCTCCCAATCCTCCTTTTCAAGGATCCTGAGGGCAGTGATGGAGGCCCTTTTCAAGCACCTCCATCATTTTATTAAAATGCCTTTGGATATGGGTTCCCTTAGTGTGGCAAAGGCCAATTTTTACCAAATAGCTGGCTTCCCACACATCATAGGGGTTGTGGATGGTACTCACATACCACTTCAGCCTCCAGCATGGCTGGAAGTCATTTTTCGTAACCGAAAACACTATCACTCACTGAATGTAATGGTGGTATGTGATGCCTCCCTCCAGATCCTGTCCCTGAATGCAAAATTACCCGGGAGTGCACATGACTCATTCGTCATCCGGCAATCAGGGATTTGGCATAAATTAAACAACCTACAAGCTGGAGATGCATGGCTTCTGGGTAAGTGGAGACCTTTTTTAGATACCAATGCAAAGCTTGATACACAGTGATCCTGATTTTGTATCTTCACTCCTTATTTGGCTCCCACACAAGGGCCACAAAGTGAGTATAATTCCGCACTTACAGCCACCAGGCAAGTGGTGGAGCGCTGTATCGGCCTTTTAAAAGGCCGATTCAGATGCCTCCACCACTCTGGTGGCGAGCTCATGTATTTGCCGGATATGGTTTCGAAAATTGTGGTCCTGTGTGGGATATTTCACAACATCTCCATAAGGAGTGGTGTCCCAATGCAGCCAGAGGATGCCTTGCCTGAGGATGGCCCCCCCGAGGTTGGTCGGAGGTCTGCATGTGGGGGGGCCATACGCGATGATGTTGTGGCCCGTTTTTTTGGGTAATTATTGTCCCAAATGAAGTTAGATGACACAATGTAGACATGTAATAATGTAATTAACCTTTTTTTTTTTTTTTTGTGTGTTTTATTCCATAATATTTTTCGTGAAAACCTTGACTACTACCTGTTCGTAAAAATTGGCTTCATGTGGACACATTGGATTTAACTTCTGGCCCAAATTTGTCGTCAACTCACTTGTGGAATCATGTTGGCATGCTACTTCGTCAAACAGTTCTTGATTGTTTTGTTTTTGAATATTTTGGGTGTAGGGTGATTTTTGAAGAGTGTTTTCACTGTGTGTATTGATTGTCCATAATCACTTTGTGTTTCTTAATTTTGATTAAAGAAATTTTTGTTACGTTAAAAAAAACATTTCCTTTCTAACTTACATGCAAGTGTAACCTGGTTCATAAAATGAAAACTTGCTTAAGGGCTAATCCTGTAATGATTTAAATTGTGCAGTATTTTACCATGCTTAGTGGCTCAAATCAAACACCCCAAGGTATTATGGTGAATCAGTATGTTTTCGAATCTCGGCCTAAACAGGTTTCATTTAATATTTACCTTACCCCCCCCCAAAAAAAATCAAGTAAAAAAAAAATAATCTACAAACCTATTGGTATTGTAAGGTGTTGAATGTGCCAGCTTACAAAATTCAGCTTTTTACAATCTAAGTTACATTACTTTAAAATACTTGCTGAAATAGTTGACTTATGTAAGGTTAAACAATATAATATTTACAGAGAAGGAATGAGACTTTAAATGAAACTTTTTTTTTTATTTTTTAAAAAATGTGCAAATTTTGAAAACAAAAAAAAATTAATGGCGCAGGATCCCCGCCATGTGATCGAGGACCACCAGCATGCCTATAACATGGCCCCTCACCCTCTGCACACACGCTGCTGCCTCCGTCAGCCGCCTCTGGTCCACTGTGGGTTAAAAAATTGAGGTGCTTAATAAAAAAAATCCGAAATTGTGTTTGACAAACAACTGCAAAAGGAAATGCAACTTTACAAAAAGGTTTTAATTTGGACAAACATTACAATTCAAAGCCAACATTCTTGGCCCAAGTAAATTCCCAAAAATGACTCTGAAAACTATAAATTGTAAATAATGAAAAGTACGCAGAAAAACTACTTTGGTGGGTACCGTAAACAAGAGATACAAGTATGAGTGTTTGGACATGTGTGATATGTGTAAGGGGCAAACATCATAGACTTTTTTAAACCAAGATATATATAAAAAACATTATAAATAAGTAAAATTTTAAAAATGCACAGGCAAAGGATAACATCCCCCCCCCCAAAAAAAAAAAAGGTAAAAGGGAAACATACCATTGACAATGCCGCCTGGACCTGTAGCCCCACCATCGTCATCCTCGGAGGTAGGCCAATGCAGGTCTGTTGGAGGAGGGGTGATTTCTGAAGGGGGGGAGGGGGTGTAAAAGAGAGGGGTGGTTGGAGGGGAGGGTGATGAAAAGAGAGAGGGGGGTTGAGGGAGGGGGAATTTTGAGGGATGGGAAGTATACTAGAGGGAGGGGCATCCGGGTCTAGCCAGGCTGGGTTGGAGGGTGAATTAGGGGTAGGGTGGGGAGAGGAGGATTGGCTGGGAGTTGGGGATAGGGGACGTGGCCGACGGCATCGCAGCCAATGACGGCGTAGTCTGCGCTCTGCCCCTAAATGATGGATAACAATTTAAGGTTTGATTAATTTTTAACCTGGAAAACATCCTCAAAAATTATTTTGAAAAAAAAATATAAAAAAAGGAAAACATGCACACGCAGATATGTAGTAAATAAACAAACGGCAAGAATGAAAACATGCACACGCAGATATGTAGTAAATAAACAAACAGGGCAAGAATGAAAACATGCACACACAGATATGTAGTAAATAAACAAACAGGGCAAGAATGAAAACATGCACACGCAGATATGTAGTAAATAAACAAACAGGGCAAGACTGAAAACATGCACACGCAGATATGTAGTAAATAAACAAACAGGGCAAGAATGAAAACATGTACATGCAAATAGGGCCGCAAAATAAAAAAGGAAAGCGAAAAAAAAACAACTTACTTTCGGCTATACGCTGTCTGAAACATGCCAGCAAGTGTGGCATGCGGCATTGAAGATCCGACCACCTGCGCTCCAGCTGGCCAATCTGTCGGCATGAGCCGAAGGAGCGCAGGTGGCGGCGAACCTCCGCATAGGCGGATCGCTTCTCTCTGTTGGTGATGGGGGGAGGCTGGCTGGTTATCCGCCGGTCCGTTACCTCCATCAGTACTAGAAGTTCCCGCCTGGTGAACGCAGAGGCTCTCATGATGGCAATGGTGGATTTTGGAAAAAACTGTTTTAATAAAGACAAGATAATAATTTTGATTGGCTAATGTATTTGGAAAATTAACAGGAACCATTCTATTGGTTAGTGTATGAGTCATGTGTTCGACAGGCTTAAAAATCTAATGTGAGTTATGATTGACTTAATGCAGTGACATGCATTAGCTAATTTAAATCAAAAAATTAAGCAAGTAAAATATGCATCAGACAAAACACGGAAAACAATAGTAAAAATGACAAAAACATGTATTTTGGATAAAGGAAACCATTGTTTAAACCGTACGTATTCTGCGTGAAAAAACAAACACGGACAAGAGTAAAGTTTATTGAAAATGAAAAAAAAAAAAATTCAAACATGTGAAGAGCAATTAAGCTAATTGATCTCTTGATTGGCATGATACGATTAAAGGATGTATGCAGAATGAACGAGCAGGTAATCGAAATCTGACAGGCCCACTTCCGGTTTGGACTTGTGCGAGCGTTCCCTGCATGCAAAATTGGAGATGTACAGTCGCTCGCTCATTAGCTCGTTAGCTAGAGGAGGGGTTGGGAGACTATGGGGCGGAAGATTAGCTGCGTACAAAATTATGAGCGAGCGCTTGAATTTACATTTTTTGGCACGTACGCCGAACGTGCGACCGGCCACTTGCGTCCGGGTCTGAATCAGGGCCAAAGTACACTGCCCTGCAAGCAGCATTAAGTAGCCACAGTAGTCCACTAATTGCTCTGAACTCAGAAAGAAATATATATAGTATAACATCTGACACCCAGTGCAGATTGGCTGGCTCAGGGGGCTGCTGGCTGCACATTTTATTTTTTTATATATATATCTATATTACACTTCTTTCACCGGCCCTGAGTTGGCACTTCTGGGTACAGCAGCAGCCGCGGGTCAGGCCATAACAGAGCAGGGGCAGGCGGTCTGGTCAGAGTACAGGAGGAGGGTGAGGGTGGCCCCCACCCCACCTCCCTCCATCCCTCCCTCACCCCGCCTCCCTCCCTCCCCCACCCTACCTTGGGAGGGATCCAATCAGATCCCTTCCATCACCCCCACAGCCCACATCCTTCTGCACATGCGCAGAAGGAGGGCAGAGGGAATTCTGGGTGTCTGTCCAGAGCCATCTCAAAGGACAGCTCTTGTTGGGAGAGCTGTCCTTTGTGATACTCTAGGTACATACTGCGGTAATCAACCACGGTATGTATCTGAAGACTGGTGGGATGTGCCGTATAGCGGATGCAATGCTGATACATCCCACCCCTTGTTTCTCTCTTTTCTCCTTGTCTCTCTCCATATTCACCTTCCAGTCCTCCTGGATCTCATCTCTTCATTAATTGAACATTGACTTTATAGCCACTACATGTTGCTGACATTGGCTTTATTCCTACATAAACAGGTGGCATTAAGACCATGTGATCTCCTGCATGAGTAGTGAATACCGACTTAATATGCTGCCTATCCAGAAAGGAACAGATTCTTCAGAGGTACCCCATTGCAGAGAAATCATACAGGTAAGAAAATGTTCATACTCGCTCTGTTTTTTCACTGGAGAGAGAGACTGGGGGCATGCCTATCAGCTCCCAGTGCAGTGGGCATGGTCCAAGAAAGACAAAACGGGGGAAGAATGGCTCGCAAACACAAAGCCACATCCCTTGTCACAAAGCCACACCCCCTTTTTCAGCGCTCGCCGCACATAGGGCCGCTTTAGGTGAATTTTCCAGAGCCACTTTAAATTCCCAATCCACCCCTGCTGACACCCATACCCATACTGTGGAAACTGAGTTTCAGACTATAACAGGGAAAGGAAAGGATAATGCTGGCTATACACCTACAACACGACCAGCTTAAGCATCCGATTCATCATACGATTTCCCTACGATCCCCAGAACTCCCTGGTAGTCCTGGCAGCATATTTGTTGTTTTTCTGTCGTATGATCGATCCTGTGCCTCACGCGCTCATTAAAATGACTTGAATTGCCACACGATGGATCACATGAACAAAATAAACAGCACGATCTGCACACGATATGATGTGCTGCACATCTGATCATAAGATCCAATTATAGGAGCTGCGGGACCGCACATCGGGTCTTATCTTACTAAAAAAATACACAATTTTCACAAGATCCATCATATGACTTGTCAAAAATTGGGCAATCAGCCTGAAATCATGCAGATGTATGGCCAGTATAAGATTATAAGACTAATTCAGTTATTGCATGGTCTTACATTATCATTTAAAAAGGATTTGGGAAAGGAAAAGGTAGTTTGAG
Organism: Taudactylus pleione; assembly: GCA_031769625.1. Lineage (NCBI taxonomy): Eukaryota > Metazoa > Chordata > Amphibia > Anura > Myobatrachidae > Taudactylus > Taudactylus pleione. Next base: position 366,640 of record JAUIMM010001408.1, on the reverse strand, counting down.
GAAGAATGCTTTTGGCTCTCATCCAGCTTATATAAAAAGACAGCATAATTTAGCTGTTTATATAGCACTGGCTTACCTCTACTGACTTATTTGTAATTCTACTAACTTATTTGTAATTCTACTAAATTTGTCAGTGTATATGGATATACATTTGCAGCAATATTACTAAGGAAGACAGGGCCTGATTCAGACCCGCTCGCGAGCGCTGAGCGCTCACAAGCATTTCGATGTTGGCTCAGTGCGCATGCGTACAATGGAGCCGGCTCCGTCGTGCGCATGCGCGAGACCCGGATAGCGATGGGCAAACTGTCGCTCCGGGTCTCGCACCAAAGGGGGAAGCTGTCGATGGTGAGTGACAGCACACCCCCTTTGGTGGGCATGCTAGGGCGTGGCTGCCCAGATGGAGGTGTTCCCAAGTGATGTCAGTAGGAGTGCTCTTATAGAGCCAAAAGCACTCCAGGGCTTGCGGCAACGAGACTCTACCACAAAGGTCTCGTCGCAAGCCCGATGGTCGCGATGGTCTTGACCATCGCGACCATCTTTCTGGCCGCTTGATATAGCTGTGGGTCACCCACACCTATAAGAGCAGCCAGGAGGCAGCTCTAAAAATTAAGAAGGACAGCGCTGATTCAGAGTGAGCGCTCTGTCAGAGCGTCCAGCTCTGAATCAGGGCCACTCTGTTGAACTTTAATGGACTTTGAACTTCCTTTTGCGCTGCCAAGTGATACTAGGATTTATGCTCAGGGGGTTCTCGAAATATTAAGGACCTTTATCTGCTACATTAATGAACTTCATAGGCAGAGACTAAAATACTGAGCAACCTTTGTGTAAAGGTTTTAAACTTTATAATAGTTTATATTAGTGTAAAAGGTATTCCATTTGCATATGGAAGTAAAATTGGTGTTATATATGTAGTGAATCTTGTATCAATATGTTTTTCCTCTGAATTTATGACATATGTAATTGTAAATACAAAGTGTTAACCTACTATAAGCAGTGTGCAATACTTACCTCTAGGAATTGGAGGAGCGTCATCGAGGGAAGCCTGTGGAGAAAAGTAACAGGTGGTCAATTTATTAAAGTAAAATGTTAATGCAAAAGTATTGGATAAACTACATGTCACATTAAATTCATAATATTACACCATATAACTCAAACAGGGCATTCCTAGGCTAGCCCTATAACCCCAGCCTAGGAGTAGGCACACATATATTGTTAAGTATAGTATCTGGTAACCTAGGGTCTCTTTATAAGGTACAGGAGAGAGGGTTACATAGGCATGCGTGAGGAAGGAGGTTGAAAAATTACTGTTTTCTGAGCAACATTAAAAGAGAAGAGAGGAGATTAAAAATTATATACAGGTAATGGAAAGGGTTGTTAAAGTTATTTAACTGATTGGTAAACAAGGTTTGAGCTACAGGGGAAGCAAGTCTAAAGCTGCATATGCATTGGAGGATTCACTATTAGATGGAATGGCTAAGAAATACCAGTGCTGGTTCAAATCCTGACAGATGAAGATCCCAATGGAGGGTGTTAAGTACCCTATTCCTCCGCTCCCCCCATAAACCTAACCCAACCTTTATGTTGCCTAACCTCCCCCCCGTGGTGCCTAACCCTCCCTCCCCACAGCATAAACCTAACTGTCCTGGAGGGGTGTCTAAACGGAATCGGTATGAAATGCCGCCAGCCGCATGGCCGGCAGATCGATTCCCGGCAGCGCCTGGCCGACAAAAGCAGAGTTCCTGGCAGCAGAAACCCGACAGTGCTGGATATCCTGATTGTCGCTAAGGTAAGTATAAACTAACCTAACCCCCTAACCCTAACCCTCCTTAGGGGTGCCTAACCCTAACCTCCCCCCAAGTGCCTAACCCTAACCCCCCTTCCCTGCTGTCTAAACCTGTCCCCCGGGGGGGGCCTAACCCTAAGTCCCCCCCAGGGGTGCCTAACCCTCCATCCCCCTATCTTAACCCTAACCCTCCCAAGGGGTGCCTAACCCTAAGTCCTCCCGGGTGCCCTAAACCTAACCCTCCCCCCCATGGCTGTCCGCTCACGGAACCTGGCATACCTTCGATCGGGATGCCGGGCTCCTTTCTCCCGGCATCGGGGAAATGACAGGCGTCTAGATATAGATGCCCAGCATTTCACCCTCGCCGGGATATGACAGTCGGGAAGCTGTCTGTCGGTATTAAGGCAGCCAGTTTCCTGATTGTATACCGTCTAACCCCCCCTTCCAGCATCCTAGCCCTAACCCTACCGGGGGAGTTCCTAACCCTAATTTCCCCCAGGGTGCCTAAACCTAACCCTCCCTTCACCAGGGAAAAGTACAATACTTACCCATGAGGATGTTCATTATTGCGGCAGTTCAGGATGCCAACGCCAGTATCTTGTTCTTCTTCAGGATATTGGCATCAGCATTTTGCCAGGTGGCAGGATTCTGGTGGCGATATATTGACGGCCTGCATCCCGTTCGCTGGCAATGTAACTACATCTCCTATTAGACAATGGGAATTTTCTGGAATTGCTTATTTTAAACAGCAAATATGATCCAGTGTTGAAGAGACAATTAGACAAAATAGTTAAGAAAAGTCAGCAGGAACACAGATCAAGTAAGGGAAGCTGGTATGTATTCTATACAGCTGGAAACAATGCAAGATATTTCAGCAAAGTACCTATACCAATGTTCCATTATAATTAGAAATGAGCGGGTTCGGATCTCAGAGATCTGAACCCACCAGAATTCTGGGGAACCGGGGTGATCAGAGCGATCTGAGACCCTACCTGCCCTGGATTCCTGACTCGAGGCAAAACCTTGTGACCCCTCTGTTGAGTCATGAGGTTTTCTTTTGAGTGGGCTTAATGCTGATTGGCTGAGAGAGCAGTCTGTCATGGCTCTCAGCCAATCAGCATAAAGCCCATTGAAATTCATACCAAAAGAGGAAAAAAATGGTGCACGCCATCCCCCACTGCCTGACACCACCGGCACCCCCACTGCTGACACCACCGGCACCACCACTGGCAGCATCCCCCACTGTCAACACCACCGCTGCTGACACTCCTGCACTGCTGCCCAACGTACTGAGGACACCGTCAGTGACCCCCACACTGCCGACACTGTCAAAACTCCAACACTGAGGACACCACCAGCACCCCTGCATTGCCAACAGTCAGCAAACCTGCAATGAGGACAACGCTGGCACCCCCACTCTGCCGACACTGCCGGTACCCTTCACTGAGAACACTGCCAGCACTGCAATCCCATGCACTGAAGACAGCGCCAGCAACCACCACATTGCCGACACAGTCAGCAAACCTCCAATGAGGACACCACTGGCACCCCTGCACTGCTGACACAGCCAGCAAACCTGCACTAAAGACACCGCTGGCACACCCGCACTACCGACAAAGCCACCAAACCTGCACTAAGACACCACTGGCACCCCTACACTGCCGACACAGCCAGAAAACCTGCACTAAGACACTGCTGGCACCCCCGCACTGCCAACACAGCCAGCAAACCTGCACTAAAGACATCACTGGCACCCTCACACTACCGACACAGCCAGCAAACCTGCACTAAGACACTGCTGGCACCCCTGCACTGCCAACACAGCTAGCAAACCTGCACTAAAGACACCGCTGGCACCCGCGCACTGCCAACATCACCGGTACCCTTCACTGAAAACACTGCCAGCACCACAGCACTGCCATTCCATGTACAGAGGACATCATTAGCAACCCCACTCAGTCGACACTGCTGTCACAGTAAGTGCACTATTGGTGTATCCAACCCACACTGTATAACACATTGTATCCATGTTGGAAATTAGAAGCTGAACTGCCACATGTTAGTGCTGCCCACTGTGTCACTTAGCTTAGTGAGCCAGGTAGCTGGATGCAACCTTTTGGCCTTAACTAGATGAAGCAAATAATATTGTGAGGTGGTCAGAATTGATTGGAAATTACTGGAAATAAATGTTATTGAGGTCAATTATACCATAGGAACAAAAACAGGTCCATTTTATGTGATTTTAGCTGTTTCTATGGTTTCTTAAGAAAAAATCCAGATCCAAAACCAAAACACGAAAACAAAACACCCAGGAAAAAAATCCAAAACCAGATCCAGATCAAAAAGTTAAAACCAAAACAAGAGGGTCGGCGCACATCTCTAATTATAATTTAATATGTGAAAAGCGAAATGGCTTTAGGAAAGACAGCTGGCTGTAGTCAATTGTACAGAATGGGATTGCTGTTTTTTTAAGTAAATGTATAAAAGAATCAATGTATGCAATCAGACAAGTGGATATAGCGATGCTGGACAACATCGCAGGCTGAAAACCATTGGAGAAACACATTGATGGTCAAAGGATACTGTAGTGAGCAAAATATTTGGTTGATGCCATTCTGAAGAACACATATTTAAGAGCAAAAGCTAGAATGTACAAAGAATAATTTCTTCAGTACATAATCATAATCACAGGATTTGTTTATTTGCGCATCTTTAAATTGACAACCCCATTATTTGTGTTTTGGTTTCAGATCTGGATCTTTCTTCTTGTTTTGGATCTGGATTGGTTTTACCAAAACCACCCTTCCGTGTTTTAGGTTCTGGGTTTTGTGTTTTGGATCTGTATTTTTATTTAAAAAAAACAGATAAAATCACAGAATATGTGGGTGTTTCTGCTCATATGCTATTATTAACCTCTATAACATTAATTTCCACTCATTTCTACTCTATTCTGAACACCTCACACCTCACAATATTGTTTTTAGGCCAAAAGTTTGCACCGAGGTAGCTGGATGACTATGCTAAGCGACACAAGAGGGCGGTACAAACATATGGCCATCTAGGAGTAGCACTGCAGTGGCAGACAGGATGGCAGTTTGAAAAACTAGGCCCCAAACAGTACATAATGCAAAGAAAAAAAAGAGGTGTAAGATGGAATTGTCCTTGGGCCCTCCGACCCACCCTTATGTTGTATAAACAGGACATGCACACTTTAACAAACCAATCATTTCAGCGCCAGGGTCTGCCACACGACTGTGGCTGAAATGATTGGTTCGTTTGGGCCCCTACAAAACAAGCTGGCAATCTGTCCCTGCACAAACTGGCTCTACGGAGGCAAGATGTTGTCCTCATCCTCCTTATCCACTTATTCCTCACCCTCTTCAATGTTGTGTACATCCTCACAGAGTATTAATTCGTCCCCGCTGGAATCCACCACTACAGGTCCCTCTGTACATTCTGGAGGCTGGTCTCTCTGGAAGAATTGATAATTCATTTTGATGAACATCATCTTCTCCACATTTTGTGGAAGCAACATTTTGCTGACAAAGTTCCTGGCTGCACTAAACACTCTTTCAGAGTACACACAGGAGGGGGGACAACTTAGGTAAAATAGAGCCAGTTTGAACAGGGGCCTCCAAATTGCCTCTTTTTCCTGCAAGTGCAGGTATGGACTGTCTGACATGCCTACTTGGATGCTGTCACCGATGTAATCCTCCACCATTCTGTCAATGGTCCCAGTAACATATGCAGTAACAGTAGACTTTTCAGAAATTGTTGGCACGTTCTTCAGTCTGGACCAGATGTCCAAACCGGCCCTTGACTTATGACACAGGCGCACGCTTGGCGCTGCTGCAGTGTTGATGCACGTTCGGCTACTGCGCATACATTTTGCACGCAAACACAGAAAAAATAGAATTGTTTTTTTTTTGTGGAGTGCACTTTAGGGGTCACACCACCCTTTAACAGACTTATGGGACACAGGCGCACGCTTGGCGCTGTTCCTTTGTTGATGCTCGTACAGTGCACACTATTCACAAACACAGAAGAAATTGTTTTATTTTTGATGGAGTACACTTTGGGGGTTACACCACCCTTTAACAGACAGACGCACGCTTGTCACTGCTGCTTTGAGGATGCAGGTGAAGCTACATCCCACGCAATTCACAAAGACAGAAAAATGTTTATTTTTTATTTTTTGTGGAGCGCACCTTGGGGGTTACACCACCCTTTAACAGACAGACGCACACTTGTCACTGCTGCTTTGAGGATGCAGGTGCGGCTACAGCCCACACAATTCACAAAGACAGAAAAAAAAGGAGATTATTTTATTTTGGTTGGAGCGCACTTTGGGGGTTACACCACCCTTTAACAGACAGAAGCACGCTTGTCGCTGCTGCTTTGAAGATTCAGGTGCACCTACTGTGCATACATTTCACACACAAACACAGAATAATAGAAGATTATTTTATTTTGGTTGGAGCGCACTATGGGGGTTACACCACCATTTAACAGACAGACGCACGCTTGTCGCTGGGGCTTTGAGGATGCAGGTGCGGCTACTGCATATACATTTCACACACAAACACAGAAAAAAGAAGATTATTTTATTTTGGTTGGAGCGCACTTTGGGGGTCACACCACTCTTTAACAGACAGACGCACGCTTGTCGCTGCTGCTTTGAGGAATCAGGTGTGGCTACTGCCCACACAATTCACAAAGACAGAAAAAAAAGAATTTTTTATTTTTTGTGGAGTGGACTTTGGGGTTTATACCACTATTTAACAGACAGACGCACGCTTGTCGCTGCTGCTCTGAGGATGCAGATGTGGCTACAACCCACACAATTCACAAAGACAGAAAAAAAATAATTTATTTTTTTTCGGAGTGCACTTTGGGGGTTACAGCACCCTTTAACGGACAAGCCAACTGTCCCTTTACTTATGACACAGGTGCATGCTTGGCGCTGCTCCTTTGTTGATGCACGTGCAGCCACAGTGCACACAATTCACAAACACAGAAAATAATTCCTCCACCATTCTGTCAGTGGTGACAGTATCATATGCAGTGACAGTAGACATGTCAGAAATTGTTGGCACATCCTTCAGTCTGGACCAGATGTCCAAACCGGCCCTTGACTTATGACACAGGCGCACACTTGGCGCTGCTGCTGTGTTGATGCACGAGTGACTATTGCGTATACATTTTGCACACAAACACAGAAAAAAAAGAATTGTTTATTTTTTGTGGAGTGCACTTTGTGGGTTCCACCATCCTTTAACAGACTTATGGGACACAGGCGCATGCTTGGCGCTGCTCTTTTGTTGATGCACGTGCAGCCACAGTGCACACAATTAACAAACACAGAAAATATTTTTTTATTTTGTTTAGAGGGCCCTTTGGGGGTTACAGCACCCTTTAATTGACAATCCAGCCGGCCCTTTACTTATGGGACACAGGCGCATTCTTGGCACTGCTCCTTTGTTGATGCACGTGCTGCCACAGTGCACACAATTCACAAACACAGAAAATATTTTTTTATTTTGTTTGGAGTGCCCTTTGAGGGTTACACCACCCTTTAACAGATGAGCCAGCCGGCCCTTTACTTATGACACAGGCACACGCTTGGTGCTACTTTGTTGATGCTCGTGCGGCTACTGTGCACACAATTCACAAACACAAAATAAAATATATTTTTTGGAGTGCACTTTGGGGGTTACAGCACCCTTTAACGGACAAGCTAGCCGGCCCTTTACTTATGGGACAAAGGCGCACGCTTGGCGCTGCTACTTTGTTGATGCACGTGCAGCCACAGTGCACACAATTCACAAACAAAGAAATGTGTACATATACGCCGCTATCTAATTTGGATGAATTGGCTGGTCTCTCTGGAAGATTTGATAATTCATTTTGATGAACATCATCTTCTCCACATTTTGTGGAAGCAACATTTCGCTGACAAAGTTCCTGGCTGCACTAAACACTCTTTCAGAGTACACACAGGAGGGGAGACAACTTAGGTAAAATAGAGCCAGTTTGAACAGGGGCCTCCAAATTGCCTCTTTTTCCTGCCAGTATAGGTACGGACTGACAAACAAAAATGGTAGCTGCTCAATCAATCTAGCAGTACTAATCAGGTGCATGAAAGGGAGGGGTCATACTAAGTAGAAAAAGGAGGGGGATTTAACCCCCTATTGTACCTCAGCACACTGAATAATACCTGCAACAATATATGAAGACTATATGGTCATAGAAATTCAGAGATATTAGTTGCATGCATTTGCAAATACATGGGAGGCTGCTGGGCCACGTCACGGCTTCTCTGATACCAGTAGTCCCTAACACTAAGGGGTTCACGTCTGGGGTGCAGTGCACCCCAAAAAACATCCAGCCCAGGACCCCCCCAGGGCATCACATGAAAATGGAAAAAGAGTGACAGTGCAGTGTAAAGTATAGCTGTGTGTGAGTAATCATTAAGTGTGGAATGAGAGGTTAAAATATATGTGAAAAAATACATGAATAATAAACAAACATAAAAGGTGATGTGAAAAGCAACTATGTGTATTAAGTGGTGATGCCCTGAGGAGGCCCAGCCAGACCAGTGCAGGGGGCCTTACGCCCAAATGCTCACCCCAATGTAAAATATACCAATTATAAGGCCTCATGATAAAGGCACATATATAATTTTGTCAAATGTAAGGCCTCATGATAAAGGCACATACATAAATGCATCCAAATTGAGAGCCAGCTTACCTGGGAGTCACCCCTGGGAACTCCAACTAGCACTACTAGAACCAGCATGCCCTACTAATGCTGGCTCCTTCATGCAACTCATAACAAACAAACAAAAATGGCAGCTGCTCAATCAATCTAGCAGTACTAATCAGGTGCATGAAAGGGAGGGGTCATACTAAGTAGAAAAAGGAGGGGGATTTAACCCCCTATTGTACCTCAGCACACTGAATAATACCTGCAACAATATATGAAGACTATATGGTCATAGAAATTCAGAGATATTAGTTGCATGCATTTGCAAATACATGGGAGGCTGCTGGGCCACGTCACGGCTTCTCTGATACCAGCAGTCCCTAACACTAAGGGGTTCACGTCTGGGGCGCAGTGCACCCCATAAAACATCCAGCCCAGGACCCCCCCAGGGTATCACACGAAAATGGAAAAAGAGTGACAGTGCAGTGTAAAGTATAGCTGTGTGTGAGTAATCATTAAGTGTGGAATGAGAGGTTAAAATATATGTGAAAAAATACATGAATAATAAACAAACATAAAAGGTGATGTGAAAAGCAACTATGTGTATTAAGTGGTGATGCCCTGAGGAGGCCCAGCCAGACCAGTGCCGGGGGCCTTACGCCCAAATGCTCACCCCAATGTAAAATATACTAATTATAAGGCCTCATGATAAAGGCACATATATAATTTTGTCAAATGTAAGGCCTCATGATAAAGGCACATACATAACTGCATCCAAATTGAGAGCCAGCTTACCTGGGAGTCACCGCTGGGAACTCCAACTAGCACTACTAGAACCAGCATGCCCTACTAATGCTGGTTCCTTCGTGCAACTCATAACAAACAAACAAAAATGGCAGCTGCTCAATCAATCTAGCAGTACTAATCAGGTGCATGAAAGGGAGGGGTCATACTAAGTAGAAAAAGGAGGGGGATTTAACCCCCTATTGTACCTCAGCACACTGAATAATACCTGCAACAATATATGAAGACTATATGGTCATAGAAATTCAGAGATATAAGTTGCATGCATTTGCAAATACATGGGAGGCTGCTGGGCCACGTCATGTCTTTTTCCTGCCAGTACAGGTACGGACTGTCTGACATGCCTACTTGGATGCTGTCACTGATGTAATCCTCCACCATTCTGTCAATGGTGACAGTATCATATGCAGTGACAGTAGACATGTCAGAAATTGTTGCCAGGTCCTTCAGTCCAGACCAGATGTCCAAACTTGGTCCTGCCTGCCATGCATCACTGCCAGTGGGTTGCTCAGGATACCTAAGTTGTTTCCTGGCAGCCCCAGTTGCGGGAGAAAATGAAGAAGGAGCTGTTGACATGTCAAGTTCCGCTTCAGCTGACAGTGTTTTCACCAGCAGGTCTTTGCACCTCTGCAGGCTTGTGTCGGCCAGAAAGAGAGACACCACATAGGCTTTAAAACTAGGATCGAGCATGGTGGCCAAAATGTAGAGGTCTGATTTCAACAGATTGACCACCCTCGAATCCTGGCAAAGCGACTGAAGGGCTTCATCCACAAGTCCCACATGCCGAGCGGAATTGCTCCGTCTTAGCTCCTCCTTAACTTTCTCCAGCTGCTTCTGCAAAAGCCTGATGAGGGGAATGACCTGACTCAAGCTGGCAGTGTCTGAACTGACTTCACTTGTGGCAAGTTCAAAGGACTGGAGAACCTAGCACAACACGTGGGTTGAGTTCCACCATGTCACAACCTCTTGCTTCAGGTGATGGTGGGGCAGGTTCAAGAGTGTTTGCTGGTGCTCCAGTCTTCAGCATAAAGTTGCTGAATGGCGAAAGTGGCAAGAAATTTTTTAGGCCACCCAAAGCATCTCCTGCACGCACATGTCATTTTTCAGAAAATTCTGCAGCACCAAATTTATTGTGTGAGCAAAACATGGGACATGCTGGAATTTGCCCAGATGTAATGCCCGCACAATATTGGTGGCGTTGTCAGATATCACAAATCTCCAGGAGATCTAAGTGGGGTAAGCCACTGGGTGATGATTTCCCTCAGTTTCTCTAAGAGGTTGTCAGTGGTGTGCCTCTTATTGTAGCTGGTGATACACAGCGTAGCCTGCCTTGGAATGAGCTGGCATTTCTGAGCTGCTGCTACTGATGACACTGCTGTTGTTGCTGCGTAAGGCGATACATCTACCCAGTGGGCTGTCACAGTCATATAGTCCTTAGTCTTCCCTGTTCCACTTGTCCACATGTCCATGGTTAAGTGGACATTGGGTACAACCACATTTTTTAGGATGCTGAGGACACATTTTTCTGACATCACTGTACATTCTCGGTATTGCCTGCCTAGTGAAGTGGAATCTTGACGGGAGTTGGACCGGGGACACACTACCTCCATCAATTGTCTAAATCCCACTGCACTAATGGTAGATACTGGACACACGTCTAACACCAACATAGCAGTCAAGGTCTCAGTTATCTGTTTTACTTCAGGATGACTGCTGTCATACTTCATCCTACTCACTAAGGACCGTTGGAGGGTCAATTGTTTAGTAAAAGTAGTGGTGTTCCTACTTCCTCTCTGGGGTTATGAATGACTCCCAGCAGCAACAGCAGCAGTGGCAGCAGTAGTCTTAGCAATGCAGGATCCCCCGGAGGAATCCCGGATAGGAGAGTTAGTCATGCCAGTGACATGGCCTGCAGGACTACTTCCAATCCTGACTAAGGAGGAAATTGACTAGGAGGGAGTTGACGGTGTGATTTGCAGGCTCTTGGATACAACAGGACAAAGGGATTTAGGTGTCCCTGGACTGCTTACAGTCTTAGCCAAAGTTTCTGAACTTGACAGTAACTTTTTATGAACGTGCTGCAGGTGACGTATAAGGGAGGATGTTCCTAGGTGGTTAACATCCCTTCCACTACTTATTTCACCTTTACATATGGCAAGACAGTTGTTGTCCAGATTTGGATAGAAATATTGGTGGAATGTTTGGTCTTCTGCCCAGGCATGACCGTTATGGGCATTTTCATCCCACGGACAACAACTGTCTCCCCTGGATCCTGATTTAAACAAACCACATCACCATCAGAATCCTCCTCATCAACTTCCTCCTCAGCACCAGCTAAATCCAGGATCCTCATCCTGTTGCACTTCAACAGTGACATCTTCAATTTGAATATCAGCAAGTGGACTGTGGGTGCTCCTTTCAGCACTTGCAGAGGGTGTGCAAATGGTGTACAGAGCCACCTCTTCCTATCCAGTGTTGGGAAAGTCAGGCATCGCAACCGCCGCCACATTTGGACTCTCCTTTGGGATTTGTGATATCTTCCTAGAACGCACAGTTTGCTGTGCTTTTCCCAGCTTAACTCATTTGATTTTTGTAGTAGGAGGAGGGTTTCCATCATCATGTGAAGCTGAACCACTATTCATGAAAATAGGGAAAGACCTTAGCCATTCCTTGCCACTCTGTGTCGTAAATTGCCTATTGGCAAGTTTACGTTTCTCCTCAGACAAAGTTTAGTCCTCCATTTATTTTATATTGATATATACGTGTGGCTTAGGGGAACAGAAACACAGAAAATAATTTATTTTTTTTATTTATTTTGGAGTGCACTTTGGGGGATCCACCACCCTTTAACAGATGAGCCAGCCGGCCCTTTACTTGGCGGTGCTCCTTTGTTGATGCACATGCAGCTGCAGTGCACACAGGCCCTGCTTCAGAGCTGGACGCTCTGACAGAGCGCTCGCTCTGAAACAGGGCCGTCCCTCCTACCTATTGGAGCAGCCAAAATGATGGTAGTGTTGTCAGTGGGGCTGGCCCCAGACGGTAGGCATTCCCATGGGAATGCCTCCATCTGGGCAGCCATGCCCCCAGCATGCCCACCAAAGGGGGCGTGCTGTCAATCACCATTGACAGCACGCCCCCTTTGGTGCGAGACCCATAACGACGGCTTGGCCAGAGCATCCTCCATTGTGCACATGCGCACTTGGGCAACATCGACCAGCTTGCAAGTGCTCAGCGCTCGCGAGCGGGTCTGAATCAGGCCCACAATTCACAACACAGAAATGAAGAATTTTTTATTTTTATGGAGTGCACTTTTGGGGGTGTCAAATCTGTTCACTAGCTATGATTACTGAATGAGTCCCTTATTGATCACCCTCAGAGTCTTGTTTGCTAAAGGCTACATATGATCATGTGAAAGAAGGAGACACGGGACACAACTCTATGTACCACAAGCATCTCCATTTCTCTCCTCTGCTTTATTTAAAAGACAGACTTATTTATAGGTTCCAAGTATCACATCTGTTGTCAATTATCTGCAGTGAGACTATATTGCTGTTTAAACATTGGAATCGCATACCTTACCATATACCGATATGCCCAGCTATTTTGTTGCTCATGGCGTGGTGTGCAGGCCTCTGAGTCACGCCATGGACTTCTGGCATGGTGTGCAGGCCTCTGAGTCGTGCCATGGACTTGTGGCGTACCGTGGTATTCTTCAATGAAGGATATGCTACGGCATGTAATACAGTGCTTAACCGCTGGGTGGCGAGTGCTCCACTGTTGTAATTGTATGTAATACAGTGCTTAACCGCTGGGTGGTGAGTGCTCCACTGTTGTAATTTGTACTGAATGCCTTGTACTGAATGCCATACTGTTAAACTTACAGTAAATTGGATGGATATCACATTCACATCATTTGCATGTTCGCACAACCAATATTTTTAATGTCACATAATGTACATACAGTACAGTACTGTACCATACAGTAAGATCTTATAACAGGATGCAAATCACTGCACATACAGTATTGTACATACCGGTACATACATTTCTATATACCGTATCTACCATACCGTACGGTGCAGTAACTGAACAGTAGAGAAGTTGCCCGAGTTGTTATCATGGTATAACCAATACTATAGATTAATGAGATGCATGCACAGCTTTCACTGAGATGGGATTAATTACAGTATGACAATTTTTTTTATTATTAAAAGCAGCAGCGGGAGGATTACACAAGGATGAGGCCGCTCTGTGCAGTTCACTGTAGCTGTCATGTTGGCTAGTGGTTAGGTGATCACTTTGGAAGAATTATGGTACCGGGTTCGATCCCTGGAAAATAAAATACTGTATAATTTTTTATTGGCACTGTCTGCTCTGGACACTATAGTGAAACTACTGTAGTAGCGTTGGACTGTAATATTGTAGTGTTGTTTAAAAGGCTTCTTAAAAGTAAGACATTACAAACTGATTGTGTGTTTAAATAGTGCAAAACTTTCATCAATGTCTGCGCTGTGGTGGCTGTCTGCTTCAAGGGGTTGCAATGGGATTTCATGCGCATGCCCAGTGGAGGGGTTACAATGGGATCTGTGGCACCCAGCCATACACCATGTAGCGCTATGCCATGGCGTATGCAAGATCATCACTGCGCATGCGCAGTTGTCTGTATTACTACAGTACTGTATGGTATGCTGTTGAATTATCACCCTTGCGCCACTCTGCGCTGTCAAAGACTTGTACACAATAGTCATTTCATGACTTCAGAAACTGCTACAGCAGTGTGCTCTCTTTGAGAAGGAAGCCTCTAAATTATAAACTGACTATGCTCTGTATTATAAACTAGCTGTGCGCCTAAAGCGCAAAACGCAAACATTGGACAACGTAGATGCGGTCTCAGCGTTACACACTATAGCAACGTCTCATGGATTGTATCTGAGAGTTGTTTCTGTCTGTGAGAGAGCAATCTGTGCTCAAAGTTGACTGTGCGTTTGAAGCACAAAATAGCGCTGCATCACAAACTTGCGACAATGGTGATGCTGTTCCAACCTTGCACACTATAGTGATTTCTCATGTCCAGTAAGTACGGTAGTAGTGGGATCTGTATGAGAGACAGCTCTCTGTATTACATGGTTGGCGCTATGGTGGCTGTCAGCCATCTGTGATGGATTAGAAATGGAGGGGGTACAATGGGATCTGTGGCGCCAAGCCATACGCCATGTAGCGCTATGCTATGGCATATGGAAGATCATCACTGAGCATGCACAGTTGGCTGTATTACTGCAGTCGGTATGCTGTTGAATTTTCATCTCTAGCGAGGGCATGCCCAGTAGGAGGGTTGTGATGGGGTTTCTGGCGCATGCCCAGTGGGCCGAGAGTAATACACAGTGCATCATGTACCTTCCCCCAAAGCAAGCAAGAGCCTCTCATTACCATAATAAAGGATGCTTTGTTATTCCATTTAGTGTAAGCAGTCAGCTCTGCCCTAGTGTCCTGAAAAATGCTACGAATAGTGACCATTGCCAATGACACCATCCCCCATCTGCTAGGACAACTAGTGTGCCACTATGAATGTGTCTGTACTGTATATTAAAAACTGATGGTGCCGTTGAATTTTGCACCACACAATAGTGATTTCATAACTGCAGAAACTGGTAGTGAATGGACTGTATAGAATGAGAGAGAGGGCTCTATATTACAAACTGTGCGCCTAAAGCGCAAAATGCAAACATGCGACAATATAGATGCGGTCTCAGCCTTACACACTATAGCAACGTCTCTTGGACTGTATCTGAGAGTGGTTTCTGTCTGTGAGAGAGTTCTCTGTGTTCAAAGCTGACTGTGCGTTTGAAGCGCAAAATAGCATTGCATCGCAAACTTGTGACAATGGTGATGCTGTTCCAAACTTGCACACTATAGTGATTTCTCATGTCCAGTAAGTACGGTAGTAGTGAGATCTGTATGAGAGAGAGTTCTCTGTATTACATGGTTGGCGCTATGGTGGCTGTCAACCATCTGCGATGGATTAGAAATGGAGGGGGTACAATGGGATCTGTGGCGCCAAGCCATACGCCATGGCATATGGAAAATCATCACTGAGCATGCGCAGTTGGCTGTATTACTGCAGTTGGTATGCTGTTGAATTTTCATCTCCGGCGGGCGCATACCCAGTAGAAGGGTTGCGATGGGATTTCTGGCGCATGCCCAGTGGCATGTTAGTATGTGATGAGCCTACTCTGAACAAGCAGTTGTTTAGTGCAGGGTCATCAATAATCTGCAAACATGCTTTGCACATACAGTAATAGTGATTAAATTGTGGGAGGTTACTGTACTGTATCTACTCCACACATAAAGTATCCCTCTGTCTGCCAGCCTGAAGCTTCAGTCAGTGTAATGTAGCAATGTTTAGACTGTACAGTACTTTTCCTGCATTGCACTGTATTTTAGTGTACAGTACTGTAGCCATTGTTTTGTTCATTTATGTACTGTACAATATTTTGTTAGGAGCTAGCCAAACCATGTACAGTAGCACCATACCATATAAAGGTAAATACAGCACTGTTAATGTGAATATATCTTTTTTTCCCAATACAGTTTTCCATCAGGGTCCTGAAGGGAGGCAGGGACCACGCCTGACTCTAGAGTACAGTATTTACAGTAGTGTCAAGATTGTACAATATTGTAGATTAGTGTTGTAATGTAATACTGTACCCTTTTTTTCTCCCCACAGAACAAATACTATTTTTTATGGGCCTGTATTGGCAGATGGGCTACTTTCTGTTAGATTTGATTTTTAATTTCTTGGTTACATTATTTTTGTTTATTTATGATTTTTATTAAACTTATTTTTACAGTACAACGTTTTCTGTCTTTTCTTGGTTCTGTGAATAAAGTACAGTATACTGTATTTAAATTTGATACTGTAGCAACAATACGGTAAGAAAATAAAGTACAGTAAGTCACCCATACAGTACTTTTATTAATTGCACAAAACTCTTAAGGTATGATTTCATAAAGCTTGGAGAGAGATAAAATTGTAGAAACAGTCAATACAGTAGCACCAACCAATTAGCTACTACAGTAACTGTCATTTTTAAAACAGAGCTTGTAAAGTGACAGTTAGGATCTGATTGGTTGGTGCTATTTATCTACAATTTTATCTCTGTATAAGCTTTATTAAATAACCCCCTTAAGCTTTAACTAAATAAATAATAATAATAAAAATGGAACCATACAGCAATCTACTATTTTTTCTTGGAAGAAGGTCTTATCCATGATGCCTAAAGAGATGAGAAATTATTGTCAGTAACAAGCGTACACTGTACAGGACTGAAAATAATTTTGACAACAAACATTACTGTACTGCACCTTCAAAAATATAGATCGGTCCTGCAACCCAACGAGATATACCTCCCCATACATGAACCTGTAACGGATGCTTCGGACATGGTTTAAGAGAGATATGTGCACGGTTCCGGAAGGACAGTCTTGATAACCTCTCAAGAGAAACTGAAGTTTCATCTGTAAAAATGATGTCATTAAAATTCTCTCCACTCTCTATCCACCATCGTGCTTGTTCAACTCTCTTTACTTTATTAACATACCTTATCATGGGATTTATCCTGTGGAATAAAAACAAGTTTTATTTTACTGTCATGTAAAATCAGTGCATTATTAATATATATATATATATATATATATATATAGTATTTTATGTACAGTAACTTGTCTTGCCAAAAGTCCATCAAAGTTCCTTACGCATCCGTTTGATGCTGGAACAGGAGATGTCCAGGTCACATTCTGCTGTTAGATTACTTTTTCTTTGTAAAGCTGTACGCTTATCATCCTCACAAGTCAATTCGTGCACAATCTTTTTGATGCTCCTAAGGTACAGCAGAAGGGTTGTGATGGGATTTCTGGCGCATGCCCAGTGGGCCGAGAGTCATACACAGTGCATCAGGTCCCTTCACCCAAAGCAAGCAAGAGCCTCTCATTACCATAATAAAGGATGCTTTGTTATTCCATTTAGTGTAAGCAGTCAGCTCTGCCCTAGTGTCCTGAAAAATGCTACGAATAGTGACCATTGCCAAGGACACCATCCCCCATCTGCTAGGACAACTAGTGTGCCACTATGAATGTGTCTGTACTGTATATTAAAAACTGACGGTGCTGTTGAATTTTGCACCATACAATAGTGATTTCATAACTACAGAAACTGGTAGTTAATGGACTGTATAGAATGAGAGAGAGGGCTCTGTATTACAAACTGTGTGCCTAAAGCGCAAAATGCAAAAATGCGACAACGTAGATGCGGTCTCAGCCTTACACACAATATACCGATGTCTCTTTACTATATCTGAGAGTGGTTTCTGTCTGTGAGAGAGCTCTTTGTGTTCAAAGCTGACTGTGCGTTTGAAGCGCAAAATAGCGTTGCATCGCAAACTTGTGACAATGGTGATGCTGTTCCAACCTTGCACACTATAGTGATTTCTCATGTCCAGTAAGTACGGTAGTAGTGGGATCTGTATGAGAGAGAGCTTTCTGTATTACACGGTAGGCGCTATGGTGGCTGTCAGCCATCTGCTATGGATTAGAAATGGAGGGGGTACAATGGGATCTGTGGTGCCAAGCCATACGTCATGATATATGGAAGATCATCACTGAGCATGTGCAGTTGGCTGTATTACTGCAGTCGGTATGCTGTTGAATTTTCATCTCTGGTGGGCGCATGCCCAGGAGGAAGGTTGCGATGGGATTTCTGGCACATGCCCAGTGGCATGTCAGTATGTGATGAGCCTACTCTGAACAAGCAGTTGTTCAGTGCAGGGTCATCAATAATCTGCAAACATGCTTTGCACATACAGTAATAGTGATTAAATTTTGGGAGGTTACTGTACTGTATCTACTCCACACATAAAGTATCCCTCTGTCTGCCAGCCTACAGCTTCAGTCAGTGTAATGTAGCAATGTTTAGACTGTACAGTACTTTTCCTGCATTGCACTGTATTTTAGTGTACAGTAATGTAGCCATTGTTTTGTTCATTTATGTACTGTACAGTATTTTGTTAGGAGCTAGCCAAACTATGTACAGTAGCACCATACCATATAAAGGTAAATACAGCACTGTTAATGTGAATATATCTTTTTTTCCCAATACAGTTTTCCATCAGAGTCCCGAAGGGAGGCAGGGACCATGCCTGACTTTAGGTACAGTAGAGTACAGTATTTACAGTAGTGTCAAGATTGTACAATATTGTAGATTAGTGTTGTAATGTAATACTGTACCCTTTTTTTCTCCCCACAGAACAAATGCTATTTTTTATGGGCCTGTATTGGCAGATGGGCTACTTTCTGTTAGATTTGTTTTTTAATTTCTTGGTTACATTATTTTTGTTTATTTATGATTTTTATTAAACTTATTTTTACAGTACAACGTTTTCTGTCTTTTCTTGGTTCTGTGAATAAAGTATAGTATACTGTATTTAAATTTGATATTGTAGCAACAATAAGGTAAGAAAATAAAGTACAGTAAGTCACCCATACAGTACTTTTATTAATTGCACAACACTCTTAAGGCATGATTTCATAAAGCTTGGAGAGAGATAAAATTGTAGAAACAGTCAATACAGTAGCACCAACCAATTAGCTACTACAGTAACTGTCATTTTTAAAACACAGCTTGTAAAGTGACAGTTAGGATCTGATTGGTTGGTGCTATTTATCTACAATTTTATCTCTGTCTAAGCTTTATTAAATAACCCCCTTAAACTTTAACTAAATAAATAATATTAATAAAAATGGCACCATACAGCAATCTACTATTTTTTCTTGGAAGAAGGTCTTATCCATGATGCCTAAAGAGATGAGAAATTATTGTCAGTAACAAGCGTACACTGTACAGGAATGTAAACAATTTTTACAACAAACATTACTGTACTGCACCTTCAAAAATATAGATCGGTCCTGCACCCCAACGAGATATACCTCCCCATACATGGACCTGTAACGGATGCTTCGGACATGGTTTAAGTGAGATATGTGCACGGTTCCGGAAGGACAGTCTTGAGAACCTCTCGAGAGAACCCGAAGTTTCAGCTGTGAAAATTATGTCATTAAAATTCTCTCCACTCCCTATCCACCGTCATGCTTGTTCAGCTCTCTTTACTTTATTAACATCCCTTATCATGGGATTTATCCTGTGGAATAAAAACAAGTTTAAGTTTACTGTCATGGAAAATCAGTGCATTATTAATATATACATATATATATATATATATATATATAGTTCCTTTGGCAGCGGCACTACACAAAAGATCACAGTAGGCAGGAGTAATGCATCAACGTTTCGATGCCCTTTAATGCATCGTTCTCAAGATACAGACAATACAAAAAACACAGTACTTACATACCCTTACACCACACCACGTGCAAACGCCACGGCTTCCGGGTCTAACATGGAAACGCCCAGTGATGATCTCACAGGCGCAACCCGTTGCCATGACCACAATAGTGAAAATAAAAACAAATTGAAGGAAACTCCTATATGGAGGCACAGTGCTATTAACATCCATCCATTATTACTCATTACTAATGAACCATATAATGGCATATAGTAGCCGATGTCTCTGTCACATAAACACCCTTCCCTTTATTCATAAGCCAACAGATACATAACAATTACATAAATGGTAATCAATTTGCCCTGGCATATGCTATAACATATTGATCAAGCATAAGGTCCAAAAGACCCATCAAGTATGATAACACATAACACTTATATTCCGCAAAGTTAAATAGATGCTACTGTATATTACAATAAAGCCAACAACCTGGACCGACGTCCATAGTTATGGCATATAATCAATGCTATAGATCAACCATTGCGGTATATGTATCTAGTAACCATGTGTAAATATGAACGTAGAATAAAAAATCATCATATTCGCAGATATAATCTCCACGAGCCTATAGGAAGCAATGTAATCAAAGATTTTCATTAAGGCCCTTTGGGTAAATAGTCCCCAATCTGTGAATCCAACGGGACTCACACTGGAGTAATTTTAATGATCTATTGCCACCCTGTACCCAAACTGGTACATGATCTATGATAATGTATCTTAGTGTAGCTAGATTGTGTTGTGCCTCATAAAAATGTCTGGCCACTGGTTGATCACTTGCACCAGAGTTGCCAGCAGCCCGGATTGCAGATCGGTGCAAAGCCATTCTCTCCTGCAAAGTGCTGTCGGTCTTCCCGATATAGCTCAGCCCACACGGGCATGTGATCATGTATACTATGAACTTAGTTGTACACGTCACCCTGTGTCTAATACTGAATTTCTTCCCACTATGTGGGTGATAGAATGAGTCCCCAGTGGTCATATACCTGTAAGTGAGGCAATTAAGACATTTAAACATCCCATTTTCGGTTTTAGGAAGCCCTCACCTTCCTTTTTATCAAAACCAGTGATGTCTGTTTTCACTACCCAATTCCGAATGTTCTTCCCGCGTGTATAACACGGCATTAGTGTAGTGTCCTTCAAATTCAAATCAGCATCCTTTTGTAATAATGACCAGTGCTGTTTAGACACAGAATTGATTTTATCACTTAAGGTATTGAAGTGTTTAACCCAAGGGAACCGATTTTTGTTCTGTTTACAAATATTTGGGCATAATAGCTCATCATGGGATTTAGATAAGGCACGCTCTTTAGCCCCAAGCAACATCTGTATGTCATATCCTCTAGAAACAAAACCCTGTATCATTTCATCAGTTTTGAGGACTGCAGTCGTCCGGTCACTGCAGATCCTCAAAACACGTATAAACTGGGAAAAAGGTAACCCAAACTTGGAGGATTTAGGGTGAAAACTCCTTGCATGCAAAAGGGAATTGTGGTCCGTAGATTTTCTATACAATGAGGTACTGATTGTACCATTATGATTACAGATTTCTACATCCAAGAAGGTTACACAAACCTCATCAATAGTGTAAGTCAGTTTGATGGGACTAGCTGTGGAATTATGGCCCTCAATCAACTCCACAAATTTCTCACGTGTATCAGACCAAATAATAAAGATATCATCAATATATCGGGTGTAAAATAATATACACTCCGATATCTCAGGTACACCAAAGAAAATATCTTTCTCGACTGAAAACATAAATGCATTGGCGTACGATGGAGCCACATTTGACCCCATCGCACATCCGCTGCACTGTAGATATATCCTCCCATCAAATAAGAAGAAATTATAGGTCAAAATCATCTCCAATAATTTGATAACCAATCTATAATCTGGGCCCTTATACAATGGATTCCCCTTAATGAGATGCACAACAGCCTCCAACCCAGCAGAATTAGGAATCACAGTGTATAAATTCGATACATCGATGCTGCATAATAAGCTGTCACTGGGAATATCACCCAACTGTCTTAATTTGTTCAAAAAAGATGTTGTATCCAATAAATATTCTGAATGGCCCATTACACAGGGTTGTAAGAGAGAGTCAAGATACACAGAGAGAGGTTGAAACAACGACCCCCGTGCCGAAATAATCGGACATCCCGGGGGGTTGCTCAGCCCCTTGTGAATCTTGGGGAGAGTGTATAGTATAGGTATAATCGGGTGCTCAGGTAATAATGCTTTGCATAGATCCTCTGTAATCATACCCTCCAAAACAGCTCCCTCTAAACAATCCTGTAGCTCAGCTCTAAACCGTATAGTTGGGTCATGTTGTAATGGACTATATACATTCAAATCCCCCAATTGCCTCATTATTTCAGCTTTATAGCTGTCAAGGTCTTGAATTACAATTGACCCGCCCTTATCAGCGGGTCGTATTACCACATCAGTATATGTCAATAATGACTTCAATGCTTTCAATTCTAGCAATGACAAATTGTTTCTAGCCACTGTCTTAGATTTAACAATCTCATGAACATCGCTGTCTACCACATTAATGAAGGTCTTAATCGAGTGGTTAGAAGAGACAGGATCATAGACCGATTTAGCAGTTAATTTAGCTACTGCAGGAGGAATATCAGACCCCTGTGTAACTGAGTTAGATATAGTCTTAGTTCCGTTAAATTTTTCATGCAGTTTGAGTTTCCTATTAAGTTTGTACTTCTCGATTTCCCAGTTCATCTCATCGAAAGCAACAGTAAAGACAAATGATAATCCCTTTGTGAGTACCTGTACTTCGGGTTCAGTCAGTATTCTTTTAGACAAGTTGAATATTAGCGTCTCCTCTGCAGTGGTGGTCTCCCTGGTCATCTCTTTCCGTGTCCATTGGCCTCCCCGCCTCGTATATCGTTTCCTGGTCCAGTGACTTGACTTCGGGTGCGTGTTCCTAAAGGGACCTGAGTAGAAAAAGCTCTTGAGTTGTCAACATTGTCAGAGTCACTTGTAGTACCAATATCGGAATCACCATAAGGTCTGCGATGACCCCTATGTTGCACTTTCTGTTGATCAGATATGCCACCACTTATCCACCTATATACATTGTTATGCTCATAATCGTTGATAACTTTAGCAAGTTTCGCTTTCTTAAATTGAACCAGATCTCGTTTATAATTTGCCAATTGTAGGCTAAATTTTTCAAACCAATCGGTCTGAATATCAGCAGTTAGAGTCTCCTTATGAGCTACTTCAAATGTACAGATCTTTTCTTTAATATTTTTTAACTCCCGAGATGCTTCCTCTATAACGAGGAGCATAAGATCATAACTGCATTTATTTAAAATACAGATCCATCTTTTGCAGAACGAAATATTGTGGCGGCCAATAGTGGGGCAATTACGCACCCGAAAACCACGGGGTATGCGTTTCTCCTTATAATAGTCACTCAAAGTCACACAGTGATAATAAAAGTCCAATTCCCTCTGCCGTAATTTCAATAAATCACGATACAGTTGTTCACTTGGTTTAGCAGTGGTGTCACAAATTGGCTTTTTAAATAAAATATCATCAGCGTCTGATTCAGAAAAAGATAGAGTCATGCCTTTAGTCTGTAAAGAAATATTAATGGCATCAAACATGTCAGCGCCGGCCTCCACAACTCCTTCAGCCATAGTGTCAGAAAACGAGAAAAGGTGGCAAAAAGATAATACGTAATCAGCTGGGTGCCTCTTTCAAGTGAACACTGGGTCCTTCAACCAGTGTTCCTCATATATATATATCCAGGGAAATGGCACTCACAGTCATCAGCAAAAAAAGGGGTGCCCTCCGCATGTAACCAACAATGGTCCCAAATATAGTTCCTTTGGCAGCGGCACTCCACAAAAGATCACAGTAGGCAGGAGTAATGCATCAACGTTTCGATGCCCTTTAATGCATCATTCTCAAGATACAGACAATACAAAAAACACAGTACTTACATACCCTTACACCACACCACGTGCAAACGCCACAGCTTCCGGGTCTAACATGGAAACGCCCAGTGATGACCTCACAGGCGCGACCCGTTGCCATGACCACAATAGTGAAAATAAAAACAAATTGAAGGAAACTCCTATATGGAGGCACAGTGCTATTAACATACATCCATTATTACTCATTACTAATGAACCATATAATGGCATATAGTAGCCGATGTCTCTGTCACATAAACACCCTTCCCTTTATTCATAAGCCAACAGATACATAACGATTACATAAATGGTAATCAATTTGCCCCGGCATATGCTATAACATATTGATCAAGCATAAGGTCCAAAAGACCCATCAAGTATGATAACACATAACACTTATATTCCGCAAAGTTAAATAGATGCTACAGTATATTACAATAAAGCCAACAACCCGGACCGACGTCCATAGTTATGGCATATAATCAATGCTATAGATCAACCATTGCGGTATATGTATCTAGTAACCATGTGTAAATATGAACGTAGAATAAAAAATCATCATATTCGCAGATATAATCTCCACGAGCCGATAGGAAGCAATGTAATCCAAGATTTTCATTAAGGCCCTTTGGGTAAATAGTCCCCAATCTGTGAATCCAACGGGACTCACACTGGAGTAATTTTAATGATCTATTGCCACCCCGTACCCAAACTGGTACATGATCTATGATAATGTATCATAGATGTAATAGATCATTAAAATTACTCCAGTGTGAGTCGTTGGATTCACAGATTGGGGACTATTTACCCAAAGGGCCTTAATGAAAATCTTGGATTACATTGCTTCCTATAGGCTCGTGGAGATTATATCTGCGAATATGTTGATTTTTTATTCTACGTTCATATTTACACATGGTTACTAGATACATATACCGCAATAGTTGATCTATAGCATTGATTATATGCCATAACTATGGACGTCGGTCCGGGTTGTTGGCTTTATTGTAATATACAGTAGCATCTATTTAACTTTGCGGAATATAAGTGTTATGTGTTATCATACTTGATGGGTCTTTTGGACCTTATGCTTGATCAATATGTTATAGCATATGCCGGGGCAAATTGATTACCATTTATGTAATCGTTATGTATCTGTTGGCTTATGAATAAAGGGAAGGGTGTTTATGTGACAGAGACATCGGCTACTATATGCCATTATATGGTTCATTAGTAATGAGTAATAATGGATGTATGTTAAAAGCACTGTGCCTCCATATAGGAGTTTCCTTCAATTTGTTTTTATTTTCACTATTGTGGTCATGGCAATGGGTCGCGCCTGTGAGGTCATCACTGGGCGTTTCCATGTTAGACCCGGAAGCCGTGGCGTTTGCACGTGGTGTGGTGTAAGGGTATGTAAGTACTGTGTTTTTTGTATTGTCTGTATCTTGAGAACGATGCATTAAAGGGCATCGAAACTTTGATGCATTACTCCTGCCTACTGTGATCTTTTGTGGAGTGCAGCTGCCAAAGGAACTATATTTGGGACCATTGTTGGTTACATGCGGAGGGCACCCCTTTTTTTGCTGATGACTGTGAGTGCCATTTCCCTGGATATATATATATGAGGAACACTGGTTGCAGGACCCAGTGTTCACTTGAAAGAGGCACCCAGCTGATTACGTATTATCTTTTTGCCACCTTTTCTCGTTTTCTGACACTATGGCTGAAGGAGGTGTGGAGGCCGGCGCTGATATGTTTGATGCCATTAATATTTCTTTACAGACTAAAGGCATGACTCTATCTTTTTCTGAATCAGACGTTGATGATATTTTATTTAAAGAGCCATTCTGTGACACCAATGCTAAACCGAGTGAACAACTGTATCGTGATTTATTGAAATTATGGCAGAGGGAATTGGACTTTTATTATCACTGTGTGTCTTTGAGTGACTATTATAAGGAGAAACGCATACCCCGTGGTTTTCGGGTGCGTAATTGCCCCACTATTGGCCGCCACAATATTTCGTTCTGCAAAAGATGGATCTGTATTTTAAATAAATGCAGTTATGATCTTATGCTCCTCGTTATAGAGGACGCATCTCGGGAGTTAAAAAATATTAAAGAAAAGATCTGTACATTTGAAGTAGCTCATAAGGAGACTCTAACTGCTGATATTCAGACCGATTGGTTTGAAAAATTTAGCCTACAATTGGCAAATTATAAACGAGATCTGGTTCAATTTAAGAAAGCGAAACTTGCTAATGTTATCAACGATTATGAGCATAACAATGTATATAGGTGGATAAGTGGTGGCATATCTGATCAACAGAAAGTGCAACATAGGGGTCATCGCAGACCTTATGGTGATTCCGATATTGGTACTACAAGTGACTCTGACAATGTTGACAACTCAAGAGCTTTTTCTACTCAGGTCCCTTTAGGAACACGCACCCGAAGTCGAGTCACAGGACCAGGAAATGATATACGAGGCGGGGAGGCCAATGGACGCGGAAAGAGACGACCAGGGAGACCACCACTGCAGAGGAGACGCTAATATTCAACTTGTCTAAAAGAATACTGACTGAACCCAAAGTACAGGTACTCACAAAGGGATTATCATTTGTCCCTACTGTTGCTTTCGATGAGATGAACTGGGAAATCGAGAAGTACAAACTTAATAGGAAACTCAAACTGCATGAAAAATTTAACGGAACTAAGACTATATCTAACTCAGTTACACAGGGGTCTGATATTCCTCCTGCAGTAGCTAAATTAACTGCTAAATCAGTCTATGATCCTGTCTCTACTAACCACTCGATTAAGACCTTCATTAATGTGGTAGACAGCGATGTTCATGAGATTGTTAAATCTAAGACAGTGGCTAGAAACAATTTGTCATTGCTAGAATTGAAAGCATTGAAGTCATTATCGACATATACTGATGTGGTAATGCGACCCGCTGATAAGGGCGGGTCAATTGTAATTCAAGACCTTGACAGCTATAAAGCTGAAATAATGAGGCAATTGGGGGAATTAAATGTATATAGTCCATTACAACATGACCCAACTATACGGTTTAGAGCTGAGCTACAGGATTGTTTAGAGGGAGCTGTTTTGGAGGGTATGATTACAGAGGATCTATGCAAAGCATTATTACCTGAGCACCCGATTATACCTATACTATACACTCTCCCCAAGATTCACAAGGGGCTGAGCAACCCCCCGGGACGTCCGATTATTTCGGCACGGGGGTCGTTGTTTCAACCTCTCTCTGTGTATCTTGACTCTCTCTTACAACCCTGTGTAATGGGCCATTCAGAATATTTATTGGATACAACATCTTTTTTGAACAAATTAAGACAGTTGGGTGATATTCCCAGTGACAGCTTATTATGCAGCATCGATGTATCGAATTTATACACTGTGATTCCTAATTCTGCTGGGTTGGAGGCTGTTGTGCATCTCATTAAGGGGAATCCATTGTATAAGGGCCAAGATTATAGATTGGTTATCAAATTATTGGAGATGATTTTGACCCATAATTTCTTCTTATTTGATGGGAGGATATATCTACAGTGCAGCGAATGTGCGATGGGGTCAAATGTGGCCCCATCGTACGCCACTGCATTTATGTTTTCAGTCAAGAAAGATATTTTCTTTGGTGTACCTGAGATATCGGAGTGTATATTATTTTACACCTGATATATTGATATCTTTATTATTTGGTCTGATACACGTGAGAAATTTGTGGAGTTGATTGAGGGCCATAATTCCACAGCTAGTCCCATCAAACTGACTTACACTATTGATGAGGTTTGTGTAACCTTCTTGGATGTAGAAATCTGTAATCATAATGGTACAATCAGTACCTCATTGTATAGAAAACCTACGGACCGCAATTCCCTTTTGCATGCAAGGAGTTTTCACGCTAAATCCTCCAAGTTTGGGTTACCTTTTTCCCAGTTTATACGTGTTTTGAGGATCTGCAGTGACCGGACGTCTGCAGTCCTCAAAATTGATGAAATGATACAGGGTTTTGTTTCTAGAGGATATGACATACAAATGTTGCTTGGGGCTAAAGAGCGTGCCTTATCTAAATCCTGTGATGAGCTATTATGCCCAAATAATTGTAAACAGAACAAAAATCGGTTCCCTTGGGTTAAACACTTCAATACCTTAAGTGATAAAATCAATTCTGTGTCTAAACAGCACTGGTCATTATTACAAAAGGATGCTGATTTGAATTTGAAGGACACTACACTAATGCCGTGTTATAGACGCGGGAAGAACATTCGGAATTGGGTAGTGAAAACAGACATCACTGGTTTTGATAAAAAGGAAGGTGAGGGCTTCCTAAAACCGAAAATGGGATGTTTTAAATGTCATAATTGCCTCACTTGCAGGTATATGACCACTGGGGACTCATTCTATCACCCACATAGTGGGAAGAAATTCAGTATTAGACACAGGGTGACGTGTACAACTAAGTTCATAGTATACATGATCACATGCCCGTGTGGGCTGAGCTATATCGGGAAGACCGACCGCACTTTGCTGGAGAGAATGGCTTTGCACCGATCTGCAATCCGGGCTGCTGGCAAATCTGGTGCAAGTGATCAACCAGTGGCCAGACATTTTTATGAGGCACAACACAATCTAGCTACACTAAGATACATTATCATAGATCATGTACCAGTTTGGGTACGGGGTGGCAATAGATCATTAAAATTACTCCAGTGTGAGTCCCCTTGGATTCACAGATTGGAGACTATTTACCCAAAGGGCCTTAATGAAAATCTTGAATTACATTGCTTCCTATCGGCTCGTGGAGATTATATCTGCGAATATGATGATTTTTTATTCTACGTTCATATTTACACATGGTTACTAGATACATATACCGCAATGGTTGATCTATAGCATTGATTATATGCCATAACTATGGACGTCGGTCCGGGTTGTTGGCTTTATTGCAATATACAGTAGCATCTATTTAACTTTGCGGAATATAACTGTTATGTGTTATCATACTTGATGGGTCTTTTGGACCTTATGCTTGATCAATATGTTATAGCATATGCCGGGGCAAATTGATTACCATTTATGTAATCGTTATGTATCTGTTGGCTTATGAATAAAGGGAAGGGTGTTTATGTGACAGAGACATCGGCTACTATATGCCATTATATGGTTCATTAGTAATGAGTAATAATGGATGTATGTTAATAGCACTGTGCCTCCATATAGGAGTTTCCTTCAATTTGTTTTTATTTTCACTATTGTGGTCATGGCAATTGGTCGCGCCTGTGAGGTCATCACTGGGCGTTTCCATGTTAGACCCGGAAGCCGTGGCGTTTGCACGTGGTGTGGTGTAAGGGTATGTAAGTACTGTGTTTTTTGTATTGTCTGTATCTTGAGAACGATGCATTAAAGGGCATCGAAACGTTGATGCATTACTCCTGCCTTCTGTGATCTTTTGTGGAGTGCCACTGCCAAAGGAACTATATTTGGGACCATTGTTGGTTACATGCGGAGGGCACCCCTTTTTTTGCTGATGACTGTGAGTGCCATTTCCCTGGATATATATATATATATATATATATATATATATATATATATATATAGTATTTTATGTACTGTAGCTTGTAGGGCCAAAAGTCCATCCCAGCTCTTACGCATCCGTTTGATGCTGGAACAGGAGATGTCCAGGTCACATTCTGCTTTTAGAATACGTTTTATTTGTAAAGCTGTACGCTCATCATCCTCACAAGTCAATTTGTGCACAATCTTTTTGATGCTCCTATGGTAGAACACATGCAGAGCATATAGCAATTATTGGACAGTTAGTGTTGAAATTGGAACACAATACAGTAGCAATCTAGCAACATACAGTATAATAAAAAAAAGGTTGCTGTAAAGTACCTACCATGTGTATTTAGAAGAAAATCTATATCTTGTCCGCGTTCTCTCAAATGCATGATAGCGCACAGTCTGTAAACTAACAAGAACACTACACTCTTTCAGCCAGGCCTGGATCTGTCGTGTTGTTTTGTGTTCTTTTTTCATGTTTGCAATTATCTTGCTGATGTCTTTGCTGATTTTTGACATGTTTGACGACAAAATCTGTGGAGAGAACAAGAGAAATTCGGTACAGTACTGTTACTGAGTATACAGACTGAATACAGTATACAGTACATAATTTAATGTTCAGTATCTTAAAAAATATATACTGTATAACAGTACTGTACAGTCTTTTAGAACACAGGGGGGTATTACATTCTTACTGTACATCAGCCGTAACATACTGTACTGTACTTTTTTTAAACAAATACTGTACAGTACTGTACTGTATATTGAGAAGTACCGTACCTGTACAATGTACTGTACAGTGTACAGTAAACTGGATACACAAATATGCATCTAGGGCCGGGGACATTGTAGCAGCACATACTGTGATAATGAGTTAATGGGTCAGTATGAAACAGCAATATTGTGTCTCACAAGATTGGTGCCAACCATACACAAGATGGTTGGGAGGCAGTGGGGGGCTATAGAGTGTTCATCGGTATACAGGGTATGTGAAATGTGGCCTGCTACTGTAGATAGAAACTCTGGGGTCTATTTACTAAGCAATGTTAGGAGACATTGAAAAGTGATAAGGTACCAACCAATCAGCTCCCAACTGTAATTTTTCAAACACAACCTTGAAAAATTATAGTTGGAAGGTGATTATTTTGTACAGTACGGTACTTTCTCTCTTCACTGTCTCCGAACACTGCTTAGTGTACAGTGTGTATACATATATAATATATATATATCGTATACACATATATATACACACACACATATATATATATATTTATAAGGTATACAGGGCCAGCGCTAGGCTGTGCTGTGCCCAGTGCCATCCTATGTTGCCGCCCCTTCCCTCCTCCGCTCCCTCCCCGTGAGCTTAAATATGACCTATAGTGCTGGGAGGGAGGTGGGCGTTTCCTGCACCCTCCGGAAACAGTAGCGCTCCGGGCGATGGACCTGCTTGCCCGTGCCTGGAGCCGCTACTGAAGGTATATATATTTATATATACATACACACACAGTATACACACACACAGTATATAAATATATGTGAAATGTGGCCTGCTCAGTGGAAATTAAGGGGCATGTATGGTATCAAAGCTTGAACTGAGATAAAATAGTGAGATACATTACCGGTATATACAGTATAACCAGCTAGTAAATTTCATTTTGCAGGCTGTGTTTAATAAATGATAGTTTCGAGCTAATTAGTGATATATATTTCTCAATTTAATCTCACATCAAGCTTTCACACAGTACATAAAGTATGCCCCTTAATATGCAAAGATGCATCTACCGTATGAAGGAGACAAACAGGACAATAAACACAGCAATATTGCGACTGAAACTAAGATGGCCGCTGAGCAAAACAAGATTGCAGCGGGGACAGGATGGTCACTCACGGGAGACTATCAGGGACAACGGGCGGCTAGGAATCTTGTTTTGCTCAGCGGCCATCTTAGTTTCAGTCACAAAATTGCTGTGTTTAATATCCCGTTGCCTCAGCATGCCCTGTCCTTCACTCCCCGTAGACGCTTATTTGTGTAACGAGTAACTATCACACACATCGTATACCGCTGATCGTTTCCTAGCCTCCCGCTCCCCCTCATAGTCTCCCGTGAGTGACCGTCCTGTCCCCACCGCCTCTTGTTTTGCTCAGCGGCCATCTTAGTTTCAGTCACAAAATTGCTGTGTTTAATATCCCGCTGCCTTGGTATGCCCCATCCTTCACTCCCCGTAGATGCTTATTTGTGTAATGAGTAACTATCACACACACCGTATACCGCTGATCATTTCCTAGCCTCCCGCTGCCCCTCATAGTCTCCCGTGAGTGACCATCCTGTCCCCACTGCCATCTTGTTTTGCTCAGCGGCCAGCTTAGTTTCAGTCGCAAAATTTCTGTGTTTATTATCTCGCTGCCTCCTTATGCCCCATCCCCGTAGTCGCTTATTTGCGTATCGAGCTTCTATCACACACCGTATACCGCTGATCATTTCCTAGCGTCCCGCTGCACCTCATAGTCTCCTGTGAGTGACCATCCTGTACCCACTGCCTCTTGTTTTGCTCAACGGCCATCTTAGTTTCAGTCGCAATATTGCTGTGTTTAATATCCCGCTGCCTCGTTATGCCCGTCCCTGTAGTCGCTTATTTGCACATATTATACCTACAGTACTGTATCATTGCATTATTGCACCACTTTGCACATTTAACTTTTACACTAATGGTTCTAATGGTACTGTACACACTAAGTTTTGATTTATGTTATAAAAATAGCACATTTGGCGCTGTACTTTACAGTACTGTACTGTATATCAGTTCAGATATTCACACATTTTATTACTGACAAATCACCGTTGTCATTTTATTACTGATGAGCTGACACCTACCGTACAGTATATAATTAGGGAGTGTTTTTTAGACAGCTGTATTATTTATCATATTTATTATCTTGTGCCTCTATATAATCTCACAATATTGGTTAGTGCTTTAACAGTTGGAGTGTAATCTCCTATATTTACCTGTATATACTGTATAACACACGCACAGTGTTAGGAGACAGTGAAAAGAGATACTGTAAGGTACTTTACCAACCAATCAGCTCCCAAATGTAATTATTCAAATTCAATGTTGAAAAATTACAGTTGGGAACTGATTGGTTGGTGCAGTACTGTACGGTACCTTACTGTACCGTATCTCTTTTCACTGTCTCCTAACACTGCTTAGTACTGTGTACAGTACTGTACCATATGTACTGTATTTGATTGTTGAAAAAAACACTGAAAACAACTTTTAAACTAAAACTTAAAGTAAAATACAGTACTGTCTTTATCCGGCATTTGAAGTACAGGTTTTTTTGATGCTCCCGCTTTGTACCCCTTTTGGCACAGACAAACAAATTACTGGGCATACAGTACAGTAGCACTTTTAGCCATTGATTTGCAGATGGACACGAGCATTTATTCTGTGTGAAAGGGTCAACATACCGGTACTGTACAGTACTGTACGTCAAAATGACCAGGTCTCCGACCCAGGTTAAATGTAAGGTCAAAGTGACCCTTTCACACAGTAAAAATCTGATCAGCAAATTACTGCACTAAGTACAGTAAAGTGTTTTACTGTAAATGCTACAGTACTGTAATTTGCTTTTCTGTGTGATAGGGTTATTACTGGAGTTGTATAGAGTACAGTAGCAGCACATTCTTGAAAGTGCAGTATGAGTACTGTAATTGTTTACAGTGTTGTAATCTGAAACATTTACTGTATACAGTACATGTATTTCCACTATTTTACTTAATATTGTATTTAGTGTCTTTATACTTGTGTATTTCAGAGTGCACCAAACTGGCAAAATGGTGAAGAGCAAAGGTTTTTACACCGGAAACTCATCTTGCACACTTCCAATGACCAAAAGGCTGAGTGCACTAGTCCCACAACTGTCTCCAACCAAACCTTCCAATAAGAAAACAGGTAAGCAAAATTTACAGGTACCTCTTCTAGTCAAGGCAAGGAAGAATGCAAAGCCGAAGAACAACACTTTGCAACTGGACATAGGAGAAAATGGACCAGGGAACGTGGAGCAACCCATGAACGTCCAGAACCAGGAGGAAACACCAGTGATTTATGGACCTGAAGAATTGGACACCTTTGATCCTCTGGTTGAAGATGTATCCCACTCACCAACTTGTTGAAAACTGTCCTTCCAAGAAGATAATGCATGCACATGTAGCTGTGCTAGGATGGTTGGAGACCTCGTGGGAAAAGTTGGTCATCTGGATGTGAAAATTGACAACTTGAAAGAAGAGCTGAAGGAAGGGCTGAAGGACCATTGCAGAAGCAATGAAAGAAGCAATCCGGCAAAGTAAAGAAGAATGGAAAGAGACCGCTGCCCTGAGTACCAGGAAGAGACATGACCAGGCAATCCAGTATGAAATGGTCACACCGGATTAATTTGAGCATGAGGATAACGACGACAATTTCAACTTGGAGACTGACCCATCCTTCCACTTGCTAGATATGGACAATACAGTGGCATCAGAGCACTTGGACATGACACCAGTGCCATCATGCAGCATGCCTTAGTGGGAGAGTACACCAGTGGCATCATATCGCCTGCCTGAACGGTCAGTTGAAGAATCAAGGATCAACAATGCAAGCATGCCTGTACTTTCACCAGGAACGCCTGTCATGTTGAGCACCCCAGCACCACTGACTGTATTTGGAACACCCTTACCGGATATACCACTAGCTGTAATCAACATTGACAAGGACAATGAAATTTACAGAGCTGTCAATTGTGAGATGCATCGATATGCGCAAGCAATGTTTCAAGAACACGTGCCCTATGACCTGTATTACAATTGGACCAAGCGGGTGAACTTTGATGGCAGTCGGAAGAAAGTGCCAATCCCCAACAATTTAATAGAAGATATCCTCTCAAGATGCCGGACAAGATTCAGGATTGGAAAAGAAGAACTTACCCGGATAAAGGACACGTTGAATGGGGTGCTGCACATGCCAAGGAAATGTGCAGGGAGGACAGTCACACATACAAGTACAGATCTTCAATCAACAAACACGACTTGAAGAGACTTGTCAGAAGACGGGAAGACCTGGCGCTGCCGCTGGCCAGGACGTGGCAGCGGCAAAATAAAGAAGCTGAGGATAGGAGAGGACTAAAGGGGTGGAAAGCAAAAGAGCTAAAGAAGTTCCCCCCAAAAGCATCTTCCACCATAACAGATAGGCCCTATGTGAGGCCAATGGAACATTAAACCCAACCTACAGTAGACCAACAGGTCTGAAGAGAGGAAGACCCGTGTGAAGAGAGAAGCGGAGGACAGGAGAGGACTACAAGGGTGGAAAGCAAAAGAGCTAAAGAAGTCCCCCCCCTCAAAGCCTCTTCCACCATAACAGGTAGGCCTCCTGTGAGGCCAAATGTACTGTACTGTACATTAATACTGTAGTTTGTTAGGCTGGTGAGTTACAGTAGGGCTGATATTAATGTTACAGTAGATTAGTGTGTCACACTATTAGAGCAGGAAAGGGCCTTGCATGGCATATTCTCTCTCCTACAGGGACCTCTGTGTGGGATTGAGTGGGACAAAGAAAAAGAGTATCTCCGGTGAGTACTGTATGTACTGTACCTGTGTGCCTGTCTTTTACTGTCTGTTCGTCTCTGCCTATCCTCCTTTCTTCAGGGTGTACAGTGGACCTTGCACTCCGATGCAAGGTAGAGTCTGCACCGGTATAGGTGAAACTCTGGATCTGAGGCCAAAAGTGCCAGTGATGATTTTAACTTAAAAGCCTAATCTTTTTGTGTAGTCCTCGGTCCTGTAGGGCGTATGGGTTGGCATTGAGGAAGGACTGTTCTCACGTCATCTCCTTCCTCCTAGGTACTGTACAGTAGTCATGTCTGTGTCCAGCTTGGAACTCCAGGACATGCCAGCGGCAGAAGAAAGAAGCGGGGGACAGTAGAAGACTACGGGGGTGGAAAGCTAAAGAAGTCCCCCCCCCTCTGTACTGCATGTTACTGAAGGTTAAATAAAAATTGTCATTAATTTATAAAATTGGTGTTTGTACTGTATGTAATTCAGTCTTTAAGTGCGCCTGAGACCCAACACGTGCATCTGTCATTAAAACGGTACAAAATGTCAATAAAACACAGATGCAGGGGCGTATCTTCCTATTGGCCAGGATTTCACTCACCATGGGCACGCCGGCTGATGGTGGTTGCCGCCCACAGTCATATACTGTACAGTATCCCTGTTGCCCATCCCAGTGATTTCACTGCTGCCCGGCACTTACAGTAGTATACAGTACAGTAGACATACAGTACTGTACACACTGAGGGCCGTTTTCAATTTAGGGGTCTATTTACTTTTTTTAGGCGTTCTCGTCTTTTCACTTCAAGGGGTCTATTTACTGTACTAAGCAGTGTTAGGAGACAGAGTGAAAAGTGATAAAAAAGTGATAAGGTGTCAGGCAATCAGCTCCCAACTGTCATTTTTCAAACACAGCCTGTGAGATTACAGTTGGGAGCAGATTGGTTGGCACTTTTCAACCATTGGAGCGAAAAGACGTGATCGGCTAAAAAAAGTTTAGCCGATTACGTCATTTCGCCAGGCGTAAAATTATCGCTGTATTCAATTTGAAAGCTTTTCTGCCTACCGTAAGTGGGAAGTCAATGCAATGTACAGTAAGACAGTATGTGAAAAAGTTTTGCCTACTGTATGAATAGCAGGCGGAAAAAAGTGGTGAATTGGGGTGCAACGTTGCGGGAAGCCTTCAACGTGCAGCCTTAAGAAAGTCCCCTAAAGGTATTGTAAACTGCGTAATTTAAAAAAAAACAAAAACAGTCAGAACACCCCAAAAATTCACTTTCATTTTGGGGGCGGAAGAAAAAAAATTTGGGGGAAAAAGTTAAACATGTAGGGGTAAATTTACTAAGATGGGAGTTCTATTTAAGAAGTTACTGTACTGTATGTTGCCCATAGCAACCAATCAGATTCTACTTCTCATTTATCTACAGTAGCACCTTCTAGAAGATAATACCTGGAATCTGATTGGTTGCTATGGGCAACATCACTTCTTAATAGAACTCCCATCTTAATAAATTTACCCCCTAATATATAAAATGTACTGAGTTTAGTAAGGGTTGGATAACAATACTGAACAAAAGTAGCGAAGAATTTTTTTTAAAAAAGCGCTACATGGGTATACCGTAGATCTCGGCATACGCCTGAGATACGATGACGTACAGTATTGTAGGACACACTCAAGCCAGGTGCAACCTTGGTATTGCAAGCGGCTGTAGTGTAATGGTAAATAATCAAACCAATACATTATGTCACTTGTACAACCCTTTTGCGGGTTTGAAACTTGACAGGTTACACTTTTTTATTTTTTATTATTATTACACAGTCAAGGTTACACTTTTCTGTCATAAAGTACTGTGGCATAGAAATACCAGAATTTCTGGATTATTTTAAAACAAAATAAAATTACCGTATACAGTATATATTTTAAAGGTCTCAAACCAGCGGGAGAAAAAAATTGCAATTGGAAAAAAGATGCATTAGGGCTAGGCATTAGCCCCCTAGACTACTGCATCTACTGTACTAGAGTCATGGAATCACTACAATGTCTACCATAAGTCCGGGACAGGGTTGACAGTATTGTACTTACTATAATACAGACAACTGGGCATGCGCAGTGCTATGAGACTCAATACGCCACAGTGTAGCGCGCAACTAGCAATGCGGTATATGGGGTACCGTATGGAGCAACAAACTACAGTACTGTAGCTGGGCACATCTACAGTACATACAGTATAATATATTGAGTTTTGTAAGGGTTGGATAACAATACTGAACTACAGTACTATAGTGAACATTTAAAAAAAAAAAATTCTCAAGGTCTTGAACAGAAGGAGATAAATGTAAGCAAGATGGATCACCTAACCCCTTGCTCACAAGTCTCTCCTAGTAAGAATTGCATCTGTCCTCTACAGTACTTTATGTGACATCTACAGTACTGTACGATGAAGTACTCAGGCGTCTGTAGCGTAGAGGTAAGAAATCGAACTTCTATATTGCAGACGTCTGTACAACCCGGTTCCGGGTTCGAAACCTGGAAGGGTAAACTTTTTTTTTATTTTTTTTATTATTATTAGACAGTCAAGGTTACACTTTTTATTTTTTAATATTATTATTACACAGTCAGTGTGTAATACGGAGATCCCACTTTCACTGTGTGTGAATCATGACCCGCTACTGTATGACCTTCCATACTGTACGCCATGGCATAGCGCCACAAGGGTATGGCTATGGCGCAGCACTACTGGCAATGCATTGCAACCCCGCCACTGGGCACACGCCAGAGATCCTATTTGTACCGTAACCCCTCAGAACTGGCTATAAGTCACCACAGCGCCAACTGTGCAGACATTGATGCAATTTTGTGGTTTAAAAGCAGTCAGTTTGTAATGCAGAGACCTCTCTCTCAAACAGAGCCAACTATCAGTTACTGAATTCATTAAATCACTAAAGTTTCCAAGTCTGGGACAGCATCGACAGTGATGCAAGTTTGCGCTCTAGAGCACAGTCTGTTTGTAATACAGAGACTTCCCTCCCAAACAAAGCCCACTACTGTAGCACTTTCTGAAGTCATGAATGACTATTGTGTATACTGTAAGTCTCAGTGCAGAATGGCACAAGTGTGAAAATTCAACAGCACTATAGGAATACAGACAACTGGGCATGCGCCATGGCATAGCTCTACTTGGTTTATGACTTGGCTCCACTGGGCATGCGGCACACATTCCATTGTCATTGTAACCCCTCCACTGGGCATGCACTGACATTGACGCAATTTTGCAGTTTAAACGCAGAGTCAGTTTGTAATACAGAGCCCACTCTCTTTAACAGAGCCCACTACCAGTTGATGGTCAGAAAAAATCACTATAATTTCCAAGTCTGGGTCAGTGCCGGCATTGACGCAAGTTTGCGTTCTAAGGTACAGTATGTACAGTAATAAAAATCCAAATTTTTCCTTACTGGACCTCTAGTGTCTGTCTGCTCCTTGGCGGTGGCCATTTTTGGATGCCCATTTTCAGCAGATTCCATGCGGATGGCTAGTCCGCATGGAATCTGCTGAAAATGGCCATCCAACAATGGCCACTGGCAAGGAGGAGACAGATACTAGAGGTCCAGTAAGGACCTCTAGTGTCTGTTAGGCCAGCGCAAGTTCCGGGAGAAGATAATGAAAGCTGCATCTTCTCCCGTGAAACCCCCTGGCAATGAGCATAAACCCCCTGGCAATGAGCCAGAAACCCCCTGGCAATGAGCATGAAACCACCTGGCAATGAGCATGAAAGACCCTGGCAACAAGCTTGTAACCCCCTGGCAACGAGCATAAACCCCATGGCAACTAGCATAAACCCCATGGCAATGAGCATGTAACCCCTGGCCATGAGCATGAGACCCTCTGGCAACAAGCATGTAACCCCCTGGCAATGAGCATGTAACCCCCTGGCAATGAGCATAAACCCCATGGCAATGAGCATACACCCCATGGCAACGAGCATAAACCACACGGCAACGAGCATGTAACCCCTTGCAATGAGCATAAACCCCCTGGCAATGAGCATGAAACCCCCTGGCAACAAGCATGAAACCCCCTGGCAAGGAGCATGAAACCCCCTGCCAATGAGCATGGAACCCCTGGTAATGAGCAGGTCATTTTAAAGTAATTAGAAGCCTTACCATGGGCATAAAATGATGTTGGGCAAATATGTAAGTGGCACTTTGGTAATAGACATTACAGTGTGTGGCATAATGTGTAATGGGCATTATGGTGTATGGAATAATGTAAGTCACTATACCAGGGATGTTTGACTAGTGCACTGCCTTATGGAGGAGCAAGGACAAAATCCAGGTATGGGAAGGGAGCAAAATGGCTGCCTTGCACCAGGTGACAGATATCCTAGTTTTGGCCCTGTTTACAGATACATCCTAAGACTGTTAACAACTCAAGTGGCATGTAAGTTTTTACACATTTGAATTTATCAAGAACAGGCTGAGTAGTACTCCTAGTGCTGAGCATTTGGAAGCATTTCTTCTGATTGTTTGTAGAAAGACATTCTACAACAAATGGATACAATACAATCATTAATAAACTATCATTGCAACATCCACTGTTATACAAGAAGTTATATCTGCAATAGTATTAATAGACAAAGCCTTCACCTTACCCCTATACCACCCTATTCTTCCATTTCTTCCCGCAGTCAGCATCATTAACAAACTTTGTTAACCTGCTGTTTTACAAAATTACAGCCACTTGGTAAGGGTGCTCAAAATCCCCCTCATAAGGGTGTAAAGGAGCTGACCGGTTCCCACACGAAAACAATCCTGATTTCCCCCCAAAGGATCAATTTTCTTCCAGTGTGGTATAGGTATGGTCATAAGTGGATTCGGGGGGTGGGGGGGGGGCATCCAGGCATGAGCCCCCCTGTCATATCCAGGATTCTTTTATTAATCTCAATTGCTGCACCTGCTGTGGCTCTTTAAGCGAGCACAGTGCTGGGAGGAACAAGAATCGAGATTGATCTGCTGCAGACAGGAATTAATTTTCCTGCTACAGCAACATGCCAGCAGTGAGTGGCCATCCGATGCTCCACCCTCTGTCCTTGGCTCCGCCCCCGACCACGGGTCCACTAGTGACTTAATGAATGGAGCTCTGTAACTTTGTGACTGTCCCAATATTGGTTTACTTCCTGGGACCAGTCACTCATAGCAGGGCCAGTATGCCACTGCTACCTTGAGCTCCTGCTGCTCCTCTATTCCATCCTGCCCCACCCGCGGGATTACTGTATGTGCAGTTATGGTCACTGCTGTGTAACTACTGATGAATGGACGTGGGCAATGCGGGAGCTTTTCAACTGCCCCATAATGTGTGCGCCACACATTGACACAGCTGCAAGTTGCGCCAGCTTCAGCCTTCAACAATTCTGACTCCAGAACCTATGAAATCAGGTGCAAGAAGTAAACTTAACACAGCTTCATATCATGTCATTTTTTGCTTGTGTTTTGGACTTTTCTTTTCCCCTTTCCTCCCACCTCTGCATGTTCTTTCCTCCAATGTTCCTCCTGTCTCCACCTGTGTTCCGAATCTACCCCTTCACCCTGTTCCTCCCATCTGATAATTTTCCTCCCTTTTCCCATGTTGTTCCTCCGTATTCCTCCTGTCTCATCCCGTTTTCCCCCATCTTCCCATTTTGTTCTTCCATCTTCCTTCTATCTCACCCTGTTTTCCCCCTATCCTCCCAAGTTGTTCCTCCGTCTTCCTCCTGTCTCACCCTGTTTTCCTCCCATTTTCCCATTCTTCCTCGTCTTCCTCCCATATACCTCTATTCTTCCCGTCTCCCCCTTTTGTTCCTCCCCCATGTTCCTCCCGTTTCTTCATGTTTGTTTTTTTTTGCTTGTGTTTTTTACTTCTTTTTCCCCTTTCCTCCCACCTCCGCATGTTCTTTCCCACCATGTTCCTCCTGTCTCCACCTGTGTTCCTACTCTAAACCCCCTTGTTCCTCCCATCTGCTCAATTTCCTTCCATCTTCCCATGTTGTTCCGCCATCTTCCTCCTGTCTCATCCCATTCTCCCCATCTTTGAATGTTTTTCCTCTTCTTCCTCCCATATATCTCTGTTCTTCCCATCTTCCCATGTTCTCTCCCCCCATGTTCTTCCCATTTCTCCATGTTCTTCCCATCCCCTCCTGTTATTTCCTGTTCCTTCCATCTGTTCCATCTCGGTCACCTCAGCAGAGATTCCTTGTAGGTTCTGATGTGCAATTGCAGCTGTCTTTTTTTTTTATGTGACAGTCACCAGCTGGTGTTGTGGAAGAGCCAGATGTATGAAGCTCTGGAAAGTAATAAAGTGGAGAGTGGCTGGTAGTTTATCACTCACCACTTTATCACTTTCCAGAGCTTAATGCATCTGCCCACTAGTGACATTTAGTGTGGAGTGTGGGTGAGTGGAAGTAGGGTGGTGGGTGACAGAGGAATACGTTCCAATAGGCACACTGTCACATCAGTGTGAGTTGTCACCACCAAGGGTGGGGGGTTTAGTGTGCCTGCACTAGGCTGACACTAGTCACGTTATATAATATTTTATGCTTCACATTAGGATGATAATCTTTGTCTGATTTCTGCTTTATTTTCAGTATTGTAATCCAAGGTAGTCTGTATTATTATGTTGTATTTATTGTACTTTCTCACTATTAGTAGATTTTCCCTATTAAATTTTCCCTAGACAGACGGAACCAAAAACAGAGGATCTGATTCAGAGGTGACCACTATGTTGATGCCGCACTCAAATGGGCCGATATTTTCAGTTTGCGTATGCATCACAGTTGTATTGCACATACATCCCGATGATTACCACCAGGAGACACAGAACAAATTTGCACACAGAGAGAGGCCATTTCAGTGGCGTTCCTGGGAGGTAATAGAATGGCTAGCCAGATGCAGGTGTGTCACGGCTAGAGACTGCATCTTTTGCCACAGTTGCACAAGCATCAGCAGCCTAT
This sequence comes from Taudactylus pleione, assembly GCA_031769625.1. NCBI lineage: Eukaryota > Metazoa > Chordata > Amphibia > Anura > Myobatrachidae > Taudactylus > Taudactylus pleione. Next base: position 324,849 of record JAUIMM010001408.1, on the reverse strand, counting down.
GCGACCATAGGGCTGGTGCATTGTCTGATGGTGTATCTTTGGCCCTCATTCAGAGCCGTTCGCTATTTGCGGTCATTCGTTCAAAAACAAGGGGTGGCTATTCAAATGATCCGTTCGCACATTGCAGTCTGTTCACACCTCTAAGTCTGAACGAGCGAGCAAAACATACGCTCGTTTATTTGATAAAAACACCCCCTGGCCGCTCGCACAATACGTCATGTCAGCTATTTATTAGATTAATCGAGTACATCGTACAGCGTATGAACTGCTCGCTATTCTTGTGGTTGGTTTTTTCAACCGCTATTTTGCGAGCAGTTCTGAGTTAAAAAAAAACAAGTGACGTGGTCAGTGACGCTGCTGTATTAATTATGCACTCCCTTAAAACGCCCGTTTTGACCTTTAAGCACGCCTGCGTTCGAATTCCACTCCCCTGTTTTCATGCACCTTCCCCTGTTACCACCCACATACGCCTCATTCTGTCACTCAAAATAGCAGGCACTCGCTATATAGCGTACAAACGATTTTCGACTGCACTGACTGGTTCGCGCTTGCGTACTAAAAACCATACGCAATGCGCAGATGTGCGAACATCGCTCGGAACGAAGGTACTGCCGCTAGCGAGTGGCTCTGAATGAGGGCCTTTGTGTGCAGATTAGCACCGCGTCCGGTGGGCCACGGCATTAGCATAAAAATGTAGGTGCACTGAGGCAAAAAACATAGGGGTTTATTTACTAAGCAGTGTTAGGAGACAAAGTGAAAGGAGATAAAGTACCAGCCAATCAGCTCCCAACTGTCATTTTTCAAACAGCGTGTGAGATGGCAGTTAGGAGCCAATTGGCTGGTACCTTATCTCATTTCACTTTGTCTCCTAACACAGCTTAGTAAATAGACCCCTTAGTGACAGCTGCAATAGTGTGCACATTTGAATCAAGCCCAGAGAATTTATACAGCTCGTCTATATTACTGTATGTATACCAATTATCTCTGTTTATTAAATTACATCTCATTTAGGGCTCTATTTATTAACTTTATTTTGACTAAAATAAACTGAAAAAGGGTGTTTTCACACCCTTTTCACAGTATTTTAGTATCACCTCTAGTTATTACAGGGCAATTGGAGTAGAATTTGTAAAATTCTACTCCAGCCCCTAATTATCACTTATTTTTGGTAAGCAGATCGCATTTCCCATACTTGTAATTGGAAATGTGATCCAACCAAAGTTGCTAAAAATAAATTGTAAAAATATATCGGGGAAAGCCCTGTAATAATAACGCCACCTGGAGGTGTCGTTATCCAGGGTCTCCCCCAGTTACCGGACTCCTGCCCTGCTCTAATGGGGAGAGCAGAGCCGGGAGTCGGTCCCAGTGATCAGCTGTGTGGCCTAAACAGCCCACACGCTGATACACTGTAAAAAAAGTAAGAAAAAAAAAAGTAAAAACAAATCAAACTTACCTGACTCCAGGGGGCTCCGGTGATGACTACCCTCTGGTAAGATGGTCTCCCATAGAGTACTGCTGCATGGTCATCAGGTGATTGGGTCCCAGTGCAGTATGGGAAATCACCTGACTGGAGGCATGGAGAACATCACCGGAGGCCCAGATTATGCAGGTAAGTGTAATTAAGGGAGGGGGGGTCGCGGGGGTCTGCAATCATGGAGGGCTTAGTGCCAGGGGCGGGGCTTAGCACCAGGGGGTAGCAGCGGAGGCCGGTCGGCGCATGCACAGGCACTTAGTCACGGTATTTTTAGCGAAAATACCGTGATATGGCTCTGAAGGGGATTCGCAGGGACAGAGTTTTATCGCAAGCTCTGTACCTGCAAGGGATTTGTAGGAAATCCCTGTGATATTGCCTAATATCACACTACAATCTGCATTCAATATGCGGATTGTAGTAAATAGAGCACTTTAACACATAGGGGCTGATCCAATTCAGCTAAAGGAGGAGAGACGAGGATGAGAGTAGAGATTATGGGGTGTTTCTTTTGTTTTGTTTTTGAAATATACTGTAGCTTATCATTGCACAACGCAATGTGGCTATCGCCATATTTATATGAATTGGTATACAGAAGCACTTACGCTAATGGTCTGTCTTGGCGAAAATTTGCCTGATATCCGAAAAACATCACTTGTATAGGTCATGTTCAGTTTATGTATATTTTATTTTCTCATTATATGATTGTTCTCCTTTTTTTTCTTGCTTTATGGCAGTGTTTCTCGGCCTCCTGCGTGAAGTACCCCCACCAGGTAATATTTTGAGGATATCTGTCTGTGGAAGCAGGTGGGATAATTACTGACCCAGCAATGTAGATTAACTCACCTGCGCATGATTAAAAGACATCCACAAACATGACCTGTTGGTGGTACTTGAGTTTTGGAATTGAGAACTCATTGTTTATGGTGAAATCCAGCTATCTCCCCTCTTATATATCGGTCATTGGGATGTACGCTGTGTTGCATAAGAGTGACTAGGATGGGTTGTTATGTATAACGTAATCTAAAATGCTCTCTGTATGGTATGATATTGCGGTTACTAAAATGTTTTCGGCATTGTATGGGGTCACTATATTGCAAGACCTCCTGCAGACTCCTGGATGACCACATAGTCTACTGCTTCCCCGGGAAGTAATAAAAAACTTCCAGAATCCCCGCTGCCCCATCACAAATCCAGATAGCACCTGCGCTAGTGCAGATGTGATGGGGGTGGGTGGCGGACATCACCGGTATTTTCATGATTTCCAACTGCCCTTAGTGAATGTGATGGGGTTGGTACATGGCCACGGACCATCTGATGTACTAGTTGAAGTTGACCACTGCTTCTCACCAGGAACATACTGACGTGGCCCCACCCCCACAATTCAGACGTAGGTAGCATCGCTGTGCATGAAGAAAGGGAGCAACAGCACTGACAGAGAGACCCGGGTCAGAACTGTGAAGCACATATTGGGGGTTTCAGACAGACCTTCACTTCAAGGGAGAGGGCTTAGTACTATATATGCCACTGACGGCTCTGCACCTCCTCAAACTATGGGATGGGAAACTGGAGCGACATCCTGTGACCTCTGGGGTTGTCTCTGAGCCTGTAACTATAAATTACTGTACTTTGCAGACTGTTGTGGGCTGCCTTGTTAACTGGAGGCTGCTTTTTCTGGTGCCACATCAAGCAGTATGGTCCAGCATTAAGTACTGTTCCAAATTTACCTTTATTAATACAATAATAATAGAATTGATTTTATGCATCGGTGTACTCATTACTAACTAAAGGCCCCCATACATCAGAGATTGATTGCAGCAATCGTGCAATTTGCAATTGATTGTGTATAAAAATGTTTACCTTTTTCAATCTATTGTAGATTGCAGAATTGCCACAATCAATTGAAAAAGGGAAAGATTTTTATACACAATCGATTGCAAATTTGACGATTGCTGCAATCAATCTCTGATGTATGGGGGCCTTAACACATTAGCAAAGATCCACAGGTGGAGCTAATTATATCACTTGTGATTCTGTGAGGAGTGTTTGAAAAATAACGGTGAGGAGATGATTGAATGGTGCTTTATCTCTCACAATTTATCTCTCTCTGAGCTTTATTAAATCTCCCCCTACTATAGTTTTCCCCTGCCATTGCAGAAAAAACCCGAGTGCCAAAAAATACACCCATAGGTGGAGCTAGATACGTCCCTTTGGGCAGAACATCACATGCCCCCTCAACGGTGCTTGCTCCTACCAACTACAATCTCCCTGAAACTAGTTTTCAAAAGTAGGCAAGTACTGCATTGTATATTAAGTAATTGCCTAGCAAAGTACTGTATATACTACAATTTGCTGTGCTCTTAAAGATTAACTATTACAGGAGTGACATTCTTCATTTAATAAACTATTACTTCTTCTTCTACAATGGAAATGCTATGTCTCAGCACATGTGGCTCTGTGATGTGTGTTCTATTATTGAAATTCAACATAAAATGCAATGTTTGCCCTTTACTTCCCTTGTCTGTTTGGTCAGAGGCCCTGATTCAGAGCCGGACGCTCTGACAGAGCGCTCACTTGCAACGAGACCCTTGGGGTAGGGTCTCGTCTCCCGTAAGCTCCAGGTAGCTTCCTGCTCTAACAGAGCAGGAAGCTACCTACTGACATCACTGCTGATGTCAGTAAGGCCACCTACAAATGCCAGGCGTTCCTTCGGCCACCCCCCAACCCTGCCTACAAAACGGGGTGAGCTGTCGATCAACATTGACAGCCGCCCCTTTTGTAGCGAGCCCCGGAGCGAGTTAACTTGTCACTCACTCCGGGGCTTGCGCACACGCACTGAGGCTGCTGCGCGTGCGTAGGGCCTCACCATTGCCCCGCTTGCAAGTGCATAGCACTTGTGAGTGGGTCTGAATGAGGTCCTTTGTCCATTGAATAGTGCTACAAATTAATAAAAGTTAAGTGGCCCAACATTTGAGCCTCAGTTGGTGGCAGAGTGCAGAAAATGCATCTAAACTTAATTTCACACTATCAAAACCCAGAAAGACCCATGGCCATCGACTGTACTTTAAATTTAAATAGCAGCATTTCTACTGTACTTACTAACATCGATCACTAAGCTGCTCAAAATATAAGTGGAATGTTCATCTGCTATAACATTTGGCACAAGAACTTTAGGTGGACACTATGTATTTGCAGCAGACATGTGGGGACACATCCCCACTCCATCTCACCAACCAGGCCAAACCCCACAACCACCCTCCATCAATCACAGTTCCCCCCGTCATTTTTTTCTGGATCTGCCCCTGGATATGGCAGGCATTAGGCCTGCCATAACTTTACTGCATTTAGCAGGGGCTGTCTGGCAACTTTTAGCCTGGGGGGCAAATGCATGCAGGTGGCCCTGGCATAGGAGTAGCATGTAGCCAGGGTGCCAAGAGCACGTGCATGCTATGGCGCAACCCCCTCTCAAGTGTTCCAGGGAGCAGGCAGGTTCATATAGGATTTATGTAAAGTAAAAATAATGATCAGGGGCAGCCCTCTGTAGTGGTGCCCATATGCATTCCCCCCCCTGTGCCCCAGGAGAGGACCCCTTATGCAGGCCTCCAGTAGTACCCCAGTAGAGATCCCCCTATGCAGTGCCCCTTATACAGTGCCCCAGGAGTGGTCCCTGTGCAGTGCCCCTTGTGCCCCCAGTAGTAAGCCCCTTATATAGTGCCCCCAGTAGTGGTCCCCCCTGTGCAGTGCCCCTTGTGCCCCCAGTAGTAAGCCCCTTATACAGTGCCCCCAGTAGTGGTACACCCTATGCAGTGCCCCTTATATAGTGCCCCCAGTAGCAGTCTACCCCCCATGCAGTGCCCCCAATAGTGGCCCCAGTTGTAGTCTCCCCCCTATGAAGTACCCCCCATGTTGCCCCTTATATAGAGCCCCCAGCAGTGGTCTCCCGATGCAGTGAGCCCAGTGGTAGTCCCCTCCCCCCTATGCAGTGCCCCTAGTAGTAGTCTCCTCCCCTTGTAGTGCCCCTAGTAGTAGTCCCCCCTTGTAGTGCCCCCGGAAGCAGTAGTCCCCCCTTGTAGTGCCCCCAGTAGTAGCCCCCCCTTGTAGTGCCCCCAGTAGTAATCTCCCCCTTGTAGTGCCCCCAGTAGTAGTCCTCCACCTTGTAGTTCCCCCAGTAGTGGTCTCCCCTCTTGTTGGGCCCCCAGTAGTGGTTTCCCCCCTTTTGTTGGTGTAACTCTGTCTATTATTATTTTTTAAGTATTAATCCCACCTACTTTGTTGTTGGCTCTGCCTACAGTTGATTTGGTACCACCCACATGAGGCCACTTCTAGAAATTTATCCAGGGCCACATTTATTTCCCAATCTGCCCCTGTTTCTAATTCACTATTTTTACCTCTTTAAATTTTTGGAACACGTTCAATGTTTTTAAAACTGGATAAGGACATATTGTTTTACTCAAATGTCATGGGAGTATGTTGATTTAATTTTTTTTGTTACTTCTGAAATAAGACTCTTCTGGGTTTTTGTATACAATGTAAATAGGATTACAACTACATTTAATTGCACTGTTTTTTTCGCATGCTTTTATTTTGGGATGAAAACATTCCTTCAAAGGGGTCAATCCACAGCCACGTGGCTCAAAGCCAATCAGTGGCCTCTCACTCTAAAACTGCCTCTGATTGGCTGGCAACCCGGCAAATTACGTTAACCACGAGTTCTCCCTCATTTGCCGGGGAAGAGATGTATATGTAATGTGGATTTTCTGTATGGCTGGGGCTCTGCTGGAGAAGAGGACTGACCTGTGCCAGGAGATAGGTGAGTATTTATTTTAATTTTAGGGATTTCTATAGAAGAAGGGGATTAATCACCGGGGAGAAGGTGAGTGTTTTGTGTGTAATAAACTTATACTATATACAGTGTGTGTGTACTGTTATTTCTTTACAAATATTTTTACAGTGGGGAAACTGGTGCCGGCCGCCTGCTGGCACTTGTAGTTCCACAAGTGCCAAAGGACAGGCACACTGGAACCTGTGTATCTTACGGTAAAAAACAATAGTAGCCATTTAATATTATAACTATTATCCCTGCACCCACCGGCCAGGGATGCAGGGAAAAGACCCAGCTTCAGCCCAGGCCTGGAGGGCTCAGGAGAGGGGGACTTAGGGCTGATGCTACAACTAGGCAGCTTTAGGCAGCTTCCTAGGGTGCCAGCACCTGGATGGTGCCACTGAGGCTGCCTAACAAAACTATAAAGGATGTCTCTCAAAGAGACTTTTTTTTCTCTATGGCGCTAGTGGCAGCCACGGGTTTCACTAGCCATATCCACAGCTATCAATAAACAAGCCCCCTGTGGCCCATCCTCACTGCCAGGTCCCTGCCCGATATATGAGAGACAGGCCTGGATGCAACTGCTGGGAGGGACTGTGTGTCTAAGAGACGGGACTCCACCAGTGTCAGTGATTACAGAGTTGCCATGATTGTAGGACAGGCTGTCCTCTATGGGCTTTTCCAGCCATGTGAGTAAGTGTGAGTCCCACACCCAAATCTAGCAATAATGTCTACACTAGTTTCTGGCATCTCAGGCATCATCCCAGCACAGAGATCTGATGCTGCTGCAAACATCTACTGTGTGTTGTATATACAGTAGGTCTGAGAATACTCTGCATAAAATGTAATATGAAATATGAGATTACTGTGTGTGCGATGTGTTATGGGGAGGGAGATTTATGAGATTATTGCGTGTTATATAGGGAGGTATACGATTACTGTGTGTTATATGTTATACAGGGGGTATGAGATTACTGTGTGTGATGTGACATATGGGGGTTTATGAGATAGCTGTATGTTATGTGTTGTATGAGGTGTACCAGATTACTGTGTGTGATGTGTTAAATAAATAATATGAGATTGTGTGTGAGGTGTTATATGAAGGGGTTAATATTACTGTGTGTGAGGTGTTATATGAAGGGGTTATTACAATGTGTGTGGTGTTATATAGGAGATGTGAGATTACTCTGTGTGAGGTGTTATAAAGACGATGTGAGATTACTGTGTGTGAGGTGTTATATAGAGGATTTCAGATAACTGTATGTGAGATGTTATACAGGGGATGCAGTCAGGAAGCCGACAGTCGAAATTCCAACTGCCAGATTCCCGACTGTATAATCCCGGCAGGGGTCTAATGACAGGCATCGAGATCTCGATGCCTGTCATTTTATCTACGCTGGGAGCCCGGCATACCGATCGAAGGTAAGCGGGGTGCCGGGTGTGGACAGCTGCGGGGGGGGATGGTTAGGTTAGGGACTCCCAGGAGGGACTTAGGGACAGACCCTCCCCCAGGAGGGTTAGGGATAGGCTGGTGAAGGGGGGCTAGGGTTTCGCACCCCCAGGGGGAGGTTATGGTTAGGCAACCCCCAGGAGGGTTAGGTTTAGGCAGCGGGGATGGGGGGGTTAGGTTTAGGCACTTAGAGGGGGCTTAGGGTTAGGCACTAGGGAGGAAGGTTAGGGTTAGGCACCCCTAAAGGAGGGTTAGGGTTTGGGGAGGGTTAGGTTAGTTAGTACTTACCTTTAGAGAAGTAGGGATCTTCACAGGTGCCAGGCTTGCCGCATCAGGATTTGAATGCTGGGCATACTTCCGGCGGTATTTCATTCCAATCCTGTTATATACAGCATGTGAGATTACTGTGTGTGAGGTGGTGTTATATGGGGGGGAGATATTACTGTGTGTGAGATGTTATATAAAGTAGGTGTCACGACCAGAGTTTCTTGGCATAGGGGACGACGGGTATTACCTGTGAGGGTGCTGTGTTGTGGTCCATCCGGCAGAAGGGCTGGTGTCTGGCAGCGGGCGTTGGCTATGCAAAGTGTTCCGTGGCCACTGTGTTATTCTGGCTGGGGTAAGCCTGGTGGTGTTGCCATTCTGCTCTAGTATGGCCATCGCCATCTTGCATCTGGTCATGTGACTTAGCTGCTCCATTCCTGGTGTGTCACATCTCCCTGACCTATCATGATTTTGCACTGGGTACTTAAGGGAGTTCAGAGCTTCCCATAGTTGCCAGTGATACATGTTTCACAGTGTATGCTGTGAGAGAGTTCCTGTGCTCCTGTAAACCTGCCTGATTGAGTTGTCCCCTATGCTCCTGCTGGATCCCAGCTTCCAAGTAGCCTGCACTGCTCTGCCTATATCCAATCTCCTGCTGGAACTATCCTACACATTCTACTTACCCTTTCCCTGCCAAAGGACCTGTGTGTACAGTTAGCCCTGAACCTACACTTCCTCCATTTACCTAGCTCCCTGTTTCTACACTGAGCCATCTCAGTACAACTCTCCACTTAATTCATCATCTGATGCTATTCTAATTACTCCATTACTTCTCTGGATTTCACCTCACCATGTTCAATCAGTATTGTTATCCTGTCTGCAGCCTTGCAGTGACCATTTGGATTACAAAGACTTTTATTAGTTCTGCCACTACCTGAACATTACCTATACATACTTCACTACAGTTTCTAATCATCATCCTCCTTTTAATATTCTGGACTTTATTTTATCCGTGTACATGTCTGCAAGTTCAACCATTAAAATACACACTTTTCAATTTAAATCTGTTCAGGTGTATGCTCCTATTTCCACCCCAGGTCCACAACAAACTAAAGGCCTGATTCAGACCCGGTCGCTCTGAATCAGGGCCGGGTTTTTTTTTTTAGAAAGGCCTCCTGGCCACTGGCATAGCTGTGGGTGACCACCCACAGCTATAGCGAGCGGCCATGATGATGGTCGCGATGGTCAAGACCATCGCGACCATCAGGCTTGCAACGAGACCCTTGTGGTAGGGTCTCGAGGCTGCAAGCCCCAGAGTGATTTCGGCTCTAACCGAGCCGGAATCTCTCCACTGACATCACTTGTGATGTCAGTGAGGCCGGCCCCAAACGGTAGGCGTTCTCATGGGAACGCCTCCATTTGGGCAGCCACCCCCCCAGCCCACCCACAAAAGGGGGTGAGCTGTCACTCAACATCGACAGCATGCCCCCTTTGGTGTAAGACCCAGAGCGACGGCTTGTCCGTCGCTATCCGGGTCTCACGCATTCGCACGACGGAGCCGGCTGCGTCGTGCGCATGCGCTCTGGGCCACCATCGACCCGGTTGCGGGCGCACAGCCCTTGTGATCGGGTCTAAATCAGGCCCTCAGATCCTAACAGTTTGCATGGCCCAATGGAATCGGCAATGGGACAAGAGTCCAGAATGGATATAATTCAGAGCATAGCAACCCATTTGGAATACCTGGAAACTATGCAACACCAAATGGCTCAGTTCTTCCAAGAAATGGTTAAATGCCAAGATATCATGCAAACCACTTTCACTACTACAAATGTTACAGTGGTTACACCTGCTCCTCCATCTGATATAACAGGTTACAGAGCATCTCCTCGGTTGCATCTACCTATGCCAAATAAATTTGACGGCAGTCCCAAGCCATGTCGAGGATTTCTTAATCAATGTGATGTGCATTTTACCTTGCAGCCAGATAACTTTCTTCCGCTAAAACTAAAGTGGCCTGTATCGTGTCCTTATTGACCGGCTCAGCTTTGGATTGGGTTTCTCCACTTTGGGAGCATTCAGACCCTCTTCTGGACAATTATACTGAATTTCTAACAACAGTCAGAAGGATTTTTGATGAGCCAGGAAGAACAGTTTCGGCCTCATCCAGTATTATGACTCTAAAAGAGGGAAGCCATCCTGTCTGCCAGTATGTTGTACAGTTTCAGACTCTGGCATCAGAGCTCAAATTGAATGAAGAAGCCCTTACGTCAGCTTTTTCGCACAGTCTATCTGATCGATTAAAGGATGATTTGGTCACCCACGAGCTTCCAACTAATTTAAATGATATGATTTCTCTCTGCAATAAAATTGACCTACGCTTTAGAGAACCAAAGGCTGAGAAGCATAGAACTGACCGTTACAAGCCACCTCCACTACCCACTCCTACCCGATTAACTCCTCCTACAGATGAAGAGCCCATGCAGGTAAATAATACTCATCTCTCTAAAGAGGAACGACAGAGAAAAATATTTAAAAAACTATGCCTATATTGTGGAGATTTGAGTCACCTGGTGGCCTCCTGTTCCCATAAGCTGGGAAACACCCATTCCATGGTCTTGGGGACATCAAGTTAGGAGTAATTAGTCCATCCCCAAACTCTAAAGATTCTGTGTTGATCTTAGCCATAGATCTTAAGCCTAAACCTGTTTTTGTCAATGCTCTGTTAGACTCTGGAGCAGCAGGAAACTTTGTGACCTCCAGTTTTGTTTACAAGCTACAAATTCCTTGTACATCTCTTGATCACTCTATCTCCATGACCTCTGTAGATTGACGACCTCTGTTAATTGGAACTGTCACTAAGGAGACTCAGCCAGTCTTGGTTCATATTGGAGCACACCATTCTGAGCATCTTAAGTTCTTAGTGATACCCGAGGCTTCCCATGAAGTTATTCTAGGATTACCATGGTTACATCAGCACAACCCCAGGATTGACTGGTGCACTATGCAAATTCTATCATGGTGTACAAGTTGTTAGGAATCTTGTCTTCCCAAAGTACAACCTGTGACGAAAATAGTATCATTAGTACCTCCAGCAATTCCTAAAGAATATCAACCCTTTGCTGATGTCTTTTCTCAAAAACAAGCTAATGTTTTACCTCCTCACAGAAAGTGGGACTGTCCAGTTGATCTACTGCTTGAGAAGATACCTCCTAGTGGTCATACTTATCCTTTGCCCCTGCCAGAGACCAATGCCATGTTGGAATATATCCAGGAGAATCTGGAGAAAGGATTTATTCGATCTTCCACTTCTCCTGCTGGAGCAAGTTTAAAGATGGTGGGCTAAGACTGTGTATAGACTACAGAGGTCTTAATGATATTACAGTTAAGAACAGATATGCACTTCCATTGATTACAGAATTGTTTGATAGAGTTAAAGGATCTACCATATTCTCCAAGTTGGATTTACGAGGGCCCTATAATCTTATCAGTATTCGCTCAGGAGATGAAATGGATCCTAAAAAAGTTCAGGCAATTCTGGATTGGTCTCAACCTCAGACATTGAAGGCTGTTCAGAGGCTTCTTGGATTTGCCAACTATTATAGGTGTTTCATCAAGGGATTTTCATCTCTAATGGCTCCCATTACAGCTTTGACCAGCAAAAACGTCAACCCCACTCTGTGACCTCCTGAGGCAGAAACCGCCTTTCAACTTCTGAAACAGGCTTTCATAAAAGCTCCAGTCTTAAGACAACCTGACTTGGATAGACCCTTCCTGTTAGAAGTGGATGCATCTACAGAGGCAGTGGGAGCTGTTCTTTCCCAACAATTTGAGGATAATCAGGTCCATCCATGCATTTTTTTTTCTAAGAAGTTCTCTCCATCTGAGAAAAACTACACCATAGGAGTAGAAGAACTTTTAGCCATTCAATTTGCATTAAAGGAATGGTGATATCTTTTGGTAGGGGCTAAATTCCCCTTTACCATTTTCACTGATCATAGGAACCTTCTTTTCTTAAAAAATATCTAGTTCGTGAGTCCTCGTTGGGCCGAACAGCAATATTTTTTGCCTGTTTTCAATTTACCTGGACTTTCTGCTCAGGAGCACTCAACCAAAAGGCTGGTACCTTGTCAAGATCCCTATCCTGTGACAACAATTCTGAGATTCTACGTAGTACTCCAGTGTTAGAGTCGAAAGTATTTGCTGCAATACAACTACAACCTCCTAAAACTTTTGTGGCCCCGGAGTTAAGGAAGCAGCTAATTACATGGGCTCATTCTTCATGGTTTGCAAGTCACCCTGGCATTCGGAAGACTCTGGAGTTCCTAAGAATATCTTACTGGTTGCCATCAATGAAAGTTGACATAGTGGAGTTAATTTCTTCCTGTACCTTATGTGCACAGCACATGTCTCCTCATCAATCCCCAGCTGGTGAACTTTAACCTCTGCCCATTTCATCTCGCCCGTGGAGACACCTCTCAATGGATTTTAAAACAGATTTACCAAATTCTGATGGCTGTGCCACCATCTGGGTTGTGATAGAACGATTTTCAAAAATGGTTCACTATGGTCCTCTGAAGAAATTACCTTCTGCATCGGATCTGGCTCATCTTTTTGTTCAACACATATTTTGTCTCCATGGGTTTCCTGCCAAGATTGTCTCAATCGCGGTGTCCAATTTGTAGCGAAGTTTTGGAGAGCGCTCTGTTCTGTTTTACAAGTGAAATTTATTTTCTCTATGGCCTATCACCCGCAAAGCAATGGATCTACTGAGAGAGTAAACAAGGATCTTAAAACCTTTTTAAGAATCTTCATGTCCTCTTCCCAGAATAATTGGGTTGAATTGCTTCAATGTGCTGAGTTTGTGCACCACGCTTCTTACCAATCCTCCACCAATCAAACTCCATTTTTTATTGCATATGGCCTTCACCCTCGAATCCCTGAATTCTGGAGTCTGCCTGTCTTTGATGTACCGGCTGTGGATGACACTGTAAAGAGGTTTGCCTCAATGTGGGCTCAAGTACGCATGAATTTGGAGAAGACCTCTTCATGTTACAAAATTCAGGTGGACAGGAAGCGAAGGAAAGTGCCTCAAATGCAAATCGGGGATCAAGTTTGGCTTTCCACCATAATTTGCACCTCAGAGTTCCATCAATGAAGTTCACCCCACAATTTATTGGACCCTTTTCCATTACTAAAGTAATTAATCCAGTTTCCTACCATTTCCACCTTCCTTCCTACCTAAGAATTCCTAATTCCTTCCACATATCCCTACTCAAGCCATTGCTTCTCAAAAATTTTATCAAAGTTCTTCCAGTTCCTTCCCATGTCCAACCTGAGAGAGGTGTGGAGTTTTAAGTGTCCCAAGTCTTGAATTCCCATGTCAAAGGGGTCAGTTAAAGTATCTTCTGGATTGGAGAGGCTATGGCCCAGAAGAATGCTGCTGGACTAATGCCCAAGACATTCACGCTCCTACACTCATCAGGAGGTTTCACTCTCCACCTCCAGAGAAGCCTGGTAAGTGTCCTGAGGCCACCAGTAAGGAGTGGGGTACTGTCACAACCAGGGTTTCTCAGCATAGGGGATGATGGGTATTACCTGTGAGGGCACTGTGGTGTGGTACTCCTGGCAGAGGGGCTGGTGTATGGTGGTGGGTGTTGGCTGTGTGAAGTGTTCCATGGGCACTGTGTCATTCTGGCTGGGGTAAGCCTGGTGGTGTTTCCATTCCACTCTGATATGGGCACTGCAATCTTGCCTATGGTCATGTGACTTAGTTGCTCCAGTCCTGGCATGTCAAATGCTCTCCCTGACCTATCACAATTCTGCACTGGGTACTTAAGGGAGCTCAGAGCTTCCCATAGTTGCAAGTGCAATGTGTTTTCACAGCATATGCTGTGAGAGAGTTCCTGTGCTCCTGTAAACCTGCTTGTTTGAGTGCTCGCCTGTGCTCCTGCTGGATCCCAGCTTCCACGTAGCCTGCACTGCTCTGCCTGCTCCCAGTTTCCTGCTGGAACCATCCTGCACATTCTGCTTACCCTTTCCCTGCCAAAGGACCTGTGTATACAGTTAACCCTGAAACTACACTGTCTCCATTTACCTAGCTCTCTGTTTCTAAACTGAGCCATCTCAGTACAACTCTCCACTTAATTCATCAGCTGCTGCTATTCTAATTACTCCATTACCTCTCCGGATTTCACCTCACCAGTTTCAATCAGTATTGTTATCCTGTCTGCAGCCTTGCAGTGACCATTTGGATTACAAAGACTTTTATTATTTCTGCCACTACCTGGACATTACCTATACATACTTCACTACAGTTTCTAATCATCACCCTCCTCTTAATATTCTGGATTTTATTTTATCCATGTACATGTCTGCAAGTTCACCCATTAAAAAAAACACTTTTAAATTTAAATCTGTTCAGGTGTATGCTCCTATTTCCACCCTGGGTCCACAACAAACTCAGATCCTAACAATAGGGGATATGAGATGTGTGTGACGTGTTATATGGGTGGTTAGATTTTTCTGTGTGAGGTTTTATATGGGGTAGTGAGATTACTGTGTGTGGTGTGTTATATGGGGGAATATGAAATTACTGTGTGTCAAGTGTTATATGGGGGTATGATATTTCTGTGTGTAAACTGTTTGTTGGAGATATCAGATTACTGTGTATGGTGTTATATGGGGTTATGTTATGAGATTACTGTATGTAAAATGTTTTTGGAGGGCTATGGGATTACTGTACATGACACATAGTATGGGTATGAGATTATTGTGTGTGATGTATTATATGTAGGGGTATGAGATTACTATGCATGATGTATTATATGGCAAGTGTATGCGGTAACTGTTTGTGATGTATTATATGGTAGGGGTATAAGGTTACTATGCGTGATGTATTATATGGTATGGGTATGAGATTACTGTGCATGATGTATTATATGGTAGGGCTATGAGATTACTATGCATGATGTATTATATGGTTGGGGTATGAGATTACTATGCATGATGTATTATATGTTTGGGGTATGAGATTACTGTGCGTGATGTATTATATGGTAAGAGGGAATCAGTATGAATCACAGCCAGATCTAACTCCGATAAATGAAATACTGATGCCAGCCAAATCCTAACCCTCCCTTAGGGGTACCAAACCCTAACCTCCCCCCCTAGTGCCTAACCCTAACCTCCCCCCAGGGGTGCCTAAACCTAACCCCCTCTCCCCGCACCCTAAATCTAATCCTCCTGGGGGGGTGCCTATACCTAATCTCCCCCCCCAGGGGTGCATGACCCTAATGCCCCCTTCCCCTAGCCTAAACCTAACCCTTCCAGAGGGTACCTAACCATAAGTCCTCCCTGGAGTCCTTAAACCTAACTCCCCCTGCATGGCTCAGTGCTCCTGACGCCCAGCATACCTATGTTCGGTATCCTGGGAATCAGGATTTCAGAACGGGGCTAATGATAGGCGTTAGTATTTAGATGACTATCATTAGTCCCATGCCGGGATTTCCCTGTCAGGAAGCCGGCGGTCGGCAGTTCAACTGTCGGTTTCCTGACTACATCCCGGTAGGAGTATGCTTTTTACTCTACAGTGATACTAAAAGGACAGAGCATGGGTATTTTGATTTCTATACTGTTTTCAATAGTCTTATAAAAGTGTATGTTTTCTTGTTAATCAGACGTATTTGTTATTATATCAGATGAACATGTCTGTTTATTGTTTTATTATTTTTAAATGTAAAGGTGCCCACACATATACCGATGTGCTCACGATACGATTTTATGGCCAATTTCCTCATGAACTTTCACGGGAGCTCCCTTGCCGTCATGATCACGATTTTTGAAAAAAGACACCCAATCTGTCTTACGATCTCACGATCTATCAGATCGTACGCATCGTGAGATTGGCCATAACAAATCGTGAGTTAAAAAAAAATAAAACAGGCTCTTGACTATTGGAGGGAAATTTAAATAGCCATAACAATGGGAGGGGCTAGTTTGGGAGTATAAGAAAAGCAGGCACCCTAAACTCTGTGTACATTCTGCTCTGCTACTAGATGAGGCTAGGTGTATTCCTGCTGAATCCTGTACATTGCTACTGTGCTCTTTGTATTTGGCTTGCCTTATACAAAGTTTATTCTACCTGCAAGTGTGTGCTACCTACCTGCATTCTATCCTGTTCCTGAATTCTGTACTGATGCGTCCCTATCAGTATAAAGTGTTGGTCGCTGAAGCCGGGGTCAGGGAGATTAGGAAGAGGGCCCAGCGAAGAAGGACAAGAGCATGCTGGACCAAGGAGTGGCTGCTACAAAAGGATACCCGCTCTCACATGTCCCTGCTGATAGAGATCAAGGAGAACAACCCGGAGGACTATCGGAACTACCTGCGCATGGATGACGCCAGCTTCCAAGAATTGCTGCATCTGGTGACCCCCCACATCAAGAGACAGGACAGAAGGTGGCGGAGGGCAATCCCTGCTGAAGACAGACTGGTGGCTACCCTGAGATACCAGGCTACAGGAAGGTCACTGGAAGACCTAAAGTTTGGGACACTCATCTCACCTCAGTCCTTGGGCATCATCATTCCGGAGACCTGCAAAGTCATCGTAAAAGTGCTACAGTACCAGTATTGAAAGGTAAGTTAAAAAAAAACACCACACTTTGTTTTCTTATGTAAAGAAAATTTTTTTTTTCTTTTTTCTAAAACAAAGAAAAAGAAAGCCTTCATTAAGTACAATGTGCACTGACCTGCAGGCAACTGAAAGTGTGCACTAAACTGTGTGCAAAATACTTTTTTTATTACAACTTTATAAAAGAACATTAGCAACAAATTTTATGAATCCCAATAGGTAGCTGGCTGTATGTGATAGGGTGGGTCAGACGCCAGTTTGAACAGGCCAATACACACATGGCACAAGTACACATTGTGGCCCCGGCTTCCAGCAATGTGTACTTGTGCCATGTGCGTAGTGACCTTGTTCAAATGGCGCCATCACCACCTTATCCCATGCAGCAAGCACCTATTGGAATTCATAAAATTTGGTGACATTAAAAGCAAGACAAAAAAACAACCAAATTAAATATCACCAAATTTTATGAATCCCAATAGGTAGCTGGCTGTATGTGATAGGGTGGGTCAGACGCCAGTTTGAACAGGCCAATACACACATGGCACAAGTACACATTGTGGCCCCGGCTTCCAGCAATGTGTACTTGTGCCATGTGCGTAGTGACTTTGTCCAAATGGCGTGATCACCACCATATCCCATGCAGCAAGCACCTATTAGAATTCATAAAATTTGGTGATATTAAAATCAAGAAAAAATTTACATCTCTGTATATTGGGGCGACTCATCTGCTGCATCCAGCAGAGCATTATACAAGGTGGTGCTGGTGCTCAGGGTGCTTGGTGGGGGAGTAATATCTAACTGGGCAGGGGGGGGCGGACATACCTATTTGGGGCAGGGGAAAATAGCATTGGATCTGCAATGTATGTCGAATTTGAGATATTTTTGCTCATACAGCGACTCAAGAGGTCGTAGTTTAACCTTAAAAAATTTCTTTGGATATCTGCATCCAGATTTCTCAATGTGCTGTTCACATTAGCTGTGAAATCATCAATTGCATCTGGGGGTTTCTGCAGCAGCCGTTCTGCGTTTTGTAAAAAATGGTCCTCACGTTCTGTAAAATTCTCCTTTCTGCCTTTTTTTTTCTTTTTTTGGGGTTGTTGAGAAGATGAGGGTCCAGGTGGAACTTGACTTTCCACTTGTGTGCTATTCTCCGGATCACTGTCGCCACCGAGCAGACTAAGGTCCGGTGTGGATACTAAATTAGGGTCTTGGGTGGGAGTCTATATAGAAAAAAGATATAAAAAATATTATAGTCATGTTTTAACATCTTTTTTACTATTTTTACAGTTTCCTAACACCGTGGAGGAGTGGACAAGCATTGCGGAAGATTTTGAACAACGTTGGAATTTCCCTAACTGCGGCAGAGCCATCGATGGGAAACACATCCGCATCAACCCACCTGCCAACACCGGATCATATTACTACAACTACAAAGGATTCTTCAGCATCGTTCTCATGGCAGTGGTGAATGCCAACTACGAATTTCTGTTTGTGGATGTCGGCAAGAATGGGCGTGCTTTGGATGGTGGGTCCTTCAAAAAGACGGCTTTCTACCAGAGACTCGCCAACAAAACCCTCAACCTGCCCTCACTGGATGAGACAAAGCACGGCCTAAATTACGTTTTCGTTGCAGACGAGGCTTTTGCATTACATGAACATGTGATGAAGACATTTGCACACAGGGGCCTGACCAGAGAGAAAAGGATATACAACTATCGTCTATCCCGGGCACGGCGCATTGTGGAAAATGCGTTTGGAATAATGAGCAACCGCTTCCGCATTTTTCACACCACAATCAATCTACATGTGGAGAAGATAGATGGGTCGTGATGGTGTGCTGTGTGCTGCACAACTTTCTGCGAAGAAAATCTACTCAACAAGGACCAGTCCCATCTAGACCAGAAGATGTAGGACCCCTGGAGGACATTGAACATTTGACATCTGTGTCTGCACCAACAACTACAACAACATCCACCACACGTGCCAAAGAAGTGAGGGAGGAGTACATGACCTATTTCAATGGACCAGGTGCTGTACCGTGGCAGGAGGACTATCTGTGAACTACTGACTAAATTGGACATTTGGGATTTAACAAAAACATTAAGGATTTTGGTTTAAACTGTGTCACTACTTACCAAGACTTCTGCAACCTCCTCATCTCCCTCACTCTCAGACATCAAGATGATTGATTCCCTTTGAGGCTCTTGTTCACTGATGAATGACATCATTTGGTAGTACTGTGAGCGGGGTCATCGGTGCGGGGCCTGGTCCGGCCGAAGATCCAGTGACCGCTGGATGGGCAGGCATCGGCGGTTCGGGTGGCGCGGTGCGGCGGCGGAGGACGGGGCTGGACGAGCTTGCATCTGGAAAGATTCAAGCTCGTCCAACCACTAGCGCGGATTTTGAATTTGGCGCCGCTGGCGAGCCAGTAATGGCTCGCGGGCGGACAGCCAATCCGAGTCTGGCACGGTGGGCCAATTGTGGCTCGCCACATCATGGCTCCGCCCCCTCGCGGCTCCATATATTAGGCGCCGCTGAGCGGGGTGAGTCAGTCTGTCGGCGGAGAGCAAGCCAGGAAGACCGTCTGCGGAGGAGAAGAGTTCCAGAGGCGCGGGAAAACGCCGGAAGACGCCGTGTTCAACAGCTGAAGACGGAGGCGCTGTTGCTGGAGGAGGAAGACGGCGGCGGGCGGTTGTCAGCGGAGCTGAAGCTGAGGACCGGAGAGCTCTGCAGTGGAGGAAAGTTAAAGAGCTTATCGAAGTTCCCCACTGCAGGCTCTCCCAACGAACAGGGTAGGCGGCCGTGGGCCACCTTTACTTATATTTAATAATAAGTACATCAAGTGTTGTCGGGCTTAAGGCCCGTGGGTATCATCAGGCACTAGGCCTGTGGCCACGTAGGAGGGGCACAAGGCCCCGGGGATAGCAGGGGGCATTAGGCCCTGTAGGGAAAATCCTTAGGCGCTACAGTCAGCAACCTGGGCATTAGGCCCAGGTTGTTTAGGCTCAAATAGGCGGCAGACCAGCATATAAAGTGGTCTGGGCATTAGGCCCAGGTCACTGAAACGACCCTCTGGTAGACCTGCATATAAAGTGGTCTGGGCATTAGGCCCAGGTCACTGAAACGACACTCTGGTAGTACTGCGCATAAAGTGGTCTGGGCAGTAGGCCCAGGTCACTAAAACGACCATCAGAGGCAGCCCTACATATAAGGTGGTCTGGGCATTAGGCCCAGTTCACTAAAAGACCATTAGGTTCACTAGTGGTGGCCCAGCTCCAAAGTGATCTGGGCGTTAGGCCTAGATTCCTAGGGATCGGCCGAAGGAAGGTGGGTTTAAAGTGAAAGGCATCCTGGTAAGAACCAAAAGCGATCATCCACAGGTCGGCGGACCTGTGCCACAGAGTGACCGGTGCTGGAGGTCTGTACCACTGGGTACAGAGTGCTGATAAGCGGTTCAAGGGATAAAGTAATCCGAGTAATAGGCTTGGATCACTCGCGTTAGCCCCAGCTGGGTGAGGTTGAATACTGGGCATAGATTACTGAGTAAGCCCTCTCGGGAGTCAGTGCAAGGGGCTGTGCGGCTTCGGTTCTGAACCCCTGCAGGGGGAGCTCTGAAGATTTAGCCTAGTAGGTCAAGGCAGTGGTGTGTTCATAGAAGGGCGCAGACAGGGCCGGCCGGCCGGCCGGCCGGGAAGAGAAAGAGAGGGGCAGCTGAGACGAGAGTGTTTCCGCTAGAGGTGTATTGTCCCCAAGCCTAGTTAATATAGTGTGTAAGAAGACGTTTATTTGTTGTTTTCCCTGAATCTTCTCGTTATAGCAGAGAGTTCACGGAGGAAGTTTCTGGAAGTAAGGTTCAAGCTTCCAGGCATACAAAGAGGTAACCCTGTTGGTACAGCATTGTTTGCGTGTTTGTCCGTGAAGGAAGGGGGGGATTGTTTTGTTTGATTCTCAGGGGCGGCGGACGACCCATCAAGGTGACAAGGGGGCTAGTGTGAGTATCTCTCGGTGTCTGTCTGTCTTTCATTGGAGCGTTCGATAGGGGATCTCTCACAACGGTGAGAGATCCAAACATCCTATACTTTCTCTTCCTCTGTCTGTTCTTCCTTTGAACACCGGTTAGGGGATCTCTCACAACGGTGTGAGATCCAAACTACACCTGAGTGTGTGAGTACTGTATAGGTGAAAACTGGGTAGCTGAGGCCCCGTGCCAATGATGACCATTCACCCAACCGGTGAATGTCGCGTTCATCCCTAGCGGTTATTGTGTCACCAAGCATAGGAGGATTGTTATTGAATACCCCATTCTTTTACAGCGTCAGGCTGGTTTGAACCTGAAAACACAACGGTGAAGAGGATCCGGATTGTAGATCAGTTGGCAATTTGGGAACGAAGGCTCTAGGACTCTGCCGCGGAAAAGTGGTGAGTGTTGGCTGATGAGACATCACTAGGGCTCACATTTTGGCGTAGTCGGCAGGATGTCAGACGATGAAGAGAATAGGGGGGCAACTGGACGGGTCAACATAGGCCCTGCACTCGCTCATTTACCTCGGTACGATGGCCGAAATTTACAGTTGGAGGATTGGAAATCGCGACTCGAGGGAATTGCCCTCCTATATAAGGTGTCTCCGGAGTCAAAACTCCAATTGGCTCTGAATTCTCTCGAAGGGGAAGCCAGACGTACTATCCTCTTGAGACCGGAAGAAGATCGCGATTCCCTGAAAAAGGTACTGAAGATTCTGGGGGATCTCTATGGGAACACGTCATTGGCTGGTACCCTACGACAACGGTTGTTTGCCCGGTTCCAGAGAGAGGATGAGTCCATTCCTCAGTTTGCTAACGCACTTCAAGAATTGATGGGCGAGATTAGAAGGTGCGATCCGGATGGGATGGGTGCACTTCCAAATACTAGCCAGATGTTACGAGATCAATTTGCAATGGGGTTGAGGAATGTCCCGTTGCAACAGATTTTGTTAGATAAAATCACGCAAGACGACAAACTGACTTTTCATCAGGTACAGATAGACGCTGTGTCCCGGGACCGAGATGCAAATTTTGGTCCATATGCTGTTACTCCACAGTGGGTACATCCGACGTCTGCTCCCGTGATGGGCCAGGACGCCAACCCTTTGGAATCATGCGTTCAAGATCTTAAAGCAGCTTTTGCTAAGGCAACCCAGGAAATGAAAGAAGAGGTTTCCCGACTAAGAGAGGAAGTATACTGGCAAAGAGGCCGCAGAGCTGAAGAAGAGTACCGGCCCAGAGAGTCGGACGGATCCAGAGGAAGAGGTGTTGGAGTTAGACAAGGAGGAGCTAGGGGCCCCCGATGCTACCGTTGCAATCGGTTTGGACACATTGCCCGGAATTGTACCGAGGCAATTTCTGAGCCCCAGTTAAACTAGAATCCCTTGCGGTAAGGGGACCACCCGCGGGGGAGTTACGTGGAGAGATAGCCATTGTCAACTCGGCTGAATTGGTAGGGGAGTGTCCCATTGTTGTTGGATGCCTAGGGGAAAAAAATCAACAGTTTTTGTTGGATACAGGATCTCAGGTGACCACCATGTCCGAGGACTGTTTCTTGAAACATTATTCTCACCTGAAGGAATCTGTTTTGGAGAGTTGGGTCACTCTCACCGCAGCTAACAACCTCCCCATTCTGGTGGTAGGGGTTGTCTGGATGGAAATAGAAGTTTGTGGCCAAAGGTTGGGGAAGAAAGGTATCCTTGTGGTCAGTAGCGCAGGTTTGAGTCATGGACCAGTGATCCTGGGAATGAACGAATTGAAAGACCTGGATCAAATTTTGTTTCAAGAGAATGGTCCTCGGTACTGGAGACATTTGGGGGTCCAACGACCGGTTCAACAAGCCTTTCAACAGGTGGGACAGCGATGTGGGGCCCAGGGAAAAGGAAAGGAATCTTTGGGCCTCATTAAAACCAGCCATCGGCAACGAATAGATCTACCCCCTCGTCAGGAGATAGTACTCCCCGTGGAGGTGCGTACCCATCAGCGATTGAACGGGTTCGAGGTAATGATAGAACCCACAGGCTTCTTTGGAATAGAGTCCGGAATAGTTCTGGCTAGAACTTTGTCAGTAGTCAAAGAAGGGAAGGTGTTGGTCCGGATATGTAACTTAGGGGCACAAATTCAGCGTGTCCCAGCCGGAGCTGTAATTGCCCGAGTGGTAGCTATTGATGGTGATGGTGTTCGCAGAGGCCAAAGTATTTTGCTTCAGTCAGAAGCCACTGAATCATGGACCATGTCAGTGCAGGTCGAGCAGGAGGAGGAACCAAGTATAGAGTGGAACGGAGGGATAATAAGGGAGCAGATGGATGTCTCGCTAGCTGACTGTGACTCTGATACGGTGCAGAAGTTGGACCAGATGCTGTGGAGACGTCGGAAAGCTTTTTCGAGACATGAGGAAGATTTCGGCTACACGGACGATTTACAACATGAGATTCGCACGGGAGACACCTTACCCATTCGCGAAAGATACCGGCCTATTCCCCCAAAGCTTTACCAGGAGGTCAAGACAATGCTTCAACAAATGCTGGATAACGAAGTGATTCAGGAGAGTAAGAGTCCATGGGCCGCCCCCATAGTGTTGGTTAGGAAGAAGGATGGGAGCATCCGTTTTTGTGTGGACTATCGGAGGCTGAACAGTTGCACCGTACGGGATGCCTACCCTCTACCTCGGATTGAGGAGTCCCTGGCAGCGTTAGGCGAGACCAAGTTCTTTTCCACCTTAGACTTGGCCAGCGGATATTGGCAAGTACCGGTTGCCACACAAGATCAAGAAAAGACTGCGTTCATTACGCCCATGGGACTTTTCGAGTTTTGCCGCATGCCATTCGGGCTCACCAACAATGCCCCGGCAACGTTTCAGAGGATGATGGAGTGGTGTCTGGGAGATTTGAATTTCGAAACCCTTCTGATTTATCTAGACGACATTATTGTGTATTCCGCCATGGTGGATGAACATTTAGCTCGTTTGGAGATAGTCTTGCAGCGCCTGGAGGGATATGGGTTGAAGGTCAAACCTCGGAAATGTCACCTACTAAAGACTAGTCTGGAGTATTTAGGGCATGTGGTGTCGCGTGATGGGGTGCATCCCACACCAAGTAAACTTGCAGCTGTGCAAGAATGGAACAGTGACCGAGTTACGAGCATTCCTAGGGTTGGTCGGTTATTACCGACGTTTCATCAAGGATTTTGCCAAGATTGCTGAGCCACTCCACACCCTATTGCGGGGGGTGGCCACAACTCAGAAAACTCAAGCGGTGGCGTGGGGCATATCCCAGGAAGCGGCCTTTGTGTGCTTAAAGCAAGCCCTCACAGAAGCCCCCATATTGGCCTATGCCAATTTTGAGACACCATTTGTTTTGTATACTGATGGGAGCTTGCAAGGCCTAGGGGCGGTACTTGCTCAGGTTCAGGATGGCCAGGAGCGAGTGATTGCCTACGGGAGTCGAAGGTTGAGAGAAACAGAGAGGAACCCAGACAACTACAGTTCCTTCAAGTTGGAATTATTGGCCGTCGTCTGGGCTGTGACTGAAAAATTTGCTGAATATCTGACGGCCACCCATGTAGATATCTTTACCGATAATAACCCTCTAGCCTATTTGGGGACTGCCAAGCTTGGGGCCCTGGAGCAACGCTGGGTAGCCCGGTTAGCTAAGTTTTCCTATACCATTCGTTACCGGCCAGTGAAAAATAACGAAAATGCTGATGCTTTATCTCGGTTTCCTGTAGAAGTCCCTGGGACACAGGGGGATGAAGACTGGGAAGAGGTAGAAGTCCCCGATCTGACCCGTGTGAGGAAATCAGGGGCAAAGGGCGATCGGAATGTCAAGCAGAGTGCCACGATACTCCGGAATACCGAACAAAACTGGGCACGTGAGCAGCAGGAAGACCCCGGTTTCTGAGCTATTATGCAGTGGAAGGAAGATGGTCACTGGCCCAGCAAATGGGAAAGGAGTAGGCTTACTACTTTCTGTCAGAAGCTGCTGCGTAAGTGGGACCGACTCAAGGTTTGTGCAGGTACTCTCCGGCATCGCACCTACCTTAGTTCGGAGCTTCGGTTTGTAGAGCAGATAGTGGTACCAGAAGCGTTGGTCCGACCACTGATTGAAAACGCACACCAGGAAGGAGCACACTTGGGCAGTGATAAGACCTATCAATGGTTGCGACGTCAGTATTTTGCACCTCAAATGCAGAACATGGTCGTTCAGGTCTATTGGGAGTGTAGACGCTGTGGAGTGGTCAAACCCTCGGAACAACATGCGCCTATTCAGACCATCTGTACAAATCGACCATTGGAGTTACTAATGATAGATTATGTGCTGAATGGGGAGTCTGTTAGTGGTCATCAATACACTTTGGTAATGACGGACCACTTCACAAAGTTTACTGTGGTAGTGCCAACCCGTGACCAGACGGCTGAGTCGGCTACAAAAGTGATTGTGGAAAATTTTATACGGCAATATGGGTGTCCCGAAAGGATACATTCAGATCAGGGAGCCTGTTTTCAAGGGCGGCTAAAGGAACGTCTGTGCCAACTGTACAGGCTACAGAAGTCCCGTACAACTCCATACCACCCTCAGGGTAATGGGGCCTGTGAAAGGTTCAACCGGACCTTGCTACAGATGCTCCGAACCCTGGAAGAAACAAAAAAACGGAGGTGGCCTGAACATGTGCAGGAATTGGTTTGGGCCTACAATAATAGAGTTCATAGTACTACCGGGTTTTCTCCTTTCTTTTTGTTGTTCGGTCGGCCGGGCCTGGAAGTTCAGGACTTGGTACTAACCGAGTCCGATGGTAGGGAGGGATCGCTTCCTACAGGTTGGGTGGAGGAACATCGGCGGCGTCAGAAAATTGCTCATGATTTGACGGAAAAGATGATAGCCGATCATAGACGTACCCCGGCTGGGGCGCGAGGGGTTGAGCCGTTTTCCGTAGGGCAACGGGTCCTGGTCCGTATGACTCATCCGGGGGGTAAACTTTCTGAGCGTTGGGCAGTTTTACCTTATGTGATCAGATGTCGTTTGTCAGCGGAAGGACCGGTCTATCAGGTGGAATCCACTGATGGTCTGGGGCGATTGCGGACTCTTCATCGGGACATGTTGCGTCCCTGCCTTTTCCCAACTTCAGCAGAAAGGGACCTTATACCTGACGTCATTCAGAATGACTCGCGTAATGAGGAGACCACGTTGTCCACTCCGGCCAGAATGGGCAACCTTGAAGAGGAGTGGTGGGCACCCGCAGAAATTCCCACTGTGAATGAAGTCGACGATGTTCCAGAGGTGGCGGATGTAACACCCTTACCTAGACGTTCTCAACGATTCAATCGTGGCGTGCCTGGGCCTCAATATGCTGATCCCGACATTGTCTGGTCTCAGACCTCCTTTGTAGGGACTACAAAGGACACGGGGTGGAAATGTGAGCGGGGTCATTGGTGCGGGACCTGGTCAGGCCCGAGATCCAGTGACCGCTGGACGGGCAGGTGTCGGCAGTTCGGGCGGCGCGGTGCGGCGGCGGAGGATGGGGCTGGACGAGCTTGCATCTGGAAAGATTCAAGCTCGTCCAACCACTAGCGCGGATTTTGAATTTGGTGCCGCTGGCGAGCCAGTAATGGCTCGCGGGCGGACAGCCAATCCGAGTCTGGCACGGCGGGCCAATTGTGGCTCGCCGCGTCATGGCTCCGCCCCCTCGCAGCTCCATATATTAGGCGCCGCTGAGCGGGGCGAGTCAGTCCGTCGGCGGAGAGCAAGCCAGGAAGACCGTCCGCGGAGGAGAAGAGTTCCAGAGGCGCGGGAAAATGCCGGAAGACGCCGTGTTCAACAGCTGAAGACGGAGGCGCTGTTGCTGGAGGAGGAAGACGGCGGCGGGCGGCGGTCAGCGGAGCTGAAGCTGAGGACCGGAGAGCTCTGCAGTGGAGGAAAGTTAAAGAGCTTATCGAAGTTCCCCACTGCAGGCTCTCTCAACGAACAGGGTAGGCGGCCGTGGGCCACCTTTACTTATATTTAATAATAAGTACATCAAGTGTTGTCGGGCTTAAGGCCCGTGGGTATCATCAGGCACTAGGCCTGTGGCCACGTAGGAGGGGCACAAGGCCCCGGGGATAGCAGGGGGCATTAGGCCCTGTAGGGAAAATCCTTAGGCGCTACAGTCAGCAACCTGGGCATTAGGCCCAGGTAGTTTAGGCTCAAATAGGCGGCAGACCAGCATATAAAGTGGTCTGGGCATTAGGCCCAGGTCACTGAAATGACCCTCTGGTAGACCTGCATATAAAGTGGTCTGGGCATTAGGCCCAGGTCACTGAAACGACACTCTGGTAGTACTGCGCATAAAGTGGTCTGGGCAGTAGGCCCAGGTCACTAAAACGACCCTCAGAGGCAGCCCTACATATAAGGTGGTCTGGGCATTAGGCCCAGTTCACTAAAAGACCATTAGGTTCACTAGTGGTGGCCCAGCTCCAAAGTGATCTGGGCGTTAGGCCTAGATTCCTAGGGATCGGCCGAAGGAAGGTGGGTTTAAAGTGAAAGGCATCCTGGTAAGAACCAAAAGCGATCATCCACAGGTCGGCGGACCTGTGCCACAGAGTGACCGGTGCTGGAGGTCTGTACCACTGGGTACAGAGTGCTGATAAGCGGTTCAAGGGATAAAGTAATCCGAGTAATAGGCTCAGATCACTCGAGTTAGCCCCAGCTGGGTGAGGTTGAATACTGGGCATAGATTACTGAGTAAGCCCTCTCGGGAGTCAGTGCAAGGGGCTGTGCGGCTTCGGTTCTGAACCCCTGCAGGGGGAGCTCTGAAGATTTAGCCTAGTAGGTCAAGGCAGCGGTGTGTTCATAGAAGGGCGCAGACAGGGCCGGCCGGCCGGGAAGAGAAAGAGAGGGGCAGCTGAGACGAGAGTGTTTCCGCTAGAGGTGTATTGTCCCCAAGCCTAGTTAATATAGTGTGTAAGAAGACGTTTATTTGTTGTTTGCCCTGAATCTTCTCGTTATAGCAGAGAGTTCACGGAGGAAGTTTCTGGAAGTAAGGTTCAAGCTTCCAGGCATACAAAGAGGTAACCCCGTTGGTACAGCATTGTTTGCGTGTTTGTCCGTGAAGGAAGGGGGGGATTGTTTTGTTTGATTCTCAGGGGCGGCGGACGACCCGTCAAGGTGACAAGGGGGCTAGTGTGAGTATCTCTCGGTGTCTGTCTGTCTTTCATTGGAGCGTTCGATAGGGGATCTCTCACAATGGTGAGAGATCCAAACATCCTATACTTTCTCTTCCTCTGTCTGTTCTTCCTTTGAACACCGGTTAGGGGATCTCTCACAACGGTGTGAGATCCAAACTACACCTGAGTGTGTGAGTACTGTATAGGTGAAAACTGGGTAGCTGAGGCCCCGTGCCAATGATGACCATTCACCCAACCGGTGAAGGTCGCGTTCATCCCTAGCGGTTATTGTGTCACCAAGCATAGGAGGATTGTTATTGAATACCCCATTCTTTTACAGTGTCAGGCTGGTTTGAACCTGAAAACACAACGGTGAAGAGGATCCGGATCGTAGATCAGTTGGCAATTTGGGAACGAAGGCTCTAGGACTCTGCCGCAGAAAAGTGGTGAGTGTTGGCTGACGAGACATCGCTAGGGCTCACAGTACCACAGCGCAGGAGTATATATTTAATCTGTAGCCGCTCCTGATTTTTTGGAGTCATCCACCTTCTTTTTTTCTTTGATGTATACTGTCCTGAGATTTTGTATCTCTTGCCGTACAGTTTTCAGGTCTGCATCAGATATGTATTTTTTTGTATACACCAACAGTTCCTCAAGTGCGGCCATCTTCTGCGACTTATTGTGGTACTTCCGAGAACTGATCTTCCACAGACAGTCTTTCGAGTGCAGGATTTCAATGAATCCTGTAATGAATTCACGTTCTGAATCCATGGACATTATCTATGAATAAGAAAAAAAAAGACATTTAAATATTTGTGTATATAGGGCCTGATTCAGAGCCGCTCGTAAGTGGCTGCTCGTTCGCTCCGAGCGATGTTTGCCCAACTGTGCATGCGTACGGATCGTAATACGCATGCGCGAACCAGTCAGTGCGGCCGAAAATCGTTTGTTCGCTAAATAGCGAATGCCTGCTATTTTGAGTGACAGAATGAGGCATATGTGGGTGGTAACAGGGGAAGGTGCTTGAAAACGGGGAGTGGAGATCCGAACGCAGGCGTGCTTAAAGGTCAAAACGGGTGTTTTAAGGGTGTGCAATACAGCAGCGTCATTGACCACGTCACTGGGTTATTTTATAGCCAGAACTGCTCGCAAGATTGTGGCAGCAAAAACCAACCACAAGAATAGCGAGCAGTTCATAAGCTGGTCGATGTACTCGATTAATCTAATAAATAGCTGACATGACGTAGGATGCGAGCGGCCAGGGGGCGTATTTTTAAAAAAAACAATTGCAAGTTTTGTTCGCTCATTCAGACATAGAGGCGTGAACAGACCGCAAAGAGTGAACGGTTCATTTGAATAGCCACCCCTATTTTCTGGACGAACGACCGCAAATAGCGTCCGGCTCTGAATCAGGCCCATAGTTTTGTTAAATGTAATGTTGTTATAGTTCACATTTTTAATGTTTTAATATTTTCTTTTTTACAGGTTTTTAAAGGTTTGTTATGGTATTCTAATCATGTTTTCTTTTACAGGAATGTTATGTGTTTATTGCTTGGTAATATAATGTTTTTCTTTGTTTGACAGTATGGGTTTTCCACCTTTGGGCCTGTCGTTGTGGTAGAACTACAGATCCCAGGATGCCCTAAAAACAGTTTCAAAGGTGGGTGGCAGGTCATCCTGGGATCTGTAGTTCCACAACAGCTGGAGACTGAAAGGTAGAAGACCCCCAGCTTTAAATAATGTGTTTTTAAATGTAATGTATGGTGTTTTTTTGGTAAAAAACGTGTTTATTTATTTATTTATTTGAGGTATTACACACATTGGTGGGCAGTGGGAGCTTAATGCATGACCCAGCCACCACCCGCCTCAATATGGCGGGCGGTAGCTGGGTCATGCATTTATTACCTGGGGGCATACATTGGTGGGCAGTGGGAGCTTAATGCATGACCCAGCCACCGCCCACCTCAATACAGTGGGCGGTAGCTGGGTCTTGCATTTATTACCTGGGGGCATACATTGGTGGGCAGTGGGAGCTTAATGCATGACCCAGCCACCGCCCGCCTCAATACGGCGGGCGGTGGCTGGGTCATGCATTTATTACCTGGGGGCATACATTGGTGGGCAGAGGGAACTTAATGCATAACCCAGCCACCACCCACCTCAATACGGCGGGCGGTGGCTGGGTCATGCATTTATTACCTGTGGGCACACATTGGTGGGCAGTGGGGAGCACATATTGGTGGTCAGTGTGGTTGCATTTAAACTGTACAAATACTCACCAAATATACAACAAAACAAAAATCCAGTGTGCAGGCTCCCAAAGTGTGACTGTCTTGCTCCATACACGATGCTACACAAGATGGCGATGGGGCGTTTCCAGGCTTCTGTCAGTCAAATTCCGCATTGTGTGTTGAATCGTATGATTCATCGTGAGGAAACAAACCCTCACAATCGGCGTCCATCGTGTTCATGATTGGCTAATCTGCCCTACAGCACGGCAGATCAGAAGATGCGATATACGACTAGCGGGGACGGGCATCGGCATCGTGCTCGTGAGTATAAACTCACGATTTGTACTTTTTTACCTGATTCATCGTCACGATTCATCGAAATTGGCCAAATCGTGTAAAATGTTGCTATGTGTGTGGGCACCTTAAGAGCTTTATTCAGCCAAATGTAAACAAAATGTAGACGTTTTTCCAGCAACAACTTGCTGGACTGGAATTGGAGATGAGGAATGGGGGCAAGTAGGCGCAGGAAAAGTGTTAATGTTATTGATATTTTTGTTATGGTGTTATAACTGTTATAAGTGAAGTTTCTAAAAAAAAAGGCTATACAATATTTTTAAAAGTGTGTATGTGAGGGGCTGAACAGAGGGTATTGGGGGACAGAGGTGGTTGCTTTGCCTAGGGCACCTAGAAACTTTGCTCCGGCCCGGTGGGTCCCCTTTATTGGGGGGTTCCCACCTCCCCTGGCATCCCTGGCCTGGGCTGAGTAGTTTGGGGTGTTAATGCTTTGGCCAGGTTGACCTGATGAAAGGGTCCCCTGGCTGTGACATTATACTCTGGCTAGTTTGAGTCTGGTGCTAGTTTCAAAAGTATGGGGAAACCCACGCCATTTTTTCGCTGATTTTTTAAACCAGGACTTGCTCACAGAGCTCATTGCTGGATCAGAAAATATGGGGGACCCCTACACATTTTGTCCCTTGTATTTTTCAAACCAGGACTGGTTCACAGAGCTCAGAGCTGGTTATGCTTGTGGGGGGGGGGGAACCCCATGTCATTTTGTTTCTTAATGTAAACCTTTATTATATTCATTAGAAGTAGAAACATAAATGGATCACACTGACCTGTGTATATTTCTGCAAGACACGCTGCTCAGGAGGGGGTCTATTTTAAATTACATTTAAAACCAAGTTTGCTTAAATTACACCTGTGATTATAATCATGATTCTTGGTAAATTCCTGTGTTGTATTCCTGTCTATGGAAAGTACTGCTGTGTCCAGACAGGATGTAGTAAAAATATCGGCAGCCGCTATCCCGCCCGCCAATATCCCAACCCTCAAAGCCTGACATGGGACTAAAGATAGGCGTCAAAATCCCAATGCCTATCATTAGCCCCACTATGAAATCCTGACACCTGGCATAACCAATGAAGGTAAGCCGGGTGTCTTAGGTTCTAGCCACAGGTGGGGAGGGTTAGGTTTAGTGACCCCCAGGGGGACTTAGGGTTAGGCACACCACTGGGTAAGGAAAGGGGGGGTTAGGCACAACTAGGGGGGTTAGGGTTAGGCACCCCCACAGGAGGGTTAGGTTTAGGGTGCAGGGAGGGGGTTTAGGGTTAGGCACTAATGGGGAGAGGTTAGTGTTAGTCACTAGGGGGCAGGTTAGGGTTAGCCACCACTAAGGGAGGGATAGGGTAGGGAGAGGGGAGGGTTAGTGTGCTTATCATCCCCAGTCAGGATTTGGGTACTTCGGTCTTTTGCTGTCAGTATATGATTGCGCGGCTATTCAGCCACCGGCATTACATACCAATTCCGGTCAGACAATGGTGTATTCTTTTCTATTTGTATTTATGGGTGCATTTTAACTTCAGCTTCGGCTGTGTACAGCCATGAATACACACCCGTTTTTGCCATAGTTAATTTCAGTGTTTGTAAAAATGCCAAAATACTCTTGTGACTGCAAATTCAGACAAATATGAAACTTAGTAAATTTACCCCTAAGAGAGAAAAGACATAATTAGTTTTATATACAGGGTGGTCCACCTGTCAGGTTTGATGTACTGGAATCGCCTAGTGAGGGGTTGTGATGGTGGTGTTGGAAGAATTCAGGAAACTGGCCTGGATATCAGGACTCCTCATCCACAGGTCTTGGATGTTGACGAGACCTGGTCAAAGGTGCTAAGTCTAACCGGCAGGGAGGTTTTCTCCAGTGACCCCTCCAATTATGATATGGGCTAAGCTGCACCCTGCAGGCAGGTCGCGGTCCTTTGACCAGGTATCCAAGCCCTCTGGGAATAGAGACTCGAAATCAGTGGCCCAAGGGAAGTGGCTAACAAAGGCACTATTACACCAGGAGAACCACCAGGAGATGATACTTGTGGAGTACTTGTAATTAGCACTTGAGGTACACTGGAGTTGATACTCGAGGGAGACACAGGTAATGATGCATAGACGCACCTTTGCACCATGGGGTGGTACTTGTGGGAGACACAGGTAATGATGTGAAGAAGCCCTTTGCACAATGAGGTGGCACTCGAGGGATACACAGGTAATGGCATGGAGACGCCCTTTTGCACAATGAGGTGGTTCTCGAGGGAGACACCGGTAACGGTGTGGAGGCACCCTTTTGCACAATGAGGTGGCACTTGAGGGAGACACAGGTAATGGCGTGAAGATGCCCTTTTGTGCAATGAGATGGCACATGAGGTAGACCCTGGTATAAATGTGCAGACACACTTTTGCACTGCGGGGTGCACTCAAGGGAGACACTGGTATTAATGTGCAGACACACTTTTGCACTGTGGGGTGCACTCGAGAGAGACACTGGTATTAATGTGCAGGCAGGGATATAGGTCGCACTGCTGTTCACAAGAAAATACTGAAGATTTAGGCACACAGGCAGAGATGTTAGGTCGCACTGCTGCTCACTGGAAAACACTGGAGGCTTAGGCACACAGGCAGAGATGTTAAAGCACAGTCATTGGAAACAAAGCTCTCAGGCTGAGATGCAATTAGCACTGCTGCTCATAGGGAACACTTGTAGCTTGTAATCACAGAGGTGCACCTGTGAGACACTCAGGAAAACCTTGTAGCTGGGAATCACAGAAACAGCATGCACACGTGGAACTCCAACACAGGCAGAGATGAAATAGGAATAGCACTGTTGCTCACTAGAAAACACTGGAACTTAGGCTTGGAATCCAAGGGAACCTGAAACAGAACTCAACTAGAACACTAGGAGTGACAATTGTTGATCAGGCAACTTCCTGGAGTTCTGGGGGTGGATTTATACCCAGGGGTAGCAGGTTATTGCAGCACAGCATCAGCTGACTGAGATCATGCTACCATTGGTTAGGAGGACTGTCACATGAGAAGAACTGTCATGACGGCGCCCATGATGGGAACTCCGATCCCCAACATAAACAGCCGACCATGGAAGTCCACAGAAAGCACCTAAGGCAGAATACTCAGCATCTTGCCCATCACTGCACCAGATATCTGACCACAAGGAAGTCAGGGGATGCCGGCACGGAGGTAAGAGATAGCCAATCCCAGGCTGAACCCTGACACCACCTTTATAAAAAGAAAATTAGTAAGGAAATATTAATCCAGTGTCTACACATATGATATGGGAGTGGGGGAATTTTTTTTAGAGTATGTCACCAGTATGGCAGCCATCTTGATGTCAGCCATCTTGGATTCAATTTTAATGTTTTAATTGGGAAGGTAGTCATGTGACATATCAAAGAGAAAAATAATGGTATTCTGCATTTTAATTCTTTATTCATTCTGAAGTTTTAATTGAGTTTTCTTTTGCAATGACAATAGCTCTAACAGAAAACAGAATGTGTTGAGATTGTCTTGATATCTGGAGAGAGAAGCACACATGCTATTGCAAATGATTTCAATGATTTCAACTAACATCACCCAAATAGGCCACCCAGTACTCACAGTGCAGTTGCCAAACTTCTTGCCAAATTTAAAGAAACCAGATAAGTTACAGATAAATTAAAAAGTGGATGACCAAAAACTGTTGCAGATGAAGCAACAATTGTCTGCTGGATCCAGGCTGTTGCAAATAATTCCAAAATGCTAAAGTGATTCAGGCCCTCAGGACCTCAAGGAACGGATAACTGATGGACAATCATGTGGGAGGCTACCCACATTCATGTCCATCAGTAATCTGTTCTAGAAATCCTATTTGGCTCATACTGGAACTGAGCTTTCGCAAGGTCATAGCTGCATTAATCAGAATTGATATGCTTTGAGAAAACAATCAATTTACATTTGCAAGGATTTGTTACTAGTATACTGGACCCAGCAGTATCCACTCCCTGCTCCACCCTGTCACACCCTCCACTCTGTCCAGCTCTGCCCCATCCCTGCTGTTCTGCCCCTGCTCCATCATGACTGATAACCTCCTTCACAAACCTCCCCCTGCTTGACAGACCCAAACCCCTCACCACTCCTGCTACCATACTTGAAGTGGCTGGTCTTTTTCCTCTCTGGCAGCCAGCTATGGTCTATCCTGTCTCCATAGCAATGGGAGCAGTTGTAGGGGCAGCACGCTGCCCTGCTTCCACTGCGCATGCCAATAGATGATACTTGAGACCACTGGTTATTATATCTCCGCCTACTTGATAAATTTGATTGTATTACTAAGAGCCATTTTATATGAATTTACCATTTTGTTAATATAACTGAATTGGCTGACAGATTTTAGTTTAATTGTTTTCTTGTAGAACAAATTTTGTGTATTTTACTCATACTGGTATTTTGAATCTTTTTTTAGGGGGTAGGTAACTCTTTTATATGTTAGTGCAGTTTCTTTATTCAGTATACATATAATAGTAATATATATATATATATATATATATATATATATATATATATATATTTATATAAATAAATTAAATAACTACAAAACAATGTGTTTGAATGCTCCATGCTTAGTTTATGTCATTTTTGCCACTTGTGACACTCTTACAGACACAGCAATGTGCTGTTTAGCAAAATTATTTTGCTAATTATAAGAGGGTGTTATTGTCTTGTTTTGTAAATTGTAATTACACTCTAGGGATCATTAAGGGCATAATACTAATTGGGGACTTATATGGATTTGTTTTAAATTGAGGGCATAAAAAAGTATGAACCCTCCTTACTATAAAGATCTCAGCAAAACCCTACAAGTGAAAGGCCAGAAGTAACATCAATTTTGCATGTTAAGTAGAAATCTTGATGGTAAAATTAACTATATATTACAAGGTTAAGTCAAAATACAAACTGATTGTCTTTTCAAGCAACCCTGAAATCTATAATACAGTAAGTACAGTTATTTACAGTTATGAACTGTATGTATATGTATAATACTGTATAACATTTTAACAATGCTGTAGTATAATGTTGCTGTATTTATTTTTTTATAAACTAAATATTTATAGTCAATATTTTTTTATTAAAATTGAATCAATTTACTTTTTTCACTTATGTGAATATTGTGCTGCATTTAAAACTTAAGGCAATAAGTTGCATTGTATTTAGCATAAAGGCAAGTAAGGTAAGCACCAAGGTTAGCAATACAGCAGCATACATATTAATTATATTTATTTTTAAATATTTTTGTATTTTTATAATTATTGAGTCGCAATACTTAATTCAAAATTGTTAGACAAATAAATAGTCCCATAGTAAAGACCATTGACTTAAAACAATTGCAAAATGGAAAATTGCTGAAATCTCAGGTTGGTCATGATGATCATACTGGGAATCTAAATATTTATGGCATGAAACACTTGGGATTATTTTTGAAGAGTTTAATGAGATTATTTCACTGCAATTATTTCACTGCAATGCTAAATTCAATCATTCTTTATCATCATGTCTCGTTGTTACAAAAGCAAATATTATTTGTTACTTTTATTATGGTATTATTTTAGTTAACATACATAAAAAATTACCAACGTTATTTATATTTATATGTAATATATTTGCCCTAAATAATCTTTAACCTTACAAAACATGTACATAAAAAACATGGATATTTCTGTTATGGTGGATTAAATTCTTTTTTATTCTCCATTTTTTTCTCTTTTTCATTTTTTTTTTCATTCTTCAAATTGCCAAAGTAGAATCTCTAGGTCTTTTTATTTTTGTGACAGTCTTCAGTTCAAAACAATAACTGTTACACTGTCTTTAGTTTAACAGTGCATGATGTGCATTGTGGCATATTGTAAATGTAAAAAAATGCAGGAATTTATATAAATAGATGGCTGAATTTAGAAATAGATGTGTGAAAAATTCCAACTAGTCTTCACATTTTGTGTGTGTGTGTGTGTGTGTGTATGTGTTTTTATGTTTGTTTTTCTGTAGACTTTATTTCTAAGGTTGCTTTAGTTGCTTTAGTTTTCCTATATTTTTTATATTTTCACAAACATTTATAATAATAATGTGTTTCTCACATGCATTCTATGTTTGTCCCATAGAGGCTATTCCATTATTGTATCACTCTCTATGTAATAAAGTTCCTTCCAATTTTATGTTTCAATTTTGCTTCCAACAAATTCATCTTCTTGTTCTATAAATCCTCTTCCCTAACACTTTTAGATGACTTGGCTTCTATTATACCACATCTGTCGCTTCTATCTGTTAAACTAAGTCTTAATTGTTGATGTATTTTCTTAGTATATAATTTTAGGTACCAGGACAAAAAAATCCAGTAGATTTGTCTGTCATAGTCTACCAGCAGTTAAACCATTCTGCCTTGTATCTTGTACTTATTTTTTACTCTATATAATTTGCAACTCTTTATTTTAGTGGTTCCAACACTTTCCCATACAGAGAGTTCATGTAATAGCCCCCCTTCTTATAGTTAATATATGTAGAGGTGGTGTAGTGCGCTCCTATGTAGCACAATGCACTTTATATTATAGGGAATATGTATAATAATTATATGTGGGTGTGGGTTGAGACTTAAGGTGAGTCCATAGACACTGGTGGAGTCTCTCATATACCACCTAATTATATAAAGTAGAATCAAGGGGGGGTCTGAATGGTGCAAACTAAAGTCTGATGTTATCTTTCAAATTAAATTATTTATTTAACAGGCTAGTAAATGCAATTAAAATTGATAAAGAGATTTAATGTTCTTAGTATATAATAAGAAAACTCAAATATGTTAATAATGTAATAATAAACACATAAACTTGCATAATAATACAATGTCCATGATGAAGGGTGAATTGAATAAATAAATTAAAAACAATAAGAAAGCATTAGGACTTTAATACTATCTGAATGCCCTGGCCTATTGACTTTTAATTTAGAGAGTTCACATAATAGCCCTTCTTATACGTAACCCTATTTGGATTTTCATTGAAGTTACAAAGCAAAAATATATATTTAGGCCGTCTGCAGTTTCTTTGTCTCTTTCAACATATTCACTCCCTTCAGTTTTTACTGTAGCTTTACTGTTCCTGTGTTTTTTTAATCTTTCACTAATGTATGTATAGAATAATGTTTCAACCTTTCTTCGCTAATGTTTACAACTAATTTATTTGCGCTATCAAGGTTTTTGTGTGTGTAGTTTCTTTATATAATTTTTTATCCTCCTACTGGGTTGGTTTATTTTTTAAATAT
Source organism: Taudactylus pleione (assembly GCA_031769625.1). Taxonomy (NCBI): domain Eukaryota; kingdom Metazoa; phylum Chordata; class Amphibia; order Anura; family Myobatrachidae; genus Taudactylus; species Taudactylus pleione. The sequence continues at coordinate 287,198 of JAUIMM010001408.1, read as the reverse complement.
CCAGTACATTTTCCATGTATCATCATAATGATTTACTTTTACTAAAATATCTGTTGTGTCTAGTAATGGTAGTTTTATTATTCTCATTTGACTTAAGTCAGTCTTTCTAAAATCCGAAAATAGAGCTATTTATTCAATAAAATCAATCAAAAATGAACAATCCTATAGCCACATGTTTTATAATATTACACTTGTTAATGAATTAAACATTTGAAGTTGCAATATTACAATACGATCAGTTGATGGATTTCATGTTCCCAATAAAATCACAACATTTTAGCTGATTACTCAGTGACGTCCATGGACAGGATGAAACATTTCAGGGTCTATGTACTAAGCCTTGGAGAGAGATAAAGTGGATGGAAATAAAGTACCAACAAATCAGCTTCTAACTAACATTTTGCAGGCTGTGCTTGAAAAATGATAGTTAGGAGCTGCTTGATTGGTACTTTATCTCTCTCCACTTTATATCTCTCTTAGGTTTGATACATCTCCCTGAATATCTCAAAATACATTATATTATACTACAGCGAATTGAATTACAAACAACCTGTTTAACTGCTTTAGTGAAGAATACATGTATACAAAAAGATTAAAGAGGTCTGAAATTGAAAACATGACTAGTAAAGTAAGTTGCTTCTTTTTAATAATAAAATGATTTATTTTTTTATGTTTACAATTTTTATCAACTTTTATTTTAGACTTCAATATTGTATAGTTTGCATTTAGTAGAATATTTTTCTCACCTTTGATATATTTCAGTTTTATGAGCATCACAGGAAGATTAGCACAATTTTGAGATCGGATGACTATTTTTAAGGTCTAAATTTATTATCTATATTAAAAATTTTATATATATATATATATATATATATATGTGTGTGTGGATATGGCGGCAGTGCTAGGAGTCTTTCAGTAGGTGACAAAAAGGTATATAATTATTCGATTACCAATGTTTCAGGGTAATCACTTCCTTTTGTCATGGTTAGAAACAGTAATGACTACAGTGTCTTACCTTAAATAGTGACACCTGACAGTGCTCCTCACCTGGACTGCCATCAGAAATTGTGGGGCCCTGTAAACATGTAACAGACATGGCCACTCCTTATCCTCCAACACCCTGGCCTATTGGACGCAAAGTTTAATGAGCCCTGGTGCCCAGAGAAATCACATACATATGTATAACATTTATAGAACACCTATAGTGTAGGAACCCTCCAATAAAGTGAACTTGGACATCAATCCTCGTTTACCACATTCATGCCCTTGCTTGAGAGCTCCTTGTCATTCATTTACATATCCAGGACTTGAACCCAGCACCTCTCACAGTTACACATTCAATTGCAGGCTTCCTTGCAGGAGCAGATAACTCTATGTGTAACATGTCTTATTGTCATGAGAGGTGATTGGTTTGAAGTCCGGTCCGGATATGACAGTATTTTGAAATGTGTGTGTTAAATAAAGGATGATGTGACTGAAGGTGCTTGGGGAGATGGCCAGATGGAGACAGGGAGATGATCAGGGTGGCCAGGAGATGCCGGGGATAAAAGAAGAGGAAGCTACAAGTGAGAATGATTATAAACTGAAAATTGACAGGCACCCCTTGCCCTTTTCTGAGGCACATGTCACACCACCCTAGGTACGGCCCTGGCTACTGATGTAACTGCACTTTTTTTAATTGTACTTAATACTTGCATGACTTACATAAAATTTGTCCAACTTTACACAAACAATATAGCTTACTATGATGTCATTAGGCACATTAAGAGCACACACCTGTATGTGTCATGAATAGTTTATATATTAGTATAAATTATCTATCTAGATGGACATGGAAATGGTTGATAAATCGACAGATAGATATTAGATTGACAGATTAATTAGAAACAGTAAAAAAGGAGGAAATAGAAAGGACTGTCCTGTATACAATAAATAACATGAATAAGTGTGTCCCTAAAATTCCTTTTTATACTACTTTGCTAGAGAGAGAGAGATTCTATAATAATATGTGAGGATCTTGGTGGATTACACATTGCAAAATCTGAGACAGCACACTGGAGGGAAGATATTAAAGGATATAAAGGTAAGTATTGCAGCAGAGGAATGTGAAGGAAGCACAGTATGCAGAATACAGTACTGTATGGCACAGGCTAATGGAGCAGGACAGGAGAAGAAGCATTAGGCAGGCACTGGAGGGAGATGAGCTGAGGAAAAGCTGGGGGATTGGTGACAAAAGAAAGCATGGTCTACTGGTCACTCCAAGCCATTTGCTGCCGCTGTCACATCCCAGTGAGGGGGTTTCTCAGATGATACCAGCTTTCCAGGCTAGGCACAGAGGCACAGCAGCTGTATTTTAATTATGGTGCCGGCCATGAGCCAATTGGAGCTCACGGACCGCCTCTCCTGATTGGCTGCCGTTCCGTGAGCTCCAACTCCAACATGCCGCCATCACCGTGGCAGTTTCTCCGTAGCTGCAAGACTGCCTACCGGTACACCAGATGCAAATAGATGCAGCTCGACTAAAATTCACACCACTGTCACCAGGGCCCCATGTCTCTCCAGGTCCAGGACTCCATACCCGGCAGTCCAGCCCTGATGGCAGTCCTGCTCCTCGCAGTCCCGGGAGGCACCCACCCCAGCTCATCAGGAGGCATCCTCTGGTGAAAACATCCACCCGCCCGGCGCATGCTGGTCACCATGGAGCATTATGAAGAAAAAGAGCACAAGAGCAGTTCAATTCTTTATATATTATTATATACTGCACCCATACATATGGTCTAATAAATATATATCACATGGGAGGTGCACCCTAGAATATCACATGCAAGAAAAAAGGGTTAGTATTCTAAAGTGGGGCAATCAAATAAGCAATATAATCCCGACTGCAGCAGGAAAGCACCCTATCCCTACCCTAACCCTCCCTTAGTTATACCTAACCCTAACCTCCCCCATAGTGCCTAACCCTAATCCCCCCTTTCCCTACCCTGTCCCCCTGGGGGTCCCTAACCTAACCATCCCCCCATGTGGCTAGACACTAGAACACTTGGCTTACTTTCATTTGATATGCCGGGTGTCAGGATTTTGAAGTGGGGCTAATGATAGGCATTGGGATTTTGATACCTATCTTTAGTCCCATGTTGGGATGTCAGTGTCAGGATATCGGAGGCGCTGGTATTCTGACTGCATTCCCTATTCATACCTACACAGAGAGAGGGCTGAATAAGTCAATTGATTTGACCTTTTGTGGATAACAGAGATGGGTCACTGCTGAGAGCAGCAGAATGACTGACATTGGAGACTGATTCTAGCTGCACAGAGAGCAGCATCTTTGTAACAGAAGAAATAGTTACTATGTGTAGTTGCATGACAGTTTCATTCGGGTAACCAGCAGGGTTAAGAATATATAGGAGCCACTAGCAGATAGAAGTGCATTTTCAGATATAAAGGGTTTAGAGAGGTAATCACCAATAAATTGAGGTTGATAAGTGACCTGGATAAGGCCCACATTCTAAGGTGTAAATACCCTATATTTGAGGTGTCCGTTTTCTAACTGACAATATAAATGACATACATGTTTCATATCACTTCGCATTCTGTTTTTATAATTCACTTTTCATTAATGTAATAAAGGTTAGATTTTAGGATATACTGCTTATTTGACTGCCCCACTTTAAAATACTACCCCTTTTTTCTTACATGGTCATCATGGCGACCAGACACTAACTGGGACCTGGGTGATGTCACAGACTGCAGAGAATAAATGTGAAAAATAGTAAATCCCAATCACCAAGAAGTACAATAAGTATAAGAACAACAAAACATGACTAAGTAATACATGGTGCATATACTTAGAGCAGTATAACCCTCGGGTTGTCAGGGCACTAATTTGCAGTGTGAGTAGAGCATAACAGAACAATCTGATACTGGGGTTGGGGAGATCAAAAGTGAGCTATTATACATAAGGTAGCAGTCAACCAGGTTAAACAGGCAATATGCAGAAAGAGAATAGATCAGAGAAGAGAACGTATTATACAAGGGCATTTCAACAGATTTTATTGTTTAATCCACTTGGGGCAATTGTGTTCAATACAAGTATCCACTTCACCTCCAAGCGCAGCAATTTGCCAGATATGTCGCCTCTTTGGATGGATCGTGGTATGTGGTCAATGATCTTGTGTTTAAATATTGCCAAGCTATGTTGTTTTTTGGCAAAGTGCCTAGCCACTGGTTGTTCTGAAGGACTTCCTGCCAGGGCTGCACGTATCGCTGACCAGTGTAAGGCCATTATATCCTGCATATTTTGAGTGGTTTTCCACACAAAATATAGTCCACAAGGGCAGGTAAATATATAACTGCTAAAAGTTGACATACAATTTAAGACGTGGTTGATTTTGTAGGCTTTACCACTATGTGGGTCTTTGAAATCACTGCCCACCATCAAACAGATGTGTCTTGCTACACCTTTGCCGATCATGCTACAAATGTGCGCATGTATCACACCATGAGATTACCTGCAGCTATGTTATGGCACACACTGCGATCACACCATGCATTCCTATGGTGGCGCGGATGCTAAAGCAGTGCATGTATCTGCTCGCAGGCAGTGGCCTCCTACCATGTGTGGCACGATTTGCTGTGTATGTAGCAAAGATGTAGCAGTACACATCTGTATTCCTGCAGGTCATACACTTTAAACATTTATAGCAACCATTAGGTCATCTCAGAAAGGTTGTAGAACAGATGCCAATGTCCTTAAATTCAGTAATGTCTGTATGAATTACCATAGCTTTAATATTTTTGCACCTGAGATGACATACCATGAGTATCTTGTTTTTGAGTTCTCTATCAGAGGAAACAATTGGCCATAGGGCACGAGTTGCACGTTGAATTACTGGACTGGAAGTTGAGTAGTGCTTTTTCCATGGGATGACAGACTGTCGCTCTTTTGGATTATTGCTCAACAGCAATGCTCTAGGCATACTAAGAACTTGCTGTTTTTATTGCTCAAGTTGTTTGACACTATATCATTTGTCTTTAAATTTACAAATTACTTGTTCAATGGCTCCTTCCACTGCTAACGGGTCACTCGTGATTCTGACTGCTTGTATAATTTGTGATTTACAGTAGGTAAACCACACTTTAGGGCTTCTGGATGGTGGCTGGAGGCCAGTAGTAGAGTATTGTTAGCTGTAGGCTTTGAATATACACTAGGGGTGTGCACCGGCCACTTTTCGTGTTTTGTGTTTTGGTTTTGGATCTGGATCTTTCTTCGTGTTTTGGATCTGGATTGGTTTTGCCAAAACCACCCTTCGGTGTTTTGGGTTCTGGGTTTTGTGTTTTGGATCTGTATTTTTTTTTAAAAAAGCATAAAAACAGCTAAAATCACAGAATGTGTTGATTTTTCTGCTCCTATGCTATTATTAACCTCAAAAACCTTAATTTCCACTCATTTCCAGTTTATTCTGAACACCTCACACCTCACAATAGTGTTTTTATGTCCAAAAGGTTGCACCGAGGTAGATGGATGACTATGCTAAGTGACACGAGTTGGCGGCACAAACACGTGGCCCATCTAGGAGTGACACTGCAGTGGCAGACAGGATGGCAGTTTGAAAAACTAGGCCCCAAACAGTACATAATGCAAAGATAAAAAAGAGGTGCAAGATGGAATTGTCCTTGGGCCCTCCCACCCACCCTTATGTTGTATAAACAGGACATGCACACTTTAACAAACCAATCATTTCAGCGCCAGGGTCTGCCACACGACTGTGGCTGAAATGATTGGTTTGTTTGGGCCCCCACAAAACAAGCTGGCAATTAATCTGGCCCTGCACAAACTGGCTCTACCGAGGCAAGATGTCGACCTCATCCTCCTCATTCACCGATTCCTCACCCTCTTTAGTGTTGTGTACATCCTCATCCTCACAGAGTATTAATTCATCCCCGCTGGAATCCGCCACCACAGGTCCCTCATTTCTGGAGGCTGGTCTCCCTGGAAAAGTTGATAATTCATTTTTATGAACATCATCTTCTCCACATTTTGTGGAAGCAACCTCCTACGCCTTTTGCTGACAAGGTTCCCGGCTAAACTAAACACTCTTTCGGAGTGCACACTGGAGGGGGGGCAACTCAGGTAAAATAGAGCCAGTTTGTACAGGGACCTCCAAATTGCCTCTTTTTTCTGCCAGTACATGTACGGACTGTCTGACATGCCTACTTGGATGCTGTCACCGATGTAATCCTTTAACAGACAGACGCACGCTTGTCACTGCTGCTTTGAGGATGCAGGTGCGGCTACAGCCCACACAATTCACAAAGACAGGAAAAAAAGAAGAATTTTTTTATTGTTTGTGGAGCGCGCTTTGAGGGTTACACCACCCTTTAACAGACAGACGCACGCTGGTCGTTGCTGCTTTAAGGATGCAGGTGCTGCTAGAGCCCACACATTTCACAAAGACAGAAAAAAAAAGAAGAATATTTTTATTGTTGTGGAGCACACTTTGAGGGTGTCACCACCCTTTAACAGACAGACGCACGCTTGTCGCTGCTGCTTTAAGGATGCAGGTGTGGCTACAGCCCACACATTTTACAAAGACAGAAAAAAAAAGAATTTTTTTATTGTTTGTGGAGCGCACTTTGAGGGTTACACCACCCTTTAACAGACAGACGCATGCTTGTCGCTGCTGCTTTGAGGACAGTATCATATGCAGTGACAGTAGACTTGTCAGAAATTGTTGGCACGTCCTTCAGTCCGGACCAGATGTCCAAACCGGCCCTTGACTTATGACATAGGCGCACGCTTGGCGCTGCTACTGTGTTGATGCACGTGCGGCTACATCGCACACAAGTCACAAACACATAAAAATATATATTTTTATTTTTTGGAGCACTTTGACGGTTACACCACCCTTTAACAGACAGACGCACGCTTGTCGCTGCTGCTTTGAGGATGCAAGTGCAGCTACAACCCACACAATTCACAAAGAGAAAAAAAAAGAAGAATTTTTTTATTGTTTGTGGAGCGCACTTTGAGGGTTACACCACCCTTTAACAGACAGACGCACGCTTGTCGCTGCTGCTTTGAGGATGCAGCTGGAATCTAGACGGGATTTGGAACCAGGGACACACTACCTCCCGCAATTGTCTAAATCCCACTGCACTAATGGCGGATACCGGACGCACGTCTAACACCAACATAGCAGTCAAGGCCTTAGTTATACGTTTTGCTTCAGGATGACTGCTGTCGAACTTCATCCTCATCGCTAGGGACTGTTGGAGGGTCAATTGTTTAGTAAAAGTAGTGATGTTCCTACTTCCTCTCTGGGATGATTAACAACTCCCAGCAGCAGCAACAGTACTAGGAGGAAGTGGTTCTTGATCTTTCCCTATTTTATTTTTATCGGAAAAAGTTTGGTCCTCCATTTATGTTATATTGATATATACGTGCGGCTAAAGCGCACACAAACACAGAAAATATTTTTTATTTTTGCTGGAGAGTATTGCACTTTGTGGGTTACACCACCCTTTAAGAAATGAGCCAGCCGGCTCTTTACTTATGGGACACAGGCGCACGCTTGGCGCTGCTCCTTTGTTGATGCACGTGCAGCCACAGTGCACACAATTCACAAACACAGAAAATATTTTTTTATTTTGTTTGGAGTGTACTTTGGGGGTTACAGCACCCTTTAACGGTCAAGCCAGCCGACCCTTTACTTATGACACAGGCGCACGCTTGGCACTACTTTGTTGATGCACGTGCGGCTACTGCGCACACAATTCACAAACACAGAAAACATTTTTTTATTTGGTTTGGAGTGTACTTTGGGGGTTACAGCACCCTTTAACGGTCAAGCTAGCCGGCCCTTTTACTTATGACACAGGCGCACGCTTGGCACTACTTTGTTGATGCACGTGCGGCTACTGCGCACACAATTCACAAACACAGAAAATATTTTTTTATTTGGTTTGGAGTGTACTTTGGGGGTTACAGCACCCTTTAGCGGTCAAGCCAGCCGGCCCTTAACTTATGACACAGGCGCACGCTTGGCACTACTTTGTTGATGCACGTGCGGCTACTGCGCACACAATTCACAAACACAGAAAATATTTTTTTATTTGGTTTGGAGTGTACTTTTGGGGTTACAGCACCCTTTAATGGTCAAGCCAGCCGGCCCTTTACTTATGACACAGGCGCACGCTTGGCACTACTTTGTTGATGCACGTTCGGCTGCTGCGCACACAATTCTCAAACACATAAAATATTTTTTTATTTGGTTTGGAGTGTACTTTGGGGGTTACAGCACCCTTTAGCGGTCAAGCCAGCCGGCCCTTTACTTATGACACTGGCGCACGCTTGGCACTACTTTGATGATGCATGTGCGGCTACTGTGCACACAATTCACAAACACAGAAAAAATATGTATTTTTTTAGCACTTGGGGGGAGCACCCCTGATGGACAGAGCACCCCCTGGACAACACTACAGCACCCCTTTAGGACTGGGACACTGCACAGGAGTTTGGAGTGGACACCTGACTGCACAACACAGTCCAGCCAGCCCCTATTGACTTTGAAGTAGCGGACACAGCCCCTATGGACACCAGCAGCACAGCACAACACAGCCAGCCCCTATGGACTTTGAAGTAGTGGACACAGCCCCTATGGACAACAGCAGCACAGCACAACACTACTCTGCACTACACTACACTACACTACACAGCCCAGCCAGCCCTAACTCCCACCCTCCCTCTTCACTGTCCACAGTCGAGTGAGAAAATAGCGCCGACGCGGGTACCTTATATAGGATCCAAAACCCACGAGACCCGGAAGGCGGGATGATGACGTTTTGCCTCGATTTCAGATCGGAGTCAGGCGGGAAAAGTCGAGCCTGACTCGGATCTGCCTCGGATCGGGGGGGCTCGGGGGGTTCGGATTTCAGAAATCCGAACCTGCTCACCCCTAATACACACTAGTTGAAAGTTTTTCATTTGTGATAGTGACTTGCACATCCGGATAATTCAAATTAGTGGAACTGTATTGAAATGTGAGTTTGATAGGAGATTCTCTAGAATTGATGGATCACATTAGTTGCAAAAATAGTGACTTGTCCCACAAGACCACAACAGAAAGAGGTCATCCATATACCTACAAAAAAATATAATGTGTTGCACCATCTTTTGTTCAGCAGAAATCATTGGTTGTTTTTGCTGGTATTTGCATAAGGCTGCGCAACATTACTGCTCATAGCACAGCCTGTCCATTGAAGGTAAAATGCCCCATTGTACAAAAAATATTTGCAAGTAAGTGTGAGTTGTAATAACTGAAGGAATAGTTCCAAATCAAGCTCCTGCATGTTTTCCCTTTTTAGAAAGTCTCGTACAGCAGATAAGCCTCATGTGGAATCACACTGTAAAGACATCCATCCATCATGGATGGATGGAATCACGGTGGAAAGACATACATCCATCACACATATCAAAGTATTGGTTGGAACTTCTTGGATGTTTTCAAGGTTCAGCAAAAATATGGTTGTATCCTTTAAAAATGTCGTTTGTTTGAGACATAGGGCTGGAAAGTGTGGTCCAGAAATTGTGAGATGGGTTGGAAGAGGGAGTGTCTGGTAGAGATGATGGGCCGGTCAGATGGGTTTGTTATATCCTGATTAAACCTTGGTACAATCCTGCCTATACCTTCTAGAATTGTCGCAATTTAGCAAAATGAGTTGCACAGTAAATAAATGCCTTCAGACTTTGAATGTGTTTCCAAAGCACAAAAAGTTATTGTTCAACATAAAAACAGATGGTTACACGCTGTGATCTAAAGACAATTAGTGCAAATAAATCATACAGACCCAAGGTACAGTTGTTATATACGCCCGCGCTCTGGCCCAGATACTGGCACCAGCAAGAAGACTCCCCACTGGGGTCAGAGAGAGCACATATATACCCTTGCAGGGATTTGGAAATACAATAGATAAGTTTGGCATGATTCCATTGGTTCTTCTTAAAGGTGTCTTGGTTACAGGATCATTTATTGGACAATTTCAAATGGACACAACAGCCTCCAACCGCCCTTTGTATCCTTTTTCCCCCTGCATGCAAATCTAAGCTGCTAACATTACAGAGTACATTTTTAATGTTTTAACTCTCTATAGTCCATAGTTTGCAGATGCAGGTTCCGATCTTCTCACCGATGGTACCGGAAATCTGTGGACACACAGTGGATCAGTACAATACCAATACACGGTCTGCTTACCACATACTAAACCTTAGATATCAAATAACCTTTATTACACAACATTAATAATCACTGAATAAACCTTGAATATTACACTTTAATACTAGGGAACCTGTCATGTAATTTGTGTATGTGTAAGTGAAGAGAATATTGCATAAAGTTGCTAATATGCGTGGTGCATTTATTTGTAGAGTGAAACAGTGCAACTGTGCGTAATGTGCAGTATTTATGCATGTGAGTCTATGTGTGTGTGTGTTTTATGCATGTAAGTCTATTCATGATGGATTTAATATATGTATATATAAATATATATATATATATATTCTATCCTTTACTAACATATTTTTAAATCTATAATGCAAGGTGTTACAAACAGCTAGGTTCGCTTTCAAGCAGGGTGGGGACCCCCAGCTGATTGTCATTGCCACTGCGTCTGGTAAGCAAAACGTCTGACCATTGTTAACTCTGACAAATTCAATTGTGCATATCAATGTCTGGGTTATATTTCAATTGCCACAGCCATACTTGTCTATATACAGGGCTTCCCAATTTATATGTAAAACACTCACAGTATCCTGCCGCATTGTTTTTTTCATTACTTTTCTCAGACATGTATACAGAAGCTGTTTCTTGTTACTAACTAAACCCTGCTTGAATATTGTGTTTGTTCATTGTGAGAGTCTTGTATATAATTCACTATTTTGTGTTGTGCGAATGTGTGGATACGTTCACACACTGGGTGCGTGCGCACGCAATGTTACATTGTGGATTGTACCAACATAAATTGGGCAGCGGACCACCAAATCGTCCGATAACACTTGAATTGTGGTCGCATGCAATCATTCGACTTCGACAGGTTATATAGAGACTTATGGATTTTTGGTCCCGTATATATTCTGGACACCATCGGATGTTCTTGGGTTAAAGCTGTTAATAATTTAGTTGTAATTTGTCCCTTAGATTTAGCTGTTTGAAAAAGGTCATCCAATTCTTTTTTATATGTCTCAGTTGGATTGTTATGTAGAGGGATATAGACCAACCTGTCTGATAGTTGATGTTCAAGAGATTGCACAGTGATACATATATATATATATATATATATATATATGTACCGTATACCAATCCAGAAGGCGGCACTCCGGAAAAAATACACTTAAATCACATTGCTTAGTGAAGCGACGTTTCAGCGCCTTTATTTAGCACTTTTATTAAGCTTATAGTACAAAACAGTACCAGTTAAATAACAAACCACCCTTACATCAGACTTGCAATCTTCCTCATGTTTGGTGCCAGCCGGCGATCACACCGGAAGCTGCGTCACTCTCCCACCCGTGATCATCGTGTATTAACAAAGACATGTTAAAACATATCCATCAGCACTAAGAGCCCTAGCCCTGGGCCAGTTATTGTTGTATCCAGAAAGTACCCATTTGCGGATTCTTATATATATACGACAGGTGTATAATATATTTATAGTGCTGTTTAGTGTAGGATTTATGCCAATTTCTAGATCACTTTTTAACAAGAGTAAATGTTGCATATTTTATACGGATATTTGTAAAACCATCCAAAAACACTAAGGGGGAGATGTACTTTTCACCAGTTTTTCTTGTGATTTTTATTTGCAAACTGCCAAACATCATACAGTATGCATTTTTTAGATCCAAACAACAGGATTGTTCCTGTTGTTTGAAAGCTGAAACTAAAACTGCACTAATCTCTGATTTTGCTATTCAAATTCTGAACAAGTAAACATCCACTTCTACAGTAAAAGCAATTTTTAGAAACCAAAATCTCCTCCATAACTCTAAAAAATCCTGATAGATGTCAGCGACATGTTTTTGTCTCCCTCAGCTTGACACTACCAAACTCCCCTAGATGAAAGTAATTAGGTCAGGTGCACTGCTTGGCTTGTCTTTAAGAACTCATACCAGTCATGCTTGACACACCCTGGTAAGTTTCTCATTTTAGGGGAGATGTATCAAACCTTCGAGAGACATGAAGTAGAGAACTAACTGTAATTTATCTAGCAGTGGGGTAGCTGTACTAAGCCTTGGAGAGAGATAAAGTGGATGGAAATAAAGCACCAACCAATCAGCTTCTAACTGTCATTATTCAAACACTGCCTGTAAAGACATGTTAAAACATATCCATCAGCACTAAGAGCCCTAGCCCTGGGCCAGTTATTGTTGTATCCAGAAAGTACCCATTTGCGGATTCTTATATATATACGACAGGTGTATAATATATTTATAGTGCTGTTTAGTGTAGGATTTATGCCAATTTCTAGATCACTTTTTAACAAGAGTAAATGTTGCATATTTTATACGGATATTTGTAAAACCATCCAAAAACACTAAGGGGGAGATGTACTTTTCACCAGTTTTTCTTGTGATTTTTATTTGCAAACTGCCAAACATCATACAGTATGCATTTTTTAGATCCAAACAACAGGATTGTTCCTGTTGTTTGAAAGCTGAAACTAAAACTGCACTAATCTCTGATTTTGCTATTCAAATTCTGAACAAGTAAACATCCACTTCTACAGTAAAAGCAATTTTTAGAAACCAAAATCTCCTCCATAACTCTAAAAAATCCTGATAGATGTCAGCGACATGTTTTTGTCTCCCTCAGCTTGACACTACCAAACTCCCCTAGATGAAAGTAATTAGGTCAGGTGCACTGCTTGGCTTGTCTTTAAGAACTCATACCAGTCATGCTTGACACACCCTGGTAAGTTTCTCATTTTAGGGGAGATGTATCAAACCTTCGAGAGACATGAAGTAGAGAACTAACTGTAATTTATCTAGCAGTGGGGTAGCTGTACTAAGCCTTGGAGAGAGATAAAGTGGATGGAAATAAAGCACCAACCAATCAGCTTCTAACTGTCATTATTCAAACACTGCCTGTAAAGTGACAGTTATGAGCTGATTGGTTGGTACTTTATCTCTCTCCACTTTATTTTTATCCAAGGCTTAGTACATCTCCACCACAGTCTACAAAATGACAGTTAGAAGATATAATTGGTTGCTATGGGCAACTTCACTTTATTTCTCTCAAAGGTTCGATACATCTCCCCCAACAGAGATCATACATTTTTTAATGATCACTGTAAATTATATTATCATGTATTTTGATGTGATGTTTCTAAAAACCAATGTCAATTATGTTACAGGTTGCAAGAATATTTTAACAATGTGTGAGAAGAATCAAACCATGGTGACTGAATTCCTACTTCTGGGATTTAAGGGTCTTTATAACCTCAAAGTCCTATTTTTTATTCTTGCATTCCTAGTTTATATTGTCATATTGACTGGAAATCTCCTGGTTATCATACTGGTGTCAACCAAACACCGGCTCCAAGTTCCCATGTTTTATTTTCTCAAACACTTGGCTCTTGTAGACCTTCTGTTTACCACTAACATTGTACCCAACATGTTGTATATTATATTAATGGAAGGAGGACACATAACCACAACGGGGTGCTTTGTTCAATACTATGTTCACTGTATTTCAATATATACTCAGTCTGTAATTCTCTCTGTTATGTCATTTGACAGATACATGGCTGTTTGTCAACCTTTGCGTTATTCCTCTGTCATGAGCGCTAAGCTGTGTTTTTATCTGGCTTTCTGGTCATGGGCAGCTGGTTTCTTCCTCATTCCAAGTGAATTTCTTTTAATATTCCAATTACAATTCTGTAGTTCCAATGTCATTGACCATTTCTTTTGTGATTTTGCCCCTTTTCTCAGCCTTTCCTCATCAAACACAAACATAGTACGATGGCAAGACTTTTTAATTTCTGTATTTCTCATATTTATCCCATTTCTGTTTGTTATTGTCTCTTATTTAGGAATTTTTGTTACCATCTTGAAGATATCTAGCTCTGCAGGCAAAAAGAAGGCTTTTTCCACTTGTAGTTCCCATCTGGCTACCGTCAGCACACACTATGGGACGTTAGTTACAATATATATTTTTACAGCAAGGGGTGATTCTCTTCATGAAAATAAATGGAGGTCTCTTTTATATACATTACTAACGCCCTTCATTAACCCTCTTTTATACAGCATGAGGAACAAAGAGTTCCGAAAAGTATTAAAGATAATAACTCAAAGGAAAGATGGAGAATAATATTTGTATTTGAAAAAATAAATGCTTAAACAAAATATTATGAACCTGTCAATAAATAAAAAATGTCTATTTTGTGTTGCTTCCGTCATCCTTTAGCATGTTGGGTATATACTCAGAACTAAAGTTCTCAGAGTAACTTAATGCATTCAGTGGCTCCCATGGCCATCACACATATTGATAAATGAACAGTAGCATGTTTAACACAAAGTAAGCATTAATTAAAATTATATATTTTCCCTCCCATACCTTGAATCTTTGTAAGTTATTGTAAGAGTGCAAATGCAAGTAACTGGATTTACGGTGCACTGAGTTTGCCTACTGCTGTATAACACTGTATTTCTGTACTGTACTGAAGGGATTACAAGTACAACAGAGTAAAACAAACATTTAAATTACAGTTTGGTGAAGGTACAGACAAGCAACATAAAAATATAATATTGATAAAGGCCCAGATTCAGTCTCAGATAGATTCAACAGTGTACAAACACTGCAGGGATGAAATCTAGTAAATTCAAACAGTATACAAAATATAAAATTCTCCTTAACTTAGAGATCTTATGGGCCACAAAAAGCTATTTATATTGTTGTTAGGATCTGCTGTTTCCAGCCTGAGGCACAGCATTAATTACAGCCTGTCTGTGTGTGCAGCATCAGGTGCACATTGATTGATTCTTCTGTCTGAATACAGCCCAGGTGCTCAATAATCTGTCATTAAGGGAGACTTACTTTGATTGGACTCTGTCTCTGTTAAATTCCAGCCAGCCCAGCACTCCATGCCGGTGATAGAAGTTTTTTCGTACTTCCAGTTCCTGTCTCCTTCATGTCAGTCGAGTTCCTAAGTCAGTCTAGCTGTGTTTCGTGTGTGCCGTTTATTCCATCCAGGCAGCTCCACCTGCATTTCATCCACACGTGCTGCTTATACCATCTGGGCAGCTTCCTACCCCAGAAGCATCTGTCATCATCCGGTGACTTGTGTCAACCTGGCGGCACCAGTCACAGTTTTGCGTTCCAGGTGCGCAATCTAGCACACCATCGCCAGTGTCATCCCGGCGGCACTGGTAGCTACTCTGCATTCCAAGTGCACAACCTAGCACACCATTGCCAGTGTCATCCCAGCAGCGCTGGTAGCAGCTCTGCTTTCCAGGTGCGCAACTTAGCACACCATTGCCAGTGTCATCCCGATGGCACTGGTAGGAGCTCTGCGTTCCAGTTGCGCTATTAAACACACTGTTGCCAGTGTCATCTAGGCGACACTGGTAGTAGCTCCAAATTCTTGTTGCATACCTCACCTGAGTCTCAGCAGCCTGAAGGCTGCAATGGTCATGGTGCCCCAGGTCACAATCAGCCCTCAAGGTTACTGCCACAGCCCAAAGGCTGCTACACACCATTAGTCCCTTGGCCATGACTATAAAGGCCACAATGAGCCCCCCAAGCTACTCCAGCAGCCCAAAGGCTGCTTCACATCACCAGTCCCTTGGCCACAACTATAAAGGCCACCACCAGACCTCAAGGCTGCTCCAATGGCCCACAGGCTGCATCACACCACCACAAGGCCTCTGGCCACAATGAGCTAAAGTTCGCCAACCCCCGAGGCTGTCTCCAAGGCCCAAAAAAACTGTACCACCTCCTTAAGCCTCGTGGCCACAATTAGTCCATGCAAAATCCACCCTCAAGACTAGCAATATTTCTGACCAGACTACAATCAATTTCTTTTTTTTAATCAACTCTCTGTTTTTCCACAAGCTATTGAATTAGGTAATATGTATTTGTACACTGTTATATGTCTAATTACAAATGTTCAAACAAGGAATACAGTGAATGTAATGGTGCGCTTTGCATTCATATGATTTGGTACACAAGTTTTAGTTAGAGTACTGTTTGGATACATGCCAAAGACTGATACACAGATTTGCAGACAAGGTGGTCGTCAAATTCAAGTCAAGGTAGGCCTGGTACACAATAATTCTGCAGTGATAGTCCAGAATAAAGCTGTTACAAGCACTCAATAATCTGGAAATTTGAGAATCCCATTACCAAATATTTATATATGTCAGTCACTGCAGATGACATCACAGGCTATTCTATAAATTTCTGTTTTCTCTGGCCTGCCTCCCTTTTACTATGTCAGGTCAATGTTGCAGCCCTTAATTATTTACTGTATCCTGTCTTTCTTCATTGTTTGCGTTGGATGCCAACTATGTAAACTTATGTGAAGTGTACAGGGCAGACTGTCTTTTGAAAATTATAGTCTTAACAAGCCCTAGGAAGTTGGTTATACATGGACACTACTAATGTCATGGTTATGACATATAGGCAACAGTCAGCTTCTGGTGCCTATGGACTACCGCTGGCCCTAATAAACATATGTGAAAATTGTTTTTTTCTGGGGGCCATAAAGGAAAAGTCAGGATATATATTAGGTGAGAAACCAGTGCACTCCACTTATACACATCCTCTTACTTAGAATAGATGAACAAATGGAATGCCATCAATGTCCTCAAACATCATCTTTATGGCACATGTATGGAAAACAGCAAGAGAAAAAATCTGTATAATGGGAATTCCACCCTGTGAAAAAGTCCACAACCCATGAAGGTATTGGAGAGGAGGAAAATGTGAGTCAATGAGGTCCCTTTCATTTGAGTCAAGACACAGAGGGCCGTATTCAATTTGAGGCGAAAACCCTTTTTCGCCTGTTTTTTGGCAAAAATATTGCCTAAAAACTTTTCGCCTAAGTCAATTCCAGGACGATTTTGCCTTTGCCTAAGTGGAAACTTGATGCATTGAATTCGACAAAAAAGATTCTCCACTGAATAGCAGGTGAGAAGAAGTGCAAAATCTTTATTTTGGGGTGCAAACATGGTGAAATGACTCAGAACCCTTGGTACAGCCCCCCAAACGACAAAACTGGCAAAAAAACAAAAACCTAAGACCACCCCAAAAAAGGCATGTCATTTTTTGGGTGAAAATGTAAAAAGTGGGGGGACAAGCATAAAAAGTAGCGAAATAGACTTCTTGGGGGGCTGCAAGTATGGGTCAGGTGTTTTTTGGATTGCAGGTGCATGCAGCAGGTGGATTTTTCAGGTTTTTAAAAACTTCACTTTAGAGACATAAAAATATACTACCACCCATTTTCAAGTATCCCAAATTTGAAGGGACTACTTATTTTCACCAAAAAATACAGCTTTATGCCATTCTTCATCACTTTAACAAGGATGCTAATAGCAAGCAATTTACACAACTTAAGTACCCAAAATAGCTTTATTAGGACAGAGTTATTTCCCTAATTCTTTCAGTACTTTTCGCCTGTTCCACATTCGCCTATTTCTGTTTTTGCCTGTTTTGCAATTGAATTATGTGAAAAAGGGGGGATGCGCACAGAATAAATTCACCTCTGAAATAGGCGAATGAGGCAAAAAGTCGGACAGGCGAAAACTTTCTGACTTTTCGCTTCGAATACGGCTCAGAAATGTACAGTAAGAAGACCTTTTAAATTAATGGAGATGGAGATCAATAGTATCTTAGTATTTTTAGCCTACACCCAGTAAACTTGTGTTCATGCATCTTAGAATATTTCTCTTACAGTATATCATCTGGATGGGTACTGTTTTGTCCTTTTATTCATACCATAAAATATAGAAAGGAGGAGAGAAAACACATTTAGCATACAGTATATTGTCCTTTGTAAAAAAAAAATATTTTAAATGAGCATATCACATGTATCTAGAACATATACTGTAGCAAGCCTCAATTCCTAATGGATAACAGATGACTCGTAAACATATATCAGAACAAAGTTCCACAGGAACAGTTTCTGCAACCTCATTGGATTTCCAATCCCGCTGTTTCTGATATTTTAAAGTCCTCGGGTATAAATAATAAATCCTAATATATGGTATTTTTCCATGTGCATGTTCCCAGTAAATCAATAGGGTAATTTTATACCCATTTTACATTGGAAGTGATGTATCGCTTCATGCATATCATGAAGTACTAGCAGTTATGTGTTCTACTTGATTTCCTTATTAGTGTTCAGTAATGCAGATCCTTCCAAAATAAAATTCATTATTTACATTGCAATTTAATGGGATAGTGGAATGATGTTCCAGCCAGTGATTATGGGAACAATGACTGAAAATGACAGAATAACATAATAAATGACATTAAAAATATACATAATAAAACAATTCAAGTTTCTAAAAAAACACTTTAATTCAAACTTTAGGTTTAATCCTTTTAGTGATATGGTTAGCTAACCTTATTTCTTAGTCCCTATTTCTCCAGTTGTTTTGAATGAGCTGAATACACTAAAATCCCTTAACTTTTAACAATTATGCACTTTACTGAAATGAACTAAGGGGTCTATTCAGCAAGAGTGACGATGTTGCACAGAATATTATCGGGCAACATTGTTACGAGTTTTTATAAATTATGATAAAATATGGCTGCTATTCAGCAATATTTTGTGCAGGGACAGAGGTTGTGGTAACATGCTGTCCCTGCGATGTCACAGAAGGGATTGTTATCAGGACTCCGAAAGCAATCCCTTCTGTTAGCTCAGTCATGCGTACGGGAACAGTCTCCATTACTGCTTGCGATGACCGCCGACGAGGTAAGTACAACTCCAGCCTGCCGAAATTGATTGACATGTGTGTACAGGCTTTATACTAGCCTGTATACATGTAAATTTATATGCTTTTATATTTAACATTTATATATAAATGTTAAATATAAAATATAATAAAAATATAATCGCACATAAATATCATGTCAATCAATTTCAGCAGGTTTAAAAGTTTCTAGGTGGACTTACCTGCCGCCGATCACCAGGAAGCAGGCACGGAGACTCGGCGGGTTTACAAGATGCTGGCTGCAGGGACTTATGAGAAAATGTCCCTCTGCCCCTGCAGTTTTTGGTATATTTAAGTATATTCTTCATATAATGCCATTCTGAAATGGCGTTATATAAAGTAAATATTTATTGAGTGATTTAAAGCTTTTTGCTTTGCTGAATAGCAAAAAGCTTTAAAGCACTGTAGAGATCAATGGCTGATCCCTACAGTGCGGAACTCTGCGAATTAGGAAAATATGGGGAAGATAATTACGGTATCTTCTCCATATACACATTGCTGAAGAGCGCAAAAGCTTAAATAATGTGGAAACTAGTGTTTACGCATTTTTAACGTCAATTATATAATGCTGAATAGACCTCTAAGTAATAGAGGTCACATTACCACTCTATTAAATAGACAACTTTACTCATATTATAAGTTATAAAGTCATTAATTTGGTAACTGCAATAATTTACTGTGAATTCAATGCATTTATTTTTGTCTTTACTAATATAATAAGAATGTTCTGACCATCTGTTTGTTCCAAGTTGGCATAGAAACTACTGAACCAATTTTCATGAAAACAAACAAAACAAATGTGACACCATGTGTGTGGCCTGTCAGGGGTGGGGGAGAGGTGCTTTTGGCCCACGTACACTTGTATAGGAGAGGCTACAGAGCAGTCTGTTCACAGGACACACATTGACACTGGTGTGAGCGGTGGGTGAAGGCGCTGCTGCCGCCAGTCTGTATAGCACTGCTGGTAACATGGGCCACTCAAGTGACAAGGCCCCTATGCAAAGTAAATCAACTAGAACATCTTAAATAAAAAAATGTTGGCACAAGCGAATTAATCATGGGCGAAGCCGCGGGTAACGTCGTTACTTTTTATATTTCTACAAACAGTGCACAAATTGCATCTATGGGGTATATTCAATAGGCTGCGAGATTAGCAAAAAACCCGCAACTGCAAGCTTTTTCCTGCAGATGCGGGTTTTTTGCTATTCTATTAGGTGCATGGTTTTTTATTAAACACGCGTCAGGAGGTTTTTTCCACGCACCTCCTGAGCAAGCGTGATTTTACCTAAAATCGTTGATTTTAGGTTAAATCACCGACACTTGCTCTGACACCCCAGCGGCACCCCCCCTGAGGACTAGTTAAGCAATTGGAAGTATCCTATTAGCATAATTAGTCCATAATTACTTACCTCCAGCAGCTCTGACTTCTTCATCCTGCATCGGAAGTTGGCTCCTCTGCAGCAGTGATGAGTATGTCAGTGTGTGGTGTATGTTAGTGTGTATAAGTGTGTGTGTGTCCCACTGTCACTGTGCCCCTGTGGTATTGATTCCTACCTATCTATACACTATAAAATTGTCGCTGTTTAGCATTATGAGTCACACAAGAAATAATTGCTTTCAGACTTTGATTGTGGTTCCAAAGCACAAAAAGTTATTATTCACCATATAAACAGATAGTTACAGGCTGTGATCTAGATACAATTAGCGCAAACAAATTATACAGACACAAGGTACATTCATTACATATGCACGCGCTCTGGATCCAGATCCTGGCATCAAAGATGAAACCTCTGTCAACAGCAAAGCAAGAAGACTAGCATCTAGTTTCAAAGAGCCTGCATATATACTCTTACAGAGATAGGCAATACAATAGAACAGGTTGGCATGATTCCATTGGTTCTTCTTCCAGGTTATTCTGTTACAGTACAGTTCATAGGTCAATTTGTGTGGTCACAGTCCAGCATCCAGCAGCTCTTTGTGTCCATTTTTCCGCTGCATAACAAATCTAAACTGGCTGCATTACAGGATACATTTCAATGCCTAACTCTCTATGATCCATAACTTGCACACACATGTTGCGATTTCTTCCCCGATGGAACCAGAAATCTGCAAAGACACAGTGGGTTAGAATGGCACCCAACACGGTCTGCTTATCATGCACTAAACCTTAGATATCAAATAACATGTATTTCACAACATTACTGATAATGAATAAAACCTTTAATATTAACCTTAATTGTAGGGAACCTTTTTATGTAAGTGTGCAAAGTATAAATATTGGGATATTAGGAAAAGACGCTAATTAGCATTGTGCGACTACGTGTTTTGTGGAGTACCCCGTAGAGCCCCAAAATCATGTACCACCCCCAAGGCGTACCTAGAGTCAGTGGAGATATTAGCAGATTTACCTTCTGCTAATTCACACGCTCTCTTTAATGCCACCAGCTCCACCCCTTGGGCTGAATGAGGTGGACCTAAAGGTTTGGCCTCTATGATATCTTCATCATTTACCACAGCATAACCTGTACATAACTCTCCAG
The DNA here is from genome assembly GCA_031769625.1 of Taudactylus pleione. Classification (NCBI taxonomy): domain Eukaryota; kingdom Metazoa; phylum Chordata; class Amphibia; order Anura; family Myobatrachidae; genus Taudactylus; species Taudactylus pleione. The sequence continues at coordinate 265,661 of JAUIMM010001408.1, read as the reverse complement.
TGTCAGTTTGTCTATGACAACTCCCATCCGTGTAAAATGTCACATCTACATATTCTAAAGGTGTATCCCATATGTGAGGTCTTGCAGTAAAGGTTTGATTCAGATATTCCATACAATCATGTGCATCAATATACCTGCAGAACTCACCTTCCACCAGCGACTCACCTCTCTCCACCCTTTGTGCATCATGTTGCACATATGGTAAATACGTTGCTGGATTTAATGTACTGCACCGTTTGATGGTGATGGTTGCAGGTGCTATTAGGGCTAAATCCCATTTTGTGAACCTAGCTGAGGAGACATGTCTGGTTTGGGCAGAGTTTAGCAAAAGCAGATACAGCATGGGGAGTATAGACAATCATATCATCGCCTAGTACCACATCCTCACTCTTAATGACCAATAGAGCAGTTGCTGCTACACTTCTTAAACATGTCAGGAGTGATCTTGCCACAGTGTCCAATTGGGCACTGTAGTATGCTACAGGCCTACTGGCATCACCATGTTTTTGTGTTAGGACACCTGCTGCACAACCAGTAACTTCCGTACAATTCAAATCGAAAGGTATTTCATAATCGGGAATTCCCAATGCAGGTGCACTTGTCAGACTATCCTCTGTGTGTATGACATGATCGGGCTTTCAAGAAGAGACTAAGGACCTCATTCAGAGTTGGTCGTAAGCGGCCGCTCAGTCATACACTTAACAACAGAGAAACTGAAAAAGGAAGCAATCGCACGGCCGGTCAGTCGCAACCAAAGTGATGCCCATACGTGAACAATGCACCTCCTCTAACTAGTGAGTGATAGCAGCTAGTGATCAAGTCAATCATTGTCAGTCGTTGTCAATCGCTGTATGTTAATTTTCTTCTGATGGTTGTGGCCGCTTGTGTTGGGTTGTGCTTGTGTTGGTCATGTTTCCATGCTCTTTCGATCAGCTTGTTACCAACTTTTATTTATAAATGTATTTATTCTTATTATTTGCTACGCAACTGAATCAATTACAAGCCAATTAACAGTGTTATTAGCTGCAACAAATAATTACTAGCTGATTGTATTGTATGGCTCAGAAAAGAAACATCAATCCTAACATCAGTAACATTTGACAGTATCGATTGTACTCTTGGGCTTGCGAGTGCATGTACCCAACCTTAAGCTGTACGATCAGCCAGGCCTCTAACCTGCTCACAGAGTGACATTTTACTACTTCCGGCCTTCTATGTCGGTCATAGCAGGTAATTTATGTATGCCCCTAAAACGCCCTCAAAACGCTGAGGCACACCTGCGTTTTCAGACCACCACCCCCGTCATCACCCACAAACTGCATTTCATGTCAATCAACTCCTGGAAGCCACTTCCTGCTCGTAATCCATACGCTCTACAGTATTTTTTATCACAAGGCCTCGTACGCACATGCGCACAACTAACCGTGGTTTGGAAACATAGGATGCATTTGACCGAGCGGCCACTTACGACCAACTCTGAATGAGGTCCTAAGTCCTGTAATGGCAAGGCCAAAATAGAAGAACCTGGGATCCACATTCTGCAGTATCCACACATTCCCAAGAAGGTATGGATTTGCTGTTGGTTCTGCAGCAGTGTCATGGTCTGTAGGGCTTGGATTCTGTAATTTGTCAGATATCATAATCCCTGGGTTAGGCAATGTCCCAAGTATTTAACCCTGGACTGGCATGGCTGTAGTTTGTCCATAGCAACCTTGTGTCCTGTTTGCGAGAGATGAAGCAATAAAAGTTTAGTATCATTTAAACATGACATAAATGAATCAGAAAATAACAATAAATTGTCCACATATTGTATTAGAACAGATCCATTGGCAGGTTGAAAAGATTGTAAACAGTCGTGTACGGCCTGGGAGAAGATACTGGGGCTGTCTATGAAGCCCTGGGGAAATCGTGTCCAAGTGTATTGTACACCCCTGTATGTAAAAGCGAATGGGTACTGACAGTCAGGATGAAGAGGTACAGAGAAGAAAGCAGAACAGAGGTCAATGACAGTGAAATGGGTTGCATTTGGTGGGATCTGCATAAGAATGACAGCTGGATTTGGCACTACGGGAAATTGTCTCTCTACTACCTTATTAACCCCTCTAAGGTCTTGTACCAGCCTGTAATCCCTCCCACCACTTTTCTTCACATGGAAGACTGTTAGCTACACTTGCTGTATGGACTAAAATTCCCTGCTGTAATAATCGCTTAATTATGGAATAAACCCCTATCTCTACCTCCTGTTTTAAGGGGGTACTGGGGAATTTTTGGAGCTTGCCTACCGCTTTTTAGATTTACCATTACGGATTTACATTTGCCATTAATCCAGTGTCCTGTCCATCTTTGGTCCAAAGTGAATCTGGAATGTGGGATAACATTTGATCTACCTGAGATGGAGTTTTACCTGAACTGGTAGAGTGATACATTAACCCTTGGGGAGTGTCCAATATATCCCTCACCTCGTGTGCCACTCTCTCTGGGATATCTAAGAATATACCATCAGGGGTACAATATATGACACATCCCATCTTACAGAACAAATCCCTTCCCAGTAGGTTAGTAGGAGCCGCTGCTGCCAGGAGAAAAGAATGCCTGGTATGCAATGGCCCGATAGTAACCTATGTGGATTTGGTTAAAGGATAATGTTGCACTTTACCCGTTACACCCATTGCTGGTAATGTCTCGCTGGTCACCTGTAAATTAGCTGGAGATTTTAACACTGACCTGGTCGCCCCTGTGTCTACAAGAAAAGAATGTTTAGTACCAGCTACATCAACCATCATCACCATTTCTTCCCTAGTACTTCCAGTTAACCTGACTATCTGTAGACTACAGGTATGAACTGACCCCTAGCATTGACTCTGACTCTCCAATACAGCATTTAAGGCCACAATTGGAGCTGGTGACTGTGGGAAATTTCCTGCATTCTGTGTATATCCCTTGTGTGGATAACTAGTTATTCCCTTATTAGGGGATCCTACCCTCTTCACCTTACAGTTCCTACTTACATGTCCCACTTGGTTGCAATTAAAGCACCTTCGTGAGTGGGGTGGGTGAAAGGGTTGCTGTGTGGGTTGAGCGATAGGGAAAGATTGTGGGTGTGGAGAGGGATTTTGAGGGTAATATGGTTGTTGTGGATAGTGTTGGTTTTGTGGCTGTGTGTGATAAGTGGGGAAGGGCTGTGTTTGTGGCTGAACAGGATTTGTGAGGGTGTTTAGCTGTGCAGGTGTATGTGTGTCTGGTGGCTGTGATGTTTCATTCATTCCTTCTAGAGCTTGAATACTAACAGCCATTAGCTTCTCGCTCTGGGTCTCTCTCTTCTTGTGGATGTTTTTATCATGCTCAGTAGCGAACTCCCTAAGAGTGTCTACAGTAACTCCTCTCCAGCCAGGTAGAGAGGTCTGGACTCAGGTTTTTAGATTGTCTTTAAGACCATCTATAAGCACTGTGATGACCATTTCCCTATGGTGAGTGCTACCTTTAATATCTTCTATCCCAGTGTACTGGCTGATGGCCTGCAGAGCTCGGGCACAGTAATCCTCTGCAGATTCATTCTCTTTTTGGTTTATGGTGAAAATTTTACTCCAATTAACTACTACTGGAAAATATACACCAAATTGAGTTATTATGCGGGTAATGTTACTTTGGTTACCCATTGTCTGTTAAGGGACCATCTCCCTCCAATACGCAATCTGTGATAAACTTTTTCACGTCGGTATTGTGTGTAAGACATGCCCTTAACACCACTCACCAATCTTTATCGGTTGGCTTGTAAGCATTACCCAAATTTTTCAAAAATCTTTGGCATTTTGCTAATTCCTTCTTAATTTTAAGAACCAGGACTGGCTGGGAAGTCTGGGGCTGGTTTAGTCTTTTGGAGGGTACCTTACATCATTTATTTTTTAACATTAAGCCTATTTTAACCATTTACAGAAAGAAACATACACAAATCACAATGATTTGTGTATGTTTCTGACTATCTCACAGCTCAGGGTGTTAAGAGATTGAAAAGTGATTTTGAAAGAGAGTTTGCTTCTATATCACCTGAGCTTGTCATCCTGATTCTTGGTAAATTTGAGATATGTATGTTTTAGGTGAAAAGTACTTCCGATTTAGCCAGATAGTGATTTGATTCGAGATTGCTTTCTCACCCATGTTTTACGAGAGAGATGAGAGAAATCTCTCTCTAACTCACCCTACTTTTGCCTTTAGTAAATTTGCAAGCAAAAAAAAAAAATGAATAAATCACCTAAGATGGTCATCTTGACCTATCTCGAATCTTAGTAAATTTACCCCTAAGTGTTTTGATTTGGTTTGTTTTGTTTTCAAATGTAGTGCATGTTTTTTTTTTTTTTTATAATATTTCCCATATTCACACACATAACAACATATATATATATATATATATATATATATATATATATATATATATTAGGGATGAGTGGTTGGGACTTCTAAAATCCAAAACCCCCCGAGCCCCCCCGATCCAAGTCGTAAGCGAGTCAGGCTTGACTTTTCCCGCCTGACTCAGACATGAAATTGAGGCAAAACGTCATCATCCCGCCTTCCGGATCTCGCGGGTTTTGGATCCTATAAATGGTTCCCGCGTCGGCGCCATTTCTTACTCCGGCTGTGGACAGTGAAGAGGGAGGGTGGGAGCTAGAGCTGGCTGGGCTGTGTTGTGCTGCTGTTGTCCATAGGGGCTGTGACCACTCAGTCCATAGGGCAGTGGCAAATGCAGAATTTCTAGAGGGGGGTTTCCAAATGCTTGATTTTAGAGCGAGTGGACTGGCCCATGAAGAGGACATAATTAGCACTTATCCAGCTTTAATATGTTACATACAAAGTATATTGTGTTGCATAATTCCAGCATATACAAGACCAGCGATCTCAGTATGCCATTAGATACAGCAGTAGGGCCATCCTGTCTGAGCAGAATGTTTTTTTTCAGATGTGGGCACCATTTCTGAGCATTGGAGTAAGTCCGGGAGTCTGGGGTAACAGCAGAAGAAACTAGCATTGCCCTGAACATATATGTACCTATCGGTCTCCTTTTGTACTGGGTAGTCTATTATTATACAGCATTAATAATTAACCCTATTGATGGTCTATAGCAGTGCACCCCTAACAGTGCATGTTTTCCACATCTCCTAGTTGGTGCACAGGTATATTTATTACTGGCTGACACATTAAAAGATTCACAGGTATTGCTAATCATTTCATTTGTGATACTGAGAAGAACATGCAGCACTAGTAACATTATATTATATTACTATTTCTATTGTGGTCATGGTGTGTGCTGGGGAGGGGGGTTTTCAGGCAGACGCAACCCCCCTGCGTTTGCCTATGTAGGGGTTGACTGGGCTGTGTTGTGCTGCTGTTGTCCATAGGGGCTGGCTGGGCTGTGTTCTGCTGCTGTCATAGGGGCGGCTGGGCTGTGTTGTGCAGTCAGTTGCAGTCATAGGGGCTGTGTCCACTCCAAAGTCTATAGGGGCTGGCTGGACTGTGTTGTGCAGTGTCCCATAAAGGCTGTAGTCCTAGAGGGGTGCTGTAGTGTTGTCTAGGGGGTGATCTGTGCATCAAGGTTGCTCCCCCAAAGTGCACTCCAAAAAAAATTTTTTTTTCTGTGTTTGTGAATTGTGTGCACAGTAGCCGCACGTGCATCAACAAAGTAATGCCAAGCATGCGCCTGTGTCATAAGTAAAGGGCCGGCTGGCTTGACTGTTAAAGGGTGCTGTAACCCCCAAAGTGCACTCCAAAAAAAAAAATATATATATTTTTTTATGTTTGTAAATTGTGTGCACAGTAGCCGCACATGCATCAAACAAAGGAGCAGCGCCAAGCGTGCACCTGTGTCATATGTAAAGGGTCAGCTGCCTTGACCATTAAAGGGTGCTGTAACCCCCAAAGTGCACTCCAAACAAAATAAAAAATAATTTTCTGTGCTTGTGAATTGTGTGCACTGTAGCTGCACGTGCATCAACAAAGGAGCAGCGCCAAGCGTGCGCCTGTGTCTTAAGTAAAGGGCCGGATGGCTTGTCCGTTAAAGGGTGCTGGAACCCCCAAAGTGTGCTCCACAAAAAATAAAAAATTCTTTTTTTTTCTGTCTTTGTGAATTGTGTGGGCTGCAGCCGCACCTGCATCCTCAAAGCAGCAGCGACAAGCGTGCGTCTGTCTGTTAAAGGGTGGTGTAACCCTCAAAGTGTGCTCCACAAAAAATAAAATAATCTTTTTTTCTGTGTTTGTGAGTGAAATGTATGCGCAGTAGCCGCACCTGCATCCTCAAAGCAGCAGCGACAAGCTTGCGTCTGTCTGTTAAAGGGTGGTGTAACCCCCAAAGTGCATCCAACCAAAATAAAATAATCTTTTTTTCTGTGTTTGTGTGTGAAATGTATGCGCAGTAGCCGCACCTGCATCCTCAAAGCAGCAGCGACAAGTGTGCGTCTGTCTGTTAAAGGATTACATCAGTGACAGCATCCAAGTAGGCATGTCAGACAGTCCATACCTGTACTGGCTGGAAAAAGAGGCAATTTGGAGACTCCTGTACAAACTGGCTCTATTTTACCTGAGTTGCCCCCCCTTCAGTATGTACTCCGAAAGAGTGTTTAGTGCAGCCGGGAACCTTGTCAGCAAAAGGCGTAGGAGGTTGCTTCCACAAAATGTGGAGAAGATGATGTTCATAAAAATGAATTATCATCTCTACCAGGGAAACCAGCCTCTGGAACGTACAGAGGGACCTGTGGTGGTGGATTCCAGCGGGGACAAGTTAATACTCTGTGAGGATGAGGATGTACACAACACTGAAGAGGGTGAGGAATCGGTGGATGAGGAGGATGAGGATGACATCTTGCCTCCGTAGAGCCAGTTTGTGCAGGGACAGATTAATTCATACTTGCCTACTCTTCCGGGACTTTCGGAAGCCTCCCGAAAGTCGGGTGCCACTCCCGACACCCCTCAAGACTAGGCAAGTCCCCCAGAATGGACGCCGGCACCCCTCTAACCCCACGCCAGCCGCAAAAGTGGGCAGTGCGGGGATGTGATGACGCGATTCGTGCTGAATCGCGTCATCATAGCCCGCCCCCTGCCTTATAAACACAGAAGAAAATGTTTTATTTTTGTTGGATTGCACTTTGGGGGTTACACCACCCTTTAACAGACAGATGCATGCTTGGCGCTGCTGCTTTGAGGATGCACGTACAGTGCACACAATACACAAACTCAGAAAAAAAATATATTTTTTGGAGTGCACTTTGGGAGTTACAGCACCCTTTAATGGACAAGCCAACCGGCCCTTTACTTATGACACAGGTGCATGCTTGGCGCTGATCCTTTGTTGATGCACGTGCAGCCACAGTGCACACAATTCACAAACACAGAAAATATTTTTTTATTTTGTTCGGAGTGCACTTTGGGGGTTACACCATCCTTTAACAGATGAGCCAGTTGGCCCTTTACTTATGACACAGGCGCACGCTTGGCACTGCTCCTTTGTTCATGCATGTGCGGCCACAATGCACACAATTCACAAACAGAGAATATAATTTTTTATTTTGTTTGGAGTACACTTTGGGGGTTACAGCACCTTTAATGGTGAAGCCAGCTGTCCCTTTACTTATGACATGGGTGCATGCGTGACGCTACTTTGTTGATGCACGTGCAGCTACTGTGCACACAATCCGCAAACACAAAAAAATTTATATTTTTATTTTTTTTGGAGTGCACTTTGAGGGTTACACCACCCTTTAATGGACAAGCCAGCTGGCCCTTTACTTATGACACAGGCACTCGCTTGGCGCTGCTCCTTTGTTCATGCACGTGCGGCCACAGTGCACACAATTCACAAACACAGAAAATTATTTTTTATTTTGTTTGGACTGCACTTTGGGGGTTACAGCACCTTTAACGGTGAAGCCAGCCGGCCCTTTACTTATGACACTGGCGCATGCTTGACACTACTTTCTTGATGCACGTGCGGCTACTGTGCACACTATTCACAAACACAAAAAAATAGTTTTTCTTTTTTTTGGAGTGCACTTTGGGGGTTACAGAACCCTTTAACAGACAAGCCAGCCGGCCCTTTACTTATGGGACACAGGCGTACGCTTGGCGCTGCTCCTTTGTTGATGCACGTGCAGCCACAGTGCACACAATTCACAAACACAGAAAATTATTTTTTATTTTGTTTGGAGTGCACTTTGGGGGTTACAGCACCCTTTAACAGACAAGCCAGCCATCCCTTTACTTATGACACGGGCGCATGCTTGACGCTACTTTGTTGATGCACGTGCAGCTACTGTGCACACAATCCGCAAACACAAAAAAATATATATTTTTATTTTTTTTGGAGTGCACTTTGGGGGTTACATCACCCTTTAATGGACAAGCCAGCCAGCCATTTACTTATGGGACACAGGCACATGCTTGGCACGGCTCCTTTGTTGATGCACGTGCAGCCACAGTGCACACAATTCACAAACACAGAAAATATTTTTTTATTTTGTTTGGAGTGCACTTTGGGGGTTACAGCACCCTTTAGCGGTCAAGCCAGCCTGCCCTTTACTTATTGCACGGGCGCACGCTTGACGCTACTTTGTTGATGCACGTGCGGCTACTGTGCACACAATTCACAAACAAAAAAATATATTTTTTTACATTTTTTTGGAGTGCACTTTGGGGGTTACAGCACCCTTTAACGGTCAAGCCAGCCGGCCCTTTACTTATGACACAGGTGCATGGTTGGCGTTACTTTGTTGATGCACATGCGGCTGCTGCGCACACAATTCACAAACACAGAAAAAAAATAAAACATTTTTTTTTTGGAATGCACACTGGGGGAGCACCTCTGATGCACAGATCACCCCCTGGACAACACTACAGCACCCCTCTAGGACTACAGCCTTTATGGGACACTGTACAACACATCCAGCCAGCCCCTATAGACTTTGGAGTGGACACAGCCCCTATGACTGCAACTGACTGCACAACACAGCGCAGCCAGCCCCTATGACAGCAGCACCACACAGCCCAGCCAGCCCCTATGGACTGAGTGGTCACAGCCCCTATGGACAACAGCAGCACAACACAGCCGAGCCAGCCCTAGCTCCCACCCTCCCTCTTCACTGTCCACAGCTGAAGTAAGAAATGGCGCCAACTCGGGGACCATTTATAGGATCCAAAACCCGCGAGATCCGGAAGGTGGGATGATGACGTTTTGCCTCGATTTCAGGTCCGAGTCAGGTGGGAAAATTCAAGCCTGACTCGCATACGACTCGGATGGGGGAGCTCATGGGGGTTCGGATTTCAGAAATCGGAACCCGATCATCCCTAATTAATACCAAACTTTATTAGTAAATACTTTCAAACACACAGCAGATGTCTCACCTGGTGCCTGAGCATGCATACGCATGACACATGGCAGCTCCTACTGAATGGGTCTGATTTGTAAGCATGGTTTTAGAAACTTCTGTTGCGTATTTTGGCATCATAGTAACATATGCTTACGCATATGCCTTGTATTAGCTTCCTTTGTTTTGTTTTTTTGTGCTTTTGCTGTCTTTGGCTGACTGCTATCATGATATATATGTTTTCAGCACAAATTTGGAATGGGCCTATCATATGCCAAACTGCCTGTGGACACACTTGCAGATGTGGATGTTGAAAGTCTACCTGTGGCAACACCAGATGTTCCTCCTTCATCTGACAAAGATAGACCACTTGCTGTATCTGGATAATATTTGCTGACACTTGCCACCCCAAACATGCCATCAATAACCTCAATGAGGATGCCAAGGTACCGGTGGGTGAAGGCAGCAGCTCTCAGGATGGCAATGAAGTTGGCATTTTTGAGACAACTTTATATCGCCTATGCTGGTTTTTGATTGTTTGTCTGCCCTAAAATGCTGGGAGGTCATAAGCTAATGGTAATGTAGCTAACCAATACATTCATATAAACACCTATCAAATAATCTGTACCATCATGGAGCTTTTTATCCAGCATTTGCTTATGCATTGGCTTTTTGCATGTGCTTAATTTACATACAAACATACAAATAGATAACCGAGGTTCGGATAGAACAGAGGGCACATAAACCCCTAGGCAGGGATGCGTGGGGTTAATAAAGTTACAGGAGGTAGGGGAGTGTTAGTGTTTTATGGTCAGATTGACATTAGGTTAGGATTGGTGGAGTGTTGTGCAAGGGGTGTGGTTATTAGGAGTGTGGGTAGGTCAGCAATGTTACACTGCCTCTTTGGAATCTGATCTGCAAGCTGCACAGTCACAAGGTTGTAATACTCTGGTCTTTGATTTTGGTATTTCTCCCCCTTTTTCTTCTCATACATGTCTTTCCTCCCTTCATCTTTATCTCTTATTCTTCTTATTCTGATCTATTCTTTCCTGCTTTGCTGTTTCTTTATCCTATCCATTCCTCTCTACAGTATACCTTGCCCCTGGCACGCCCGTTTTTTCTCCCTGGATGATGCTGCAGATCTGGATTTTCATAGTGCCCCCGCCCCTTCCCTCCTCACTGTGTGAGCTATAACTGCCTGATCTATCTTTAGGTGAGCTATTACTGCATGGGCTATCTCTGTGTGAGCTATATCTGTGTGAGCTATGTTTATGTGAGCTATTACAGCCCTGTACCCCTCACAGCGCAGCAAGACATGCTTGCTGCCATGGGTTTCCCATTGCCTTCAATTGTAATATAGTTCCAGCTGGTCGGGCTGGTGCTGCCGCACTGGATTCTGGGTCTATCGCTGGACAGCTGGTGGCAGTGGGGGTGCTCTGACACCCCTACGATCTCCGCAGTCTGGGGGTGTAGGGGTAAGACTTAGCACCTCGGCTGCACCTGCAGCATACATCACACGGGCTCAGCAGTTAAAAAATGTGTATGGCCTCTCCCTCCTCCTTTTCTTTTATACATAGCAAAAACTATTAGCAGTGCATGCATATTCAGTAATAACAGGCTGAATGATACGCACAGTGGTAAGGGCCCTATTAATTTGGTCCTTTCAGGCATTAGTTATATGGTTACCAATGTGGTAAGTTATGTATCGGTAAGCCATCAGTTTAATATATTAAAAAATGACTGTAGGGAGGCAGCTGTATTCATATCTGGTTGCAGGCAAAAAGCAGTTCTCCAGCGCTCATGTCAGCCGCAGCTCCTGGGCTAGGCTGTGGGAATATGTAATGTACAGGGCTGGGAGGTTCCCTTGCTGCTCTGTGTCAGGAGACGGCGGTCTTATGCTCTCTTGTTGTTTGTGTTATTGTGAGGGCTCATTTCATACATAACCCATGACTATAAGGCCGTGGCATATCTCGTTTCTCGGCCATATGCCGTTTCCTCAGAAGCTTACCTGCCCACCTCCGCACATCTTTTTATTTGGTCTATTCACAGCGGCTGGTCATTGTCAACAAACCAGTTTTTATTCATCTAGTCATACAAAACAGATTTATTAATCAATACTATTGGTAGAGCACTTATTTCATAAATAAATGCAGTGCATTTTTTATACATGTTAAATGCGTTACAGCATGTTATCATTATTACCAGTTATTATTATTACCAGTTATTTATATAGCGCACACATATTCCGCAGTGCTTTACAGAGAATATTTGGCCATTCACATCAGTCCCTGCCCAGTGGAGCTTGCAATCTATGATCCCTACCACAGGCTCACACACATACACACTAGGGTTAATTTATGTTTGGAGCCAATTAACCTACCAGTATGTTTTTGGAGTGTGGGAGGAAACCGGAGTATCCGGAGGAAACCCACGCAAGCACAGGGAGAACATACAAACTCCACACATGTAGTGCCGTAAGCCAGCATGTCAGAAACCACGGCGCCTTTGGCCCTTTGTTCTGCGGTTCTTCTGCACGGTTCCTTATTAGATTATTGCGTTAAGTTTTTGTCATATGACCTTCATTTATTACAGCAAACATTCATGTTATAGTCATGCACATGGTTGACATTCGAAAATTATAAGTCAGTACGCACAATGAAGTTATATTGATTTAATATTAATACAAGCAATTAATTACCTCAATCTTAATAAGACCGTATTGTCCATTAAACTCATTTATTACAGCAAAACATTCATGTTTAGTCATGCACATAGATAAGAAAATAAGTGCGGCAGAGAAGTGTGGATAAGGAAAATATGTATCATGGAGTATTCATCAGTTAATCGATCACAAATGTGTTCTTGCGCACTATTACCAATATCACGCTATTGCATACTTTCTATTTCATAAATGTACTAAATTACATTACATGGGTATCCCTAAGTTTCATAGAGTTTGGGAGTGTCTTGGGACCCTTTGACCACGTAGGGACTTGAAGCGTGTGCCGCTCCCCCTCCCACCATGCGCTCAAGTTGGAGTCAGCTTGTGTATGGTATCACGGGCTCATAGTCTAAAATCAAGTATTAGGAGCCTATCATCTCCTATTCTGTTATTCTTCACTTGTTTACTCCCTTTCTCTGTTATAAAATGTTTGGACCGCCCTTTTGGTCATAAGTGTGCATGCATAGGAAAACCACGTGTCGGTGCGGCATTTTTCTTTTGCCCACATGATTTACCCTTATACTTTCTGTAGTTGAATTGTATTAATACCTGTACAGTAATTTATGCTCTTTACATGTAGCCGGTGCTCGTGCATGCATAGGACCACTTTGTTCTGGGGCAATTTTTCTTTTGTCCGTATAATTTTCCCTTATACTTTCGGTAGTTGATTGCATTTTATTCACGTAGGGTTTCCTGGCCCTTTCCCTATAGCCGGCGCCTGCGGTTGTTTTTTCTTACCCATGAGTGGGTGCTTTTCCATACCGTTTTAATTTGAGAGCTTTGTCTAATACATTGTGAGGTCATACATGAGGTACATTTATGCGATAACTGCTGGTATGATTTCAATTATCCCCTCAGTGGTCCAGTTCCTCCTCAGACTCAGTATCTGTCCTTTGGGAATATTTGTTTTATACTTTACATTTTGGTGTTGAAAATGTTTTATATGCCAAATATGGTTCATATGATTTAGGCGAGCTACACATTTTTGCATGGTAGTCTCATCCCTATTCCAATTGAGACCTATACATATATATATATATTTATTTTATATACAGATACAGGTTCGACCCGAGTCCACACCCACATGCAACGCTCTTCAAAATACACCATATCTTATACACGCACCCCCCTTTTTATTTTACAAATACATGTTCATAGGATTTTGGTGAGCTACACAGCTTACATTGCATCTGATCCCCATTCATATATACCTAATCATATATTTATATATAAATCTTACATAGGGAAACAGGTTTGACCCGAGTCCACCACCCCCACATACAACGTTCTTCTAAGCACACCATATCTTATACACAGCCCTATGTAATAATGGGATATGCCCCTGGCTTGGGTTTCCCCGGGCCGTGGGTTGTGGTCTCCTAATGGCTTGGAGAAGCTCGGTCGGTGTTTCTGCAGGGTTGTCTATATCAGGGAATATTACATCCCTGGATTCAGGAGCCATCGCTGTGTTGCTTGTGTCAGTGGGGGTGTTTTTGAGGCCCCTGCTGTCATAACAGTCGGGGCTCTGTTTTCTGTTTACAACAAGGGTTGGCATTGTTTGCTCCCCCAGCATCCGATATGTCGGTGTGCTGAGTCCACTAATTAAGCAGCTAGGTATGATTTGAGGCTGTTGTTCCTTGTGTCTCGTTAGCTCTTTACACTGCTGTGCCTGCACATATGGTTCATTGCCTAATGCAAAGGACCCTGAATTTCGATACTGCGCCTGTTTTTCTTTTTTTTCAGACATCGATGTGGCCGGATCACCTCCTACCGCCACCCCAGGGATCGATATTGTCGCTTCTGTGGTTGCCAGGAATGGAGTCATCAGTGCAGATGATACCCTGTATAATTCTCAAGCCGCCATGGAGAGTTTTCGCATGTCGGTCCTTGGTTCCTCAGTCCTTTGATTGCCTATCAGACTTTGTGGCAGCATTGAGAGTCTTTCTGGCAGTCTCAGCTCGGCAGGGGATACAGGCTCTATGATGATGGAAGTCCTACGCCTATATTAATGTGGACTAATCATGTGTAATGTTTGTTTGTGGACTTGAGTGCTCCGGCCAACTTGCCACCTTTCCGGTGGGGGTCTCGAGGGATTGTGCCCTATTTTTTGCCCTGCTTAGGACAACGTTTGGCTAACGCTATAGTTTAACTTCGTGTAAACAAATAAACAACAAAAATATGAGAATGACATTACTAAGCAATATAAAAAGATCCAGCAGGTTTTTTGTAGGTTCTTACCTCGGGTCAAGTCCTCCTCCCCCTTTTCCCTCCCCCCCATCACCTCCCTCTGCAATATGTCATAATCACCATACTCATGTATGTTTCATGTATTGCAGGTGGTTTACAGGATTACAGCTCATTTTGTTTATCGGACACTAGTTTATATTTTGGGCAGGTCATCCTGCTTTGCTAGTTTTGGTTGGGAGGCAGTAGTGCCCTGTATACGGATGTCAGCAGAGGACTTTGGTTCTCCTTTGGTCTTAGCAATTCACCTGGGAGGGAATGATTTGTGCCGGCAGATGTCGCTTTACTTGCGGCACACTATTTGTTCATGATTTGGGTGGGTTGCTTGGCTTTTGCCAGATGTCGTGATAATTTTGTCCGATATTGTGCTAGCCTTTCCTGGTGATGTAGGTGCATGGTTGGGGGGGTAGATTTGTGGAGCATCACCCTTTAATGGGATACAAGACGCCTAGCAGGGACAAATTTAATTTATAGAGTGTTTTTTGTTCGGTGTGGGGAGGTTTTAGAGGGTAGGTTGTATGGTGGCGGGCATATTCCATCATTGGGAACTTGCGTGGCGGGAAAGAACGGCAGTATCTATAAAGCGTCCACCTTGCTGCAGTATGAGCGGTGCGCCCCCTTCAATTATCTGGTTAGGCTGGTTTACCCTACTGGGGTCAGAGACACCTCTCGTCGAGAGGGCTAAAATAGTGCATTGGGATGGGGCTGGATACCGTCTAACTTGCCAGAGAGGGATATCGGCATTGCAAGTTTTATATCACTATTACACTTGAATTGGGATTTGGCCCGTTCAGTGAGTGTTTTACATCCTTGCATAAGTCAAGTGTGGGGCGTCAGGTTACTGGCCGTTCTTTCTTATGCCACCATACTCTGATTGTAAAATAAATAAAGCTGACCATATATTTTTGATCGCATATATACTTGGTCTGTCTCTTTATTTTATTTAAGCTTGGTTTAATAACTTTGTGGTTGCACACATTATTTGCCGATAGGGAGTTTAAGATAACTGAGGTTTGGATAGAACAGAGGGCACATAAATCCCTAGGCAGGGATGCGTGCGGTTAATAAAGTTACAGGAGGTAGGGGAGTGTTAGTGTTTTATGGTCAGATTGACATTGGGTTAGGATTGGTGGAGTGTTGTGCAAGGGGTGTGGTTATTAGGAGTGTGGGTAGGTCAGCAATGTTACACTGCCTCTTTGGAATCTGATCTGCAAGCTGCACAGTCACAAGGTTGTAATACTCTGGTCTTTGATTTTGGTATTTCTCCCCCTTTTTCTTCTCATACATGTCTTTCCTCCCTTCATCTTTATCTCTTATTCCTCTTATTCTGATCTATTCTTTCCTGCTTTGCTGTTTCTTTATCCTATCCATTCCTCTCTACAGTATACCTTGCCCCTGGCACGCCCGTTTTTTCTCCCTGGATGATGCTGCAGATCTGGATTTTCATAGTGCCCCCGCCCCTTCCCTCCTCACTGTGTGAGCTATAACTGCCTGATCTATCTTTAGGTGAGCTATTACTGCATGGGCTATCTCTGTGTGAGCTATATCTGTGTGAGCTATGTTTATGTGAGCTATTACAGCCCTGTACCCCTCACAGCGCAGCAAGACATGCTTGCTGCCATGGGTTTCCCATTGCCTTCAATTGTAATATAGTTCCAGCTGGTTGGGCTGGTGCTGCCGCACTGGATTCTGGGTCTATCGCTGGACAGCTGGTGGCAGTGGGGGTGCTCTGACACCCCTACGATCTCCGCAGTCTGGGGGTGTAGGGGTAAGACTTAGCACCTCGGCTGCACCTGCAGCATACATCACACGGGCTCAGCAGTTAAAAAATGTGTATGGCCTCTCCCTCCTCCTTTTCTTTTATACATAGCAAAAACTATTAGCAGTGCATGCATATTCAGTAATAACAGGCTGAATGATACGCACAGTGGTAAGGGCCCTATTAATTTGGTCCTTTCAGGCATTAGTTATATGGTTACCAATGTGGTAAGTTATGTATCGGTAAGCCATCAGTTTAATATATTAAAAAATGACTGTAGGGAGGCAGCTGTATTCATATCTGGTTGCAGGCAAAAAGCAGTTCTCCAGCGCTCATGTCAGCCGCAGCTCCTGGGCTAGGCTGTGGGAATATGTAATGTACAGGGCTGGGAGGTTCCCTCGCTGCTCTGTGTCAGGAGACGGCGGTCTTATGCTCTCTTGTTGTTTGTGTTATTGTGAGGGCTCATTTCATACATAACCCATGACTATAAGGCCGTGGCATATCTCGTTTCTCGGCCATATGCCGTTTCCTCAGAAGCTTACCTGCCCACCTCCGCACATCTTTTTATTTGGTCTATTCACAGCGGCTGGTCATTGTCAACAAACCAGTTTTTATTCATCTAGTCATACAAAACAGATTTATTAATCAATACTATTGGTAGAGCACTTATTTCATAAATAAATGCAGTGCATTTTTTATACATGTTAAATGCGTTACAGCATGTTATCATTATTACCAGTTATTATTATTACCAGTTATTTATATAGCGCACACATATTCCGCAGCGCTTTACAGAGAATATTTGGCCATTCACATCAGTCCCTGCCCAGTGGAGCTTGCAATCTATGATCCCTACCACAGGCTCACACACATACACACTAGGGTTAATTTATGTTTGGAGCCAATTAACCTACCAGTATGTTTTTGGAGTGTGGGAGGAAACCGGAGTATCCGGAGGAAACCCACGCAAGCACAGGGAGAACATACAAACTCCACACATGTAGTGCCGTAAGCCAGCATGTCAGAAACCACGGCGCCTTTGGCCCTTTGTTCTGCGGTTCTTCTGCACGGTTCCTTATTAGATTATTGCGTTAAGTTTTTGTCATATGACCTTCATTTATTACAGCAAACATTCATGTTATAGTCATGCACATGGTTGACATTCGAAAATTATAAGTCAGTACGCACAATGAAGTTATATTGATTTAATATTAATACAAGCAATTAATTACCTCAATCTTAATAAGACCGTATTGTCCATTAAACTCATTTATTACAGCAAAACATTCATGTTTAGTCATGCACATAGATAAGAAAATAAGTGCGGCAGAGAAGTGTGGATAAGGAAAATATGTATCATGGAGTATTCATCAGTTAATCGATCACAAATGTGTTCTTGCGCACTATTACCAATATCACGCTATTGCATACTTTCTATTTCATAAATGTACTAAATTACATTACATGGGTATCCCTAAGTTTCATAGAGTTTGGGAGTGTCTTGGGACCCTTTGACCACGTAGGGACTTGAAGCGTGTGCCGCTCCCCCTCCCACCATGCGCTCAAGTTGGAGTCAGCTTGTGTATGGTATCACGGGCTCATAGTCTAAAATCAAGTATTAGGAGCCTATCATCTCCTATTCTGTTATTCTTCACTTGTTTACTCCCTTTCTCTGTTATAAAATGTTTGGACCGCCCTTTTGGTCATAAGTGTGCATGCATAGGAAAACCACGTGTCGGTGCGGCATTTTTCTTTTGCCCACATGATTTACCCTTATACTTTCTGTAGTTGAATTGTATTAATACCTGTACAGTAATTTATGCTCTTTACATGTAGCCGGTGCTCGTGCATGCATAGGACCACTTTGTTCTGGGGCAATTTTTCTTTTGTCCGTATAATTTTCCCTTATACTTTCGGTAGTTGATTGCATTTTATTCACGTAGGGTTTCCTGGCCCTTTCCCTATAGCCGGCGCCTGCGGTTGTTTTTTCTTACCCATGAGTGGGTGCTTTTCCATACCGTTTTAATTTGAGAGCTTTGTCTAATACATTGTGAGGTCATACATGAGGTACATTTATGCGATAACTGCTGGTGTGATTTCAATTATCCCCTCAGTGGTCCAGTTCCTCCTCAGACTCAGTATCTGTCCTTTGGGAATATTTGTTTTATACTTTACATTTTGGTGTTGAAAATGTTTTATATGCCAAATATGGTTCATATGATTTAGGCGAGCTACACATTTTTGCATGGTAGTCTCATCCCTATTCCAATTGAGACCTATACATATATATATATATATTTATTTTATATACAGATACAGGTTCGACCCGAGTCCACACCCACATGCAACGCTCTTCAAAATACACCATATCTTATACACGCACACCCCCCCTTTTTATTTTACAAATACATGTTCATAGGATTTTGGTGAGCTACACAGCTTACATTGCATCTGATCCCCATTCATATATACCTAATCATATATTTATATATAAATCTTACATAGGGAAACAGGTTTGACCCGAGTCCACCACCCCCACATACAACGTTCTTCTAAGCACACCATATCTTATACACAGCCCTATGTAATAATGGGATATGCCCCTGGCTTGGGTTTCCCCGGGCCGTGGGTTGTGGTCTCCTAATGGCTTGGAGAAGCTCGGTCGGTGTTTCTGCAGGGTTGTCTATATCAGGGAATATTACATCCCTGGATTCAGGAGCCATCGCTGTGTTGCTTGTGTCAGTGGGGGTGTTTTTGAGGCCCCTGCTGTCATAACAGTCGGGGCTCTGTTTTCTGTTTACAACAAGGGTTGGCATTGTTTGCTCCCCCAGCATCCGATATGTCGGTGTGCTGAGTCCACTAATTAAGCAGCTAGGTATGATTTGAGGCTGTTGTTCCTTGTGTCTCGTTAGCTCTTTACACTGCTGTGCCTGCACATATGGTTCATTGCCTAATGCAAAGGACCCTGAATTTCGATACTGCGCCTGTTTTTCTTTTTTTTCAGACATCGATGTGGCCGGATCACCTCCTACCGCCACCCCAGGGATCGATATTGTCGCTTCTGTGGTTGCCAGGAATGGAGTCATCAGTGCAGATGATACCCTGTATAATTCTCAAGCCGCCATGGAGAGTTTTCGCATGTCGGTCCTTGGTTCCTCAGTCCTTTGATTGCCTATCAGACTTTGTGGCAGCATTGAGAGTCTTTCTGGCAGTCTCAGCTCGGCAGGGGATACAGGCTCTATGATGATGGAAGTCCTACGCCTATATTAATGTGGACTAATCATGTGTAATGTTTGTTTGTGGACTTGAGTGCTCCGGCCAACTTGCCACCTTTCCGGTGGGGGTCTCGAGGGATTGTGCCCTATTTTTTGCCCTGCTTAGGACAACGTTTGGCTAATGCTATAGTTTAACTTCGTGTAAACAAATAAACAACAAAAATATGAGAATGACATTACTAAGCAATATAAAAAGATCCAGCAGGTTTTTTGTAGGTTCTTACCTCGGGTCAAGTCCTCCTCCCCCTTTTCCCTCCCCCCCATCACCTCCCTCTGCAATATGTCATAATCACCATACTCATGTATGTTTCATGTATTGCAGGTGGTTTACAGGATTACAGCTCATTTTGTTTATCGGACACTAGTTTATATTTTGGGCAGGTCATCCTGCTTTGCTAGTTTGGGTTGGGAGGCAGTAGTGCCCTGTATACGGATGTCAGCAGAGGACTTTGGTTCTCCTTTGGTCTTAGCAATTCACCTGGGAGGGAATGATTTGTGCCGGCAGATGTCGCTTTACTTGCGGCACACTATTTGTTCATGATTTGGGTGGGTTGCTTGGCTTTGGCCAGATGTCGTGATAATTTTGTCCGATATTGTGCTAGCCTTTCCTGGTGATGTAGGTGCATGGTTGGGGGGGTAGATTTGTGGAGCATCACCCTTTAATGGGATACAAGACGCCTAGCAGGGACAAATTTAATTTATAGAGTGTTTTTTGTTCGGTGTGGGGAGGTTTTAGAGGGTAGGTTGTATGGTGGTGGGCATATTCCATCATTGGGAACTTGCGTGGCGGGAAAGAACGGCAGTATCTATAAAGCGTCCACCTTGCTGCAGTATGAGCGGTGCGCCCCCTTCAATGATTTGGTTAGGCTGATTTTACCCTACTGGGGTCAGAGACACCTCTCGTCGGAGAGGGCTAAATAGTGCATTGGGATGGGGCTGGATACCGTCTTACTTGCCAGAGAGGGATATCGGCCCTTGCAAGTTTTATATCACTATTACACTTGAATTGGGATTTGGCCCGTTCAGTGAGTGTTTTACATCCTTGCATAAGTCAAGTGTGGGGCGTCAGGTTACTGGCCGTTCTTTCTTATGCCACCATACTCTGATTGTAAAATAAATAAAGCTGACCAAATATTTTTGATCGCATATATACTTGGTCTGTCTCTTTATTTTATTTAAGCTTGGTTTAATAACTTTGTGGTTGCACACATTATCTGCTGATAGGGAGTTTAAGATAACTGAGGTTTGGATAGAACAGAGGGCACATAAATCCCTAGGCAGGGATGCGTGGGGTTAATAAAGTTACAGGAGGTAGGGGAGTGTTAGTGTTTTATGGTCAGATTGACATTAGGTTAGGATTGGTGGAGTGTTGTGCAAGGGGTGTGGTTATTAGGAGTGTGGGTAGGTCAGCAATGTAATACTGCCTCTTTGGAATCTGATCTCCCACCCTCCCTCCCACTTTTTCCCTCTTGTGTCTTGTGTCGGCTTTATTTCAATGGCGGGAAAGAACGGCAGTATCTATAAAGCATCCACCTTGCTGCAGTATGAGCGGTGCGCCCCCTTCAATTATCTGGTTAGGCTGGTTTACCCTACTGGGGTCAGAGACACCTCTCGTCGAGAGGGCTAAAATAGTGCATTGGGATGGGGCTGGATACCGTCTAACTTGCCAGAGAGGGATATCGGCATTGCAAGTTTTATATCACTATTACACTTGAATTGGGATTTGGCCCGTTCAGTGAGTGTTTTACATCCTTGCATAAGTCAAGTGTGGGGCGTCAGGTTACTGGCCGTTCTTTCTTATGCCACCATACTCTGATTGTAAAATAAATAAAGCTGACCAAATATTTTTGATCGCATATATACTTGGTCTGTCTCTTTATTTTATTTAAGCTTGGTTTATGAACTTTGTGGTTGCACACATTATCTGCCGATAGGGAGTTTAAAACAAAACAACACATTAAGGCCCTCATTCAGAGCCGCACGTTACCAACAGTACGCTCGTTGCGTTCCGATGTTGACTAACCGCGCATGCGTCGGTGTTACACTGCGCATGTGCGTACGGCAGATTGCGAGCTTTTTTTCTGTCGTTCCTAAAATAGCATACAGGAAGTGACATGTCAAATGTGATTGACAGAACAGGGCGTTTTGGGGTGTTGACGGGGGTGGAGATGGAAAAACGCAGGCGTGGCGAGGCGTTTTTGGGGCGTACATACATTAGCAGATGCGAACGTCAAATGTGTTCGGACCGTCACATACGTCACTGGAACATCCTCTTTCCCTTCAAAATGCTCGCACAGTTTAGGGTCTGGATTACTCGACCACATTGGCGATGGCCTTCTCCTCCGTCCCGGGACTCCATGATGTTGCAGCGATTAATCGCGGGTGGTCACAAAAGCAATTAGTGTTGTATTGAAAACCGGCTTGGTATGTGTTTGGAAAGCAGTTTATTGGGATAGCACAAAACCGTACGCAGGTGGAAATCATACCTGCTAATGTCAGGATTACACAATCAATTGGCGTACATTTTTTGGGGTTTTTTTTGGCCTCAATTTGTTGTTTATGGCCTATTGTGACAATAATGTCATCATGTTTTAATTAGCTCCCCTTTTTTTATTAATGTGGAATTTGCATCGTTATGTGATTTTTTAAACGTTCCTTCAAGAGGCCTTTTTTTTTTAAAAATGAAATGGTTTTTGGTGTCCTTTTTTGCCTTTAGGGCCAGGATTAAATATAACCCATTTGTACAATAATGTCACAATACAATGTCAGATTTTGAACATAAATTTATTGGTTAAACACAAACCAATTGGCCTAATATTTTGTTTTGTTTTTTTCTGGCAAAGATACTTTTTTTCAATAATAAATAATCAATAACTGCTAACATAAACGTACAAAAATAAATTAAAAACATTTCACAAGAAAGGAGAGGGAAGTTTTGACCAGAAAGGAATATGAGCCAAGCACAGAAGGAGTGTGGGAAAAGTCGCCATTGCTGTCACCGTTTTTTCGCCCGTTTGGATGGGGGAGGGTGGGCGCCAGACCGGGTCAGGGATGCCATGCAGATGTTGTGGCCTCTGGACTAGGCACAGGGCTAGGCACATTTGGAGGATTGGCTGATGTTGTGCCAGAGGTGGAGGATCCTGATGTTCCGGCAGGAAGGGAGGTCGGCTCCACCATGTGCTGGCGAACGAGCTGCTCCAG
Organism: Taudactylus pleione; assembly: GCA_031769625.1. NCBI lineage: Eukaryota > Metazoa > Chordata > Amphibia > Anura > Myobatrachidae > Taudactylus > Taudactylus pleione. The sequence goes on along the minus strand of JAUIMM010001408.1, from coordinate 243,116 downwards.
GGCATCGGCAATGCGGATGTTGGCCCTGGTATTTTCCGCCAGGGCCTGACCAATGGTCACGTTGGCCGCAGCATTTTGCTCCATGGCCTCAGCCACCCGTATCAGACTGGCGTCCATCCTCTGCAGAATCTCCGTATGGAAATCCGATTTTAAATTGAGTTCTGTGAGGAGGCCCACTGCCTGCGAAGGGGCACGCCCTGGACTGGTTTCTGCAGGGTCCTCAGCCGGATGTACTGGTTCCTCCCCTGCAGAGCCAGCAGAAATTCTGCGGCCAAGGCTTCCCTCTGGAGCAGACTCATCCGCCTGTGTCTCTGTTGGAAAAATGAGAAAAGAGTCACCTTAGAATCTACATATTGGCACAATAGCATTTCAGAGTTGGTGACATCACAATACTTACCTGGGCCAACATGAGGAGCCGCAAAGTCTGGCATGTCCGTATCCATGTTGGACATGCCAAACACCTCCACAGGCTGCACACACCCCTGTGCCAGCTCTTCTAAATCCGTCAACTCCAATGACACAGGGGTGGGACCCCCACCTGTCCCCCTTGCATGCCTTGCCCTGTCCGCGAGTTTTTGCTTTAGGCGATATTTGAAGTCGCCCCATCTGTGGGGAAAAATGGAAGCCATTATCCTTTGGTTTAAAATGGGGTTTGTTTTTAGGGGGGGCAAGGGTTTACTTACCGCCGTTTGACATCCCGGGCTAGACGGACATAATCACCCACTCTATTGACAGCAACGGCTACCTCTTCCCACATTCTCCACTTCTGGCTTAGACTCATATTCCTGTCTGCCTGTGGCAGGATGTCCACACACTTCTGGATCAAAACCTCCATCTCCTTTCTTGTGAAATGTGGCTGCCTTTTTTTTTTGGCCGCTTTGGCCGGAATACTGGGCCCAGCAGCCTCTTCCATGTCATCCTCCTCACCTATTTGTGTAAATTTACAGAATTCACAAAATCACAACTTGCCTAATCTTATGTTTCAAATTAATCGTTGATAGAAAATGCATGAAAGACTTACCGCCTGACTCTTGGCCATTTTTTCCCTGGTCTGTCGCCATGTCTGAGGTCCAAACAAGAAATACACCAGAATTTGAATGTGTTTTCGTGACGTATTTATACATGCGTCCTTATTTTGCGGCCGCATCATTGATTGTGCGGCCCTATGATCCCTCCTTAATTTGTGCGGGAAACGAAACACTATTTATGGCTTGGTGTGTCTCAAGTCGAGGTGGCGTTTTTGGATTGTTGGAGGTTATCTTGGCTGGAGTTTATTGATTGCGTAGAAAGGAGTTGGCGGTTGGAGATTCGTTTGTTGGTTAGATTTGCGTTTTTTTTTCCGTTATCTTTGTTGGTTTATATTTTTGGGACCTCGTTTCTTGATTTGGTAAGTTTTGTGAAGTCTAACTTTTGTTCAGTTGTTGTTTCATTGTGTTTCGTATATTTTGTGATTTTTGGATCCCTAATTTTTTCTATTTTAGATTTTGTTTATTTTCGACCCCAAAGACCTTTTGATTTTGCATCTTAGATATTTGCTCTTGGTAAGTTCATTTTTTATCTTGTATTAGCGAACTAATTAGCGCATTTTTAGTAGTTACTCTTGTGACTTGTATTAGCGAACTAATTAGCGCATTTTTAGTAGTTACTCTTGTGACTTGTATTAGCGAACTAATTAGCGCATTTTAAACAGCTTAATAATCATTCTAACTTTTTGGTTGTTTATCTTTCGCTTTTTGAGCCAACATTTCGACCCGTTTTGATGTACTGTGTTAAATGTCGCTTTGCGGTTTTGCTAAATGGGTGTTTGGCATATTTTAACTTTGGTCTAGCACAAAATTTTTAAACAAAAATGCCCAGAGTGAAATGTGTCAAGTAATTTTGGTGTTTATTTTCAGTTTGGACGTATCATGACAATACCCCGGCATGTAAGCAGCAATGGATGGTATCATCAAGCTAAGTTGTTTTAATATAGTTTTGGGGTGGGTCAAAAGCCTTACTTTGAAATCTTTGAATTTCAGGTTGATCTGGGGCGGATTGTTCTGGCCATGCTCCCGGAAGCCGACCAACCTCAATCTCATCCCAGGCATAGGCATCGTAGGCATGCAAGGCCCCAGATATTTCGAACACGTGTCACCCTTTTTGGAATGCCCGATGATGAGGTTTTAAGACGCTACCGTCTACCTCCCAAAATCATCATAGACACTCTCTCATTAATAGAAAGTGATCTTGAGCGGCAAATTGACAGTCCAACAGCAATACCACCACTGACGCAATTTATGGTGGTGTTACATTTCTGTGCCTCAGGATCGTTTCAAACAACGGTGGGAATAGTGGTGGGCATCTCCCAATCCTCCTTTTTCCGGATCCTGAGGGCAGTGATGGAGGCACTTTTCAAGCACCTCCATCATTTTATTCAAATGCCTTTGGATATGGGTGCCCTTAGTGTGGCCAAGGCCAATTTTTACCAAATAGCTGGCTTCCCACACATCATAGGGGTTGTGGATGGAACTCACATACCACTTCAGCCTCCAGCACGGCTGGAGGCCATATTTCGAAACAGGAAACACTATCACTCCCTCAATGTAATGGTGGTATGTGATGCCTCCCTCCAGATCCTGTCCCTGAATGCAAAATTACCAGGAAGTGCACATGACTCCTTCGTCATCCGGCAATCAGGGATATGGCACAAATTAAACAACCTACAAGCTGGTGATGCATGGCTTCTGGGTAAGTGGAGACCTTTAGTACATAACAATGTTAAGCTTGATACACAGTGTTCCTGATGTTGTCTCTTATTTTTCACAGGAGACAGTGGATACCCTTGCATGTCCTGGCTGCTCACTCCTTATTTGGCTCCCACACCAGGCCCACAAAGTGAGTATAATTCCGCACTTACAGCCACCAGGCAAGTGGTGGAGTGCTGTATCGGCCTTTTAAAAGGCAGATTCAGATGCCTCCACCGCTCTGGTGGCGAGCTCATGTATTTGCCGGATATGGTGTCGAAAGTTGTGGTCCTGTGTGGGATATTTCACAACATCGCCATAAGGAGTGGTGTCCCAATGCAGCCAGAGGATGCTTTACCTGAGGATGGCCCCCCCGAGGTTGGTCGGAGGTCAGTATGTTGGGGGGCCATACGCGATGATGTGGTGGCCAGATTTTTTAGGTAAGTTTGACCAAAACTACAGTGTTTATACCTAATGTGTTTGTGTTTGTTTGCGAACATCTAATTTATTTTTATTTTTTTCACCATCTTCTGTTTGTTCACAAAATCTTTGCCACTCCAACGCTCACTACTTCCTGCTACCCTTACCATATATTCTGGAACCCATATCGCAACGCCATGTTTGTGGAATCATGTTGGCATGGTCCTTCGTCAACCAGTTCTTGATTGTTTTTTTTATTTAAATATTTCATTTGTATGTGTTGTATTTGAGATTATCACTGTTTTTTTTTTTGGGAGTGACCACTTTGATTTCTCATTTATGTTGTGAATAAATGTTTGGAGAGTGAAATGGTCTTCCTTTTTTTGGACGTTAACAGCAAGTGTAACCAGGTTAACACACCTTACATTTGACTAAGGGGTAATCCAGTACTGACACCAGTTGATGTAAACTGAAATATGTTTTCAGGTTCCCAACCCACACCAAAAGGAAGCCTGTCCAAACCTTTGGATTTTGAAGATTGGCCTAAGCAGCTTGCACACCAACTAGGAACCTGTAAAATGTCAAAATATCTAATTGACACTACACCCAAAAAGGGAAATGACATTGTTACTGTTATGTGTTTCTTGTGGCTGTTTAACATACAAATACAAAACACAATCTAACTTTTAAAAAAGGGAAATCCTTGCAGGAACAGTCTACTTATGTCAGGGAAAACTATTTTTGTTTTGGAAAAAAAGAATGAGCCAGAACGTATATTAGAACAAAAAAATGTATTTAGAAAACGAAAATAAACAAAAAAAACTACTGGCGAAGGATGCCAGACAGCTGGTCAAGGCCCACAAGAATGCCAATGACATGTTGGCGCATCTGGCCAACACATTCGTCCACCTCTTGTCGACGCCTCTGTTCCTCTGTGGGTGAGAAAAGTGTGTGGATTAATAAAACAATAGGGAATTCACATTAAAAAAACAAAAACACAACGAAATCACTCCTAAACCTAAAAAAAACAAAAAAAAACAAAAAGGGGGTGCTGCCAAAAATACAAGGCCTATGTACAAATTCCCACAGGTGTGATATGTGTATGTTGAAATCAGCAGGAAGAGGTAAAGGCAAACTGCTAAATCACCAAAAGTAAACCAAACAAGCACGAATAAAAGCACGAGACATGATTACATACAAACAGTTTGTGGTTAAAAAAAATGTGAAAGAAAAACATACCGGGAGCCAAAACGGGAGCTCCGGAAGTCCCTCCATGTTCTTCCTCGGAGGAGCCTTCATTCCCCAAAGAACGGGGAGGGGTAATGACGGACTCCGGGGAGGGGGTAATTGGAAGAGGGGTGGGTGGAGGAGAGGGGGAAGTTGGACATAGAGGAAGGAGGCCCGACAGTTCTGGGAGAGGGTCTTGGAAGGCTGGGGAGGAGTGGGGTATAGGGGAAATATTTGGGGTGGAGTGTTGGCTGGGGGTTGGGGATAGTGGCCGGGAACGCCATCTGGCCGGACGGTGACGGAGTAGTCTTGGCTGTCCTCCTAAAATATGTCAAACAAATTGAGGTTAGTTTCTGGGCAAATCCGGGGCCCAAATAAAAAAAAAAAAACAACAACAAAAAACATGCAAATAGGAGTAGAATGAAAAAAACAGAAATAGAGGGAAAACATGCACACGCAGTTTGCCCCACAAACACAAACATGAAAACCACAATACATAACACTTACTTTCCAGGATCTGCATGCGAAAGCATGCCAGCAAGCGGGGCGTTCGCCGTTGCAGGTCTGACCACCTGCGCTCCAGCTGCCCGATGTTGCGGCGTGAACCTAAGGACCGCAGGCGGGACCGTGCTTCCGCATACGCGGAGCGCTTCTGCCGGTTGGTGATGGGTAGAGGCTGGCTGGTGATACGGCGATCCATCACCTCCGTAAGCACCAGCAGCTCGCGCCTGGTGAATGCGGAGGCTCTCATGATGGCAATGGAGTTTTTCATACAAAACATTTTTGATAAAGTCTGCAATAAATTTCTGATTGGCTAATGTATTTTGGAAATTAACAGGAGCAATTTTATTGGTTAGTGTATGAGTCATGTGTTCAACAGTGCCAGAAATCTCTGGAGAGTTATGATAGGCTTGATGCAGTGACATGTGTTTGCAAATTTAAATAAAGAAATGAACCCCGGAAAATATGCGAGGATCAACAGCAATAGAACAATTGTTTAATTGTGGTTCACATGTTTTTTGAACAATAAAAGCGAATGTTCCATCCGTACGTATTCTGCGGGTAAACACAAACACGGACAAGAGTAAAGTTTCTTGCATTGTGTTGAAAAAAAAAAAACAATTAAGCTAATTGATACATTGATTGGCATGATACGATTGAGGGAGGTAGGCAGAATAAAGGAGCAGGTAATCGACATCTGACAAGGCCACTTCCGGTTTCACTTGTGCGTGCGTTCCCTTCAAGCCATTTCGGGGATGTACGCTCGCTATTTCGTACGCTCGTTAGTTAGAGGAGGGGTCGTCAGAGTTTAGGGAGGAATTTTAGATGCGAAAGAAAATACGAGCGAGCCATTGAATTTAAATATATTTGTACGTACGCCTAACGTACGTGCGCCCGCTTGCGAGTGGGTCTGAATGAGGGCCTAAGATACCACAAACACACAGCCACCTAGATTGTGTCCTGGATGTGTTAAGCTGGGCATCCACTATACAATTTTCTGTCAGATATCTGTCCAATTTGGCTGATTGGAATGAAAACCTGGTAATATATGGGAGCAAATGACAGTCGATCATATGGTTTTAAACACTGAAAAAAGGACAAAATAAATTGTTCAAATTGGTTACATTTGTGTGTTTTAACCAATTTGTCTGAACGACCATTTTTGGCTATTTTACAGTGTTTGTGAGCAAATGGACGATTGTCATTTGCTCCCATACATTACCAGGATTTCATTCCAATCAGCCAGATTGGACAGATATGTGACAGAAAATTGTATAGTGGATGCCAAGCTTTAGGGCAAAATTTACTAAGCGGCAGGTTCTAAACCCCGGCGGTTTGGTGGCGGTTTGACGGCGGGTTCTATTCGGTTCTAAACCCCCGGGGTTTGGTTGTAGTTTTGCAGCGGTTACTAAATGACAGTCCTGTTCTTCTATTCTATTATAAAATGTGTTTTGACTGCGGTTTGATGGCGGTTTTGCTATCTGCAGATTTACTAAGGCCAAAACCGCTGCAAAACTGTCTGCAGTCAAAACACATTTTAGAATAGAATAGAACAGGGATATCATTTAGCCACCAAACCCCCGGGGTTTAGAATAGAATAGAACCCGCCGTTAAACTGCCACCAAACCATCAGGGTTTAGAACCCGCCGCTTAGTAAATTTAGTGTTAGTGGAGGATCAGTGCCATATTGCAATAGATTAGATTGTCCCCATATGCATATGCTCATGTGTTGGAATTGTTGGACATAAATACAGTATTATCTTAAAATGGTGAGTTTATTACGTCTAGTATCATACTCATCTTCACAGCGCTCTACAACCTGCCTGGTAGCTGTATGCGCAGCATTATATTGTGTTTATGATCCTGGTGTGGGGCCAACATAAGGAGTCAGAAGCCATGGCATGCAAGGATATCCACTGTCTCCTGCATTGTAAAAAAAATATATATATGTAAAATTATAAAATACAAATTTAAAAAAAAGGGAACAAAAAAAATACTTACCCAGAAGCCATGCATCACCATTTTGCATCATGGATAATTTATGCCTGATCCCTAATTGTCGGATGACAAAGGAGTCATGTGCACTTCCTGCATATTTGGAGTTCAGGGAAAGGATCTGGAGGGAGGCATCACATACCACCATTATAATCAATGAACGGAAGTGTTTCCTGTTGCAAAAAATTTACTCCAGGGCAACTGGAGGCACAAATGGTATATGAGTGCCATCCACTACCCGTATCACGTGTGGGAAACCAGCAATAGCTCTAAACTGCTGCTTCACAACACCAAGGGTATCCATATCCAAATTAGGGGTGAGCGGGTTCGGATTTCAGAAATCCGAACCCCCCCGAGCCCCCCCCGATCCGAGGCAAATCCGAGTCAGGCTCGACTTTTCCCGCCTGACTCGGATCTGAAATCGAGGCAAAATGTCATCATCCCGCCTTCCGGGTCTTGCGGGTTTTGGATCCTATATAAGGTACCCGTGTCGGCGCCATTTTCTCACTCGGCTGTGGACAGTGAAGAGGGAGGGTGGGAGTTAGGGCTGGCTGGGCTGTGTAGTGTAGTGTAGTGTAGTGCAGTGTAGTGTTGTGCTGTGCTGTGCTGTGCTGTGCTGCTGTTGTCCATAAGGGCTGTGTCCACTCCTAAAAAGTCCATAGGGGCTGGCTGTGTTGTGCTGTGCTGCTGTTGTCCATAGGGGCTGTGTCCACTCCTCCAAAGTCCATAGGGGCTGGCTGTGTGGTGCTGTGCTGCTGTTGTCCATAGGGGCTGTGTCCACTCCTCCAAAGTCCATTGGGACAGGCTGGACTGTGTTGTGCAGTCAGTTGTCCATAGGGGCTGTGTCCACTCCAAAGTCCTGTGCAGAGTCCCTGTCCTAAAGGGGTGCTGTAGAGCAGTCCAGGGGATGCTCTGTCCAACAGGGGTGCTCTCCCCAAGTGCAAAAAAAATAAAATATTTTCTGTGTTTGTGAATTGTGTGCGCAATAGCCTCACGTGCATCAACAAAGTAGTGCCAAGCGTGCGCCTGTGTCATAAGTAAAGGGCCAGCTGGCTTGACTGTTAAAGGGTGCTGTAACCCTGAAAGTACACTCCAAACAAAATAAAAATTTTTTTTCTGTAATGGTGAATTGTGTGCGCAGTAGCCGCACGTGCATCAACAAAGTAGTGCCAAGCGTGCGCCTGTGTCATAAGTAAAGGGCAGGCTGGCTTGACCATTAAAGGGTGCTATAACCCCAAAAGTACACTCCAAACAAAATAAAAAAATATTTTCTGTGTTTGTGAATTGTGTGCGCAGTAGCCGCACGTGCATCAACGAAGTAGTGCCAAGCAAGCGCCTGTGTCATAAGTAAAGGGCCAGCTGGCTTGCCCGTTAAAGGGTGCTGTAACCCCAAAAATACACTCCAAACCAAATAAAAAAATATTTTCTGTGTTTGTGAATTGTGTGCGCAGTAGCCGCACGTGCATCAACAAAGTAGTGCCAAGCGTGCGCCTGTGTCATAAGTAAAGGGCCGGCTGGCTTGACTATTAAAGGGTGCTGTAACCCCAAAGGTACACTCCAAACAAAATAAAAAAATATTTTCTGTGTTTGTGAATTGTGTGCGCAGTAGCCGCACGTGCATCAACGAAGTAGTGCCAAGCAAGCGCCTGTGTCATAAGTAAAGGGCCGGCTGGCTTGACCATTAAAGGGTGCTGTAACCCCCAAAGTACACTCCAAACAAAATAAAAAAATATTTTTTTTTGTGTTTGTGAATTTTGTGCGCAGTAGCCGCACGTGCATCAACAAAGTAGTGCCAAGCGTGAGCCTGTGTCCCATAAATAAAGGGCCAGCTGGATTGACTGTTAAAGGGTGCTGTAACCCCCAAAGGGCACTCCAAACAAAATAAAAAAATATATTTTTTTGTGTTTGTGAATTGTGTGCGCAGTAGCCGCACGTGCATCAACAAAGTAGTGCCAAGCGTGCGCCTGTGTCCCATAAATAAAGGGCCAGCTGGCTTGACCGTTAAAGGGTGCTGTAACCCTCAAAGTACACTCCAAACAAAATAAAAAATTATTTTCTGTGTTTGTGAATTGTGTGCGCAGTAGTAGCACGTGCATCAACAAAGTAGTGCCAAGCGTGCGCCTGTGTCCCTTAAGTAAAAGGCCGGCTGGCTTGTCCATTAAAGGGTGCTGTAACCCCCAAAGGGCACTCCAAACAAAATAAAAAAAAATATTTTTTTGTGTTTGTGAATTGTGTGCGCAGTAGCCGCACGTGCATCAACAAAGTAGTGCCAAGCGTGCGCCTGTGTCCCATAAATAAAGGGCCGGCTGGATTGACCGCTAAATGGTGCTGTAACCCCTAAAGGGCACTCCAAAGAAAATAAAAAAAAAAATTCTGTGTTTGTGAATTGTGTGCACTGTGGCTGCACGTGCATCAACAAAGGAGCATCGCCAAGCATGCGCCTGTGTCCCTTAAGTAAAGGGCCGGCTGGCTCATTTCTTAAAGGGTTGTGTAACCCACAAAGTGCACTAGTCTCCAACAAAAATAAAAAATTATTTTCTGTGTTTGTGTGCGCCTTAGCCGCACGTATTTATCAATATAACATAAAAGGAGGACAAAACTTTCTCCGATAAAATAAAATAGGGAAAGATCAAGAACCAAACAAAAATGGCAGCTGCTCCATCAATCTAGCAGTACTAATCAGGTGCATGAAAGGGAGGGGTCATACTAAGTAGAAAAAGGAGGGGGATTTAACCCCCTATTATACCTCAGCACACTGAATAATACCTGCAACAATATATGAAGACTATATGGTCATAGAAATTCAGAGATATTAGTTGCATGCATTTGCAAATACATGGGAGGCTGCTGGGCCACGTCACGGCTTCTCTGTTACCAGCAGTCCCTAACACTAAGGGGTTCACGTCCGGGGCGCAGTGCACCCCAAAAAACGTCCAGCCCAGGACCCCCCCAGGGATCACACGAAAATGGAAAAAGAGTGACAGTGCAGTGTAAAGTATAGCTGTGTGTGAGTAATCATTAAGTGTGGAATGAGAGGTTAAAATATATGTGAAAAAATACATGAATAATAAACAAACATAAAAGGTGATGTGAAAAGCAACTATGTGTATTAAGTGGTGATGCCCTGAGGAGGCCCAGCCAAAGATCAAGAACCACTTCCTCCTATTGCTGAAGCTGCTGCCACTAGTCATGACATAGATGATAACATGCCATCAACGTCATCTGCCAAGGTAGAGGGCACATACAATCCCAAATGACAAAGTTCAGGAAAATGACCTTGAAAAAAACATTTAAATCATCAGAAACGTAAACTTGCCAATATGCCATTTACGACACGGAGTGGCAAGGAATGGCTAAGGTCTTTCCCTATGTTCATGACTAGTGGTTCAGCTTCACATGACGATGGAAGCCCTCCTCCCACTAATAAAATCAAACGAGTTAAGCTGGCAAAAGCACAGCGAAGAACTGTGTGTTCTAAGAAGATATCACAAATCCCCAAGGAGAGTCCAAGTGTGGTGGTGGTTGCGATGCCTGACCTTCCCAGCACTGGATGGGAAGAGGTGGCTCTTTCCACCAATTGCACGCCCCCTGCAAGTGCTGAAAGGAGCACCCACAGTACACTTGCTGATATGCAAATTGAAGATGTCACTGTTGAAGTACAACAGGATTAGGATACTGGTGTAGCTTGCGCTGAGGAGGAAGTTGGCGAGGAGGATTCTGATGGTGATGTGGTTTGTTTAAATCAGGCTCCGGGGGAGACAGTTGTTTTCCGTGGGATGAAAAAACCCATCACGGTCATGCCTGGGCAGAAGACCAAAACTTCCACCTCTTTGGTCTGGCAATATTTCTATCCAAATCCGGACAACAACTGTCTTGCCATATGTACCATATGTAAAGGTGAAATAAGTAGTGGTAGGGACGTTAACCACCTAGGAACATCCTCCCTTATACGGCACCTGCAGCGCGTTCATAAAAAGTTACTGTCAAGTTCAGAAACTTTGGCTAAGACCGTAAGTAGTCCAGGGACACCTAAATCCCGTTGTCCTGTTGTATCCAAGCACCTGCAAACCACACCGTCAACTCCCTCCTCGTCAATTTCCTTCTTAGTCAGGATCGGAAGTAGTCCTGCAGGCCATGTCACTGGCATGACTGACTCTCCTATCCGGGATTCCTCCAGAGGATCCTGCATTGCTACGCCTCCTGCTGCCGCTGCTGCTGTTGCTGCTGCTGGGAGTCATTCATCATCCCAGAGAGGAAGTAGGAACACCACTACTTTTACTAAACAGTTGACCCTCCAACAGTCCTTAGCGAGGAGGATGAAGTACGACAGCAGTCATCCTGAAGCAAAACGTATAACTGAGGCCTTGACTGCTATGTTGGTGTTAGACATGCATCCGGTATCCGCCATTAGTGCAGTGGGATTTAGACAATTGATGGAGGTAGTGTTTATGGGGCCCCGGTTCCAAATCCCATCTAGATTCCACTTCACTAGGCAGGCGATACCGAGACTGTACAGAAACGTCAGAAAAAGTGTCCTCAGTGTCCTGAAAAATGCCGTTGTACCCAATGTCCACATAACCATGGACATGTGGACAAGTGGAACAGGGCAGACTAAGGACTATATGACTGTGACAGCCCACTTGGTAGATGTATCACCTTACGCAGCAACAGCAGCAGCGTCACCAGTAGCAGCATCTCAGAAACGCCAGCTCGTTCCAAGGCAGGCTACGCTGTGTATCGCCGGTTTCAGTAAGAGGCACACCGCCGACAACCTCTTAGAGAAACTGAGGGAAATCATCGCCCAGTGGCTTACCCCACTTAGACTCTCCTGGGGATTTGTGATATCTGACAACGCCACCAATATTGTGCGGGTATTACATCTGGGCAAATTCCAGCACGTCCCATGTTTTGCTCACACAATAAACTTGGTGGTGCAGAATTTTCTGAAAAGCGACAGGGGCGTGCAGGAGATGCTTTGGGGGGCCCGAAAAATTTCTGGCCACTTTCGCCATTCAGCAACTGCGTGCCAAAGACTGTAGCGCCAGCAAACACTCTTGAACCTGCCCTGCCATCACCTGAAGCAAGAGGATGTGACATAGTGGAACTCAACCCTCTATATGCTTCAGAGGATGGAGGAGCAGCAAAAGGCCATACAAGCCTATACATCCACCTATGACATAGGCAAAGGAGGGGGTATGCACCTGATTTAAGCGCAGTGGAGAATGATTTCCGTGTTGTGCAAGGTTCTCCAGCCCTTCGAACTTGCCACATGTGAAGTCAGTTCAGACACTGCCAGCTTGAGTCAGGTCATACCCCTCATCAGGCTTTTGCAGAAGCAGCTGGAGAAAGTGAAGGAGGAGCTAAGACAGAGCGATTCCGCTCATCATGTGGGACTTGTGGATGAAGCCCTTCATTCGCTTTGCCATGATTCCAGGGTGGTCAATCTGTTGAAATCAGACCACTACATTTTGGCCACCGTGCTCGATCCTAGGATTAAAGCCTATGTGGTGTCTCTCTTTCTGGCCAACACAAGCCTCCAGAGGTGCAAAGACCTGCTGGTGAACACACTGTCAGCTGAAGCGGAACGTGACATGTCAACAGCTCCTTCTTCATTTTCTCCCGCAACTGGGGCTGCCTGGAAAAAACTTAGCTATCCTAAGCAACCTGCTGGCGGTGATGCAGGGCAGGCAGGACCAAGTTTGGACATCTGGTCCGGACTGAAGGACATGGCAACAATTTCAGACATGTCTTCTGTCACTACATATGATACTGTCACCATTGACAGAATGGTGGAGGATTACATCAGTGACAGCATCCATGTAGGCATGTCAGACAGTCCGTACATGTACTGGCAGGAAAAGAAGCAATTTGGAGGCACCTGTACAAACTGGCTCTATTTTACCTGAGTTGCCCCCCCTCCAGCCTGTACTCCGAAAGAGTGTTTAGTGCAGCTGGGAACCTTGTCAGCAAAAGGCGTAGGAGGTTGCTTCCACAAAATGTTGGAGAAGATGATGTTCATCAAAATGAATTATCAACTCTTCCAGGGAGACCAGCCTCCAGAACGTACAGAGGGACCTGTGGTGGTGGATTCCAGTGGGGACGAGTTAGTACTCTGTGAGGATGAGGATGTACACAACACTGAAGAGCGTGAGGAATCGGTGGATGAGGAGGATGAGGACGACATCTTGCCTCCGTAGAGCCAGTTTGTGCAGGGACAGATTAATTGCCAGCTTGTTTTGTGTGGGCCCAAATGAACCAATCATTTCAGTCGTGTGGCAGACCCTGGCGCTGAAATGATTGCTTTGTTAAAGTGTGCATGTCCTGTTTATAAAACATAAGGGTGGGTGGGAGGGCCCAAGGACAATTCCATCTTGCACCTCTTTTTTTTCTTTGCATTATGTACAGTTTGGGACCTAGTTTTTCAAACTGCCATCCTGTCTGCCACTGCAGTGTCACTCCTAGATGGGTCACGTGTTTGTGCCGCCCACTCGTGTCGCTTAGCATAGTCATCCAGCTACCTCGGTGCAACCTTTTGGACATAAAAACACTATTGTGAGGTGTGAGGTGTTCAAAATAGACTGGAAATTAGTGGAAATTAAGGTTATTGATGTTAATAATAGCATAGGAGCAGAAAAACCAACACATTCTGTGATTTTAGCTGTTTTTATGCTTTTTTAAAAAAAAAATACAGATCCAAAACACGGAAGGGTAGTTTTGGCAAAACCAATCCAGATCCAAAACACGAAGAAAGATCCAGATCCAAAACCAAAACACAAAACACGAAAAGGGGCTGGTGCACACCCCTAATCCAAATACATACATATATATATATATATATATATATATATATAAACAGAATGGGAATGGCTGCACTCCAGACTATACATAGGACATTTCAAACATCTTTTTCAATGTTTCAGAGCTCTTTATTGCAAGCCTTTGTGAGGAACAACATATAACTGTACACAGTGTACAATTAAATCATTAAATACCTCCCACTGTCCAGAGCCGTAACTAGACTTTTGGTGCCCTGTGCCAGAAAGAGCATTGGCACCCCCTAATTTTTCAAAGGGACATAATGCACCCATAAAAGGGCCATGGCTTCATGGGGAAGGGCCAGGGAAGAGATAGGGAAGGCCAGGAGATGTTGGGGATGAAATAAGAGGAAGCTACAAGTAAGAATGATAATAAACAGAAATTTTACAGGCCCAAACAGCGCCCCCTGCCCTGTGCGATGGCACTACCCTAGCTACGGCCCTGCCACCACCAACCACTGAAATCAGCCCACGTACCTGTGATTAGGCACACCTAATGCAAACTAAGTATAGGGCACCATTATCAAAAAATGTGCAGTGACAGCAAAAATCCTATAAATATAAAACACTGCAGCTTTTATACATACACAACTTTTATTATAACTAACACAATGTACAGTGTAAAGTTAAAAGCATCTAAGGGGCATATTCAATTAGCCATGAAAAGTCGAGTACTTTTTGCTTGCCGGACTTTTTGCCATCTTCGCTGGTTTTCCATGCGAAAAAGTATCACGCGCGTCCCAGCTTATCCCCGTATTCAATTAGCAATCGGCGAAAACGGCACCCGGCGAATTCGGAACCAGCGAAAAGTCCTGTCAAAAATGGGAAATAGGTTTGTACCCCCCGAAAAGCTGCACTAACATAGGGGATCACTATAGGGATGTTTTCTAACCCTAATCTTTACCCTAACCCTTCCTCCTGGTGCCTAACCCTAACCATTGGGGTAGGTGCCTTACCCTAACCATCTCTTCTAGTGCCTAACCCTAACCCTACCTCCTGGTCCCTAGAGTTAGGGTAAGTGCCTAACTCTAACCGTTGGGGTAACTGCTTAACCCTAACACTCTGGTAAGTGTATAACCCTAAACCTAACAATAAAAACCAAAAAAATCATGTGTCAACCATTTTCATGTCAACCTTTTGACCCTGTTGACCATTTGTACCTGTTGACCTTCTTACATGTCGACATTTAGTGTGTCGACCTCTTGTCCCTGTCAACCTTTTGTCCCTGTTCGACCTATTGCCTGTCTAACATCAGGGGCTCTATTTATTATCAATATTTTTACTTAAATAAAGTGAAAAAGGGTGTTTTCACACTCTTTTCACATTATTTTAGTATCACCTATATATACTAAAGGTCAATTGGAGTAGAATCCGTAAAATTGTACTCCAAGCCCTAATTATCACATATTTTTAGTAATTAGATCACATTTCCCATAATTATAATGGGAAATGTGATCTGTCTGAAAGTTACTAAAAATAAATTGTGAAAAAATATCAGGGGAAGCCCTGTGATAATAACGCCACTTGGAGGTGGCGTTATTCAGGGTCTCCCCCGGTTAACGGACTCCTGCTCCACACTAACAGGCAGATCAGAGCCCAGAGCCAGCCCCAGTGATCAGCTGTGTGGTCTAAATCCAGATCACTGCCAAAAAAACACTTGAATACTTCCAAAATAAATAAATAAATATATATATATACATATATATATATATATAAATAGTGAAAAAATCGAAAACTTACCTGAGTCCAAGGTCAGGCGATTGGGGCTCTGGTGATGTCCTCCCTCCGGTAAGCTGGTCTCCCGCCCTGCACTGGGACCTGGTCAGCTGACCGAGTCCCAGTGCAAGATGGGAGATTAGCTGACCGGAGCCATGTAGGACTTCACCGGAGCCCCAATCACCGGAGGTAAGTGTAATTAAGGGAGGGGGTTCACAATCACTGGGAGCGGTGCTTAGCAGCAGGGGCAGAACTTAGCGGCAGATGGTTGGCACATGCGCCTGCACTTGTCATGGTATTTTTTGCGAAAATACCGTGATAAGTGTGCGGAGGGGATTTGCAGGGACAGAGCTTTATCGCAAGCTCTGTCCCTGCAAGGTATTTTTAAAAAATCCCAGGGATATTGGCTGAATTCGCAATGAGAATTCAGTCAGTAATATCACATTACAATCTGCATTCCAAAGGAGGATTGTAGTAAATAGAGCCTAGATCTTTAGACCAGTTCCCATTTTAAGCATAACCATGCTTGGGCACAGGTGACTTAATTAGTACCTCAGTCTTTTGATTTAACCATATGTGCTCAATCATGAATATCCTTAAAACATGGACTGTTAGGGTGCCTTGAGGACTGCGTTTGGGAACCTGTCTGTATCCATTTTGTCTCAAGTTGTAAAAGTTTCCTGCCTCTATCCCCAACTCTTACCAGTTGGGGGGACATGTTGAGAAATGCAATAGCATATTAAAGCCAGGCTGTGTATGGCTTAAGCAAAATGCCTAGCTAAGGACTGATCACTAGCACATTTTTCAAGGGCAGCTCTGATGGAAAATCTATGGAATGCTATGCACTCTTTAAATTGTTGCTCTGTTTTCCCTAAATATACAAGACTGCAAGGGCAGGTATTCATATACCAGGGCCGTAACTAGGGGGGGGCTGGAGGTGCACGTGCACCGGGTGCGCCGCTGCACCCGGCGCCAGTGTCCTCCAGCCCGGTGCCTCAGGGAGACTCCAAACTGGACGCCCGCTGAGATTTTTTTACCAGTGGGCGCCCGGGTCCTCTGCAGCGCCGTGCTAGCCGGAGGCTGGGGTTCTCTTTTGAACTTCAGCTTCTGGCTCTCCCGATAGGCACTATGGGAGGGACATCATGATGTCTCTCGCATAGTTCCAAGGAGCAGCCGGGCGGACCCAATGGTGGTGGTCACAGGAGCGGGGTTTAAGGTAAGTTTTTTTTGTGTGTGTGTGTGTAAGCTGCACTACGGAGGCATTACCAGGGGGCACTACAGGGACATTACCAGGGGGCTCTACAGGGGCATTAGCAGGGGGCTCTACAGGGGAATTACCAAGGGGCACTACAGGGGAATTACCAGAGGGCTCTACAGGGGCATTAGCAGGGGACACTACAGGGGCATTACTATAGGGGCACTACAGGGGTATTACTATATGGGCACTACAGGGGCATTACAAGGGGGCATTACTATATGGGGACTACAGGTGCATTACTATTTGGGCACTACAGGGGCATTACTATGGGGCATTACCATATGGGCACTACAGTGTCATTACTATGGGAACATTACCATATGGGCACTAGTACAGGGGCATTAGTACAGGGCATTACCACAGCGGGCATTACTATAGGTGCACTGCTGAAGGAGGCATTACTA
The DNA here is from genome assembly GCA_031769625.1 of Taudactylus pleione. Taxonomy (NCBI): domain Eukaryota; kingdom Metazoa; phylum Chordata; class Amphibia; order Anura; family Myobatrachidae; genus Taudactylus; species Taudactylus pleione. The sequence continues at coordinate 226,057 of JAUIMM010001408.1, read as the reverse complement.
TGGGGGCACTGTTGCAGGGGCTTTACCAGGGGGGACGCCAAATTACTGTCTTGCCCCGGGTGACAAAAACCCTAGTTTCGGCCCTGCATATACACTAATGGTGCATACACATGGTCAGATCTCTCAGACTAATGACGAACGATGAATTACGAACAATAAACGACGAGCAATTTGAACGATTTTATCAATGATTTCAAGAACTACGAATAATATTTGACAGTATTAAATGAAATAAATAAATGAAAATCAACCAAATCTGATTGCAAACACATCAGATGTCAGATATCGTTATCAGACAAATGGGAACGCGCATCGCATTTTTTTATTTTTTAAATAGTTATTGTACAAATCTGAAGGAAAATCTGACCATGCGTATGCACCATAAAAGTTTGCTTGCGGAAGCAAGATAATGTTTAGGGGTCTATTCATCATCACTTAGGGCTCCATTTACAAATGAGTTTCAGCTGTTAAAACTTGTTACTAATGATAAACAACATCTCATCCTATTTAGTAAAGCATTTAGGGTTTGTGTATAATAGTGCTATTTATTAGCATTTTGTTCATGAAAACAGATGGCACCCTTTATTTAATAACGAACAGTAATGATATCTTACTGTTCGTTTATGTAAAATGATTTCCCCAGGCGCTGGCATCTGTTAAACAGTGGTCACAGGCGCTGAGGTCCCGGCAGTGAGCTCTGGCATCTGGAGATTTACCCAAAATTCCTAGCAGCCGATGTGTACCATGTGATCAGACCGATGTGACAAAAGCGGACCTTCTGACACAAATTATATATATTTGTTTCCATTGCTGCATTAAATTTAATACAATTGGAATAAAAGCTATTGTTAATTTTAGCCATTAAAGGTAAAAAGCATTTGTGTGTTATATTTTATTTTAAAAGAAAAAAGTATAAATGTAATCCCTATAAATGTCCTTTTACAAAGACTAATTAAGATATTAATGTGATTCTTTTTTGCAATGAATTTCAATCAGCAATAAATTACAGAATTTGGAATAAAACTGTATAAAATTTGTGGAAAAAGAAAAATCACTAAAAACCATAATAAATGCTTTAGTATAGCTAACCTTAAAATGTCAAGAAAACTACCAGAACACAGAGCCGGTACAGTGACCCGGAGGAAGCGGGATAGGGGTGACCACCACCAGCTGCTGTTCTCATTAACAACTGCTGGTCTGTGCTCTCACATGGACCTGGCCATGTGCGGACACTGTTTACGTTCTGCCCAGTTCGGCTCCTGATTAGCCTCCTGGCTGCGTGATGTAGCTATTACATAATGAGGGAGGGTGCGCGGGCAGCACAACACATGATGTTGCAATAAAAAAGTACCCAAAAACCATAAAAGGGTGCTGCGCCTGTTATGTTTTACACACATCTTTTATTACCCAATTCCATCATAGTTACATATGATCTAGCCATTATCTAGTGTTGCATCTTCCATACATATGTTCTGGGTTCAAATTGGCAAAATGTTTGCCACGGGCATACTAGTATAAATATATTTAGGATAAGAATGTAAATATAATTAAAATTTGTAGAAAAAAGGTCCCATCTAATGGCAAGAGGGCAGTGGTCCCCATTGATGGCAATGGGAACCCGGCGCAGCCTTTCAGGCTGCAGCGAAGCCTTCCAGGCAATGCCCGGTCCAGCTGTCAGGCACATGCACAGATGGACCATTACACTTGCCCATTGCTTAGGAGCGTTAGGCTGCCATCAGGTGAGAGGAGGACCTAACCGACAAGGAGGACTTCGCTGGACCTCGCTGGACCTCGCTGGAGGTGTAAGTATTGATAAATACTAGTGGCATATTTGTTTGTAACACAGTGATTCCAAAACTACCAGAACACAGAGCTGGTACAGTGACCCGGAGGAAGCGGGATAGGGGTGACCACTGCCAGCTGCTGTTCTCATTCCCTACTGCTGGTCTGTGCTCTCACATGGACCCGGCCATGTGCGGACACTGTGTACGTTCTGCCCAGTTCGGCTCCTGATTGGCCACCTGGCTGCGTGATGTAGCTATTACATAATGAGGGAGGGTGCGCGGGCAGCACAACACATGAGGCTGCTGCCATAGGTGGCGCTCTTCCCTCACCTACTTTCTCCAACACATCGATACCAGGCTTGCAACTCCCAGCCAATCAGCAATGGGGTTTGCGACTCAAAATCAACGCCTCTTTTCTCTACTTTCCACGAGAGCTGCAGGCAGCCACTGATTGGTGGGAGGCTAGGAGACGGTGAGGAGGAGTAACAGTGCATTATCATTTGCATCAATAGGGGCTCAGCTTTCACTACCCCCTGGAAATATTCCATTTTGCTTCAGAGTCCATGGCCAAATATATAATCGCACATACAAATTGGCGAGATGTTGCAATAAAAAAATCCCCAAAAACCATAAAAGGGTGCTGCGCCGGTAATGTTTTACACACATCTTTTATTACCCAATTCCATCGTATTTACATATGATCTAGCCATTATCTAGTGTTGCATCTTCCATACATATGTTCTTGGTTCAAATTGGCAAAATGTTTGCCACGGGCATACTAGTATAAATATATTTAGGATAAGAATGTAAATATAATTAAAATTTGTAGAAATAAGGTCCCATCTGATGGCAATAGGGCAGTGGTCCCCATTGATGGCAATGGGAACCCGGCGCAGCCTTTCAGGCTGCAGCGAAGCCTTCCAGGCAATGCCCGGTCCAGCTGTCAGGCACATGCACAGATGGACCATTACACTTGCCCATTGCTTAGGAGCGTTAGGCTGCCATCAGGCGAGAGGAGGACCTAACCGACAAGGAGGACTTCGCTGGACCTCGCTGGACCTCGCTGGAGGTGTAAGTATTGATAAATACTAGTGGCATATTTGTTTGTAACACAGTGATTCCAAACGAAAATAACTGCTGGTGTTTACTTCGTTAATAAATGGGGTCCTATATGTCTAATAAGGTTAACATACATAAATATTTGTTTATGTATGATATATTTTTCTATATATAATCAATGAAATTAAATCTAAATGTAAATTATGTTATGTTTTGTAAATATGTATGTATATATTTGTATTTTATACTAAGCCCTGCTTTAGAACATATACATGCCTTGAGTGAACATTGTCCAGGGCTCAACCAAGGTCTTGGCTCAGTTGCTTCCATGGCTGTAACTATTGCTCATGTTCTATTTTTAAGATATTGTCATTGCCTATTAATCTTGTATGTAGGGATGCGTATATATACATGGATATATATATATTTCTTCTTCAGGGTCCATGGGGGTCCACAGGGTTGATCTTGGGGTATAGGTTGGAAACCAAATCCGGACACAACGCAGTTAAAGCTTTCAGCTCCCAGGATGCACTGGGTCCACTCTCCCTATAACCCTGCCCCCAAGCCAGAGGCACCTCAGTTTAAGTTGGTGCCCGGCCGGAGTCAGGTCACCATTATCGCAGGGGGGGCTGTTTAGCAGCCCCTAACTTACTTTTTATTTTATGAGTTTAAAATTTTTTATTTACTTTTGGACTCTTCTGAGTGGCAGCGTTACACTGTCCATTGGACGTCCAAGCTACTGCTATGTCACCCCGCTGGCACCGCAACACAAGTACAGATCTGGGGATCTCGGTGGAACCCCAGAGTCTGTGCTAGCCGGGATCCCAGGACTGCTGCCAGATCGACGGGGAACAGGTAAGGTCGCGGATCACTGCTTTCAGTGATCCGCACATTTATGTAATCTATTGCCTCCGGTCTCAGGGGACAGACCGAAGGAGAAGGCAGTGGCGCCGAGCCCCCCCATACCCCGTGTATCCACTAGACCACCAGGGACTTAAAGTTTGGCAGCGGGAAGCCGGCATCCCGGGGGTTAATAGCCAGGAGGCAGCCTTCCCTGTTACAGCAGCTCCTCCCCTCAGCTCAGCGTGCCTTTCCAGTCTAAGGTCTGGCATCGCTGGACTGCTTCCTCCATGGGCCACGCTTCCTCTGAGGTCTCCGGGCTGCCATTTTAACTATGGTGCATCTCAAATCTCCTAGGATGGCAGTTGGTCCCGTCCCCCTATGTACCTCGACTAGTGGGTCAGTGTACACAGCGCTATAGCCTTCCCAGACACTGAATCTGGGCAGTTGAATGTAGTGCCATTTGCAGTGTCTGTGCTTTTGTTTCTCTCACCTGTCCATGAATATCTATCCCTTTTCTTTACAATCTGTCCTAATACAGGTGTACTTAGGGTGGTTCTGAGACCTCACATATATATATATACCTGCCAATATTTTTGCGGTTGGACACATACTGTTGCGTGCTGCACATTGCCATATTTTAGGTGGAACTGTGTGTTGCATACGCTGACAGCGGGTCCCTGCAGCTAATCCTAGTGCCAGTCAGGACCAGTATAACACTGTTTTATATTTCCACAATGATTGTTAGTCAGATATGTCTGACCAGTAAATGGAGCACGATACTACACCCATTTTTGTTATCCTGCAAGTCATGTGCTGCAGGTGTGAGTACGGAGGATTTGACTCAGGAAGGGTAATGTTTAAGGTACCATCAGGTGCTGGGCCCCTTAAAGGACCCTCCTTGAGCATTTTTTTTCTCAAGACCCAGGCCTCCATTGAGGATCGCCTGGTGGCCCCCACAGTTGTGACCCACATGGGGTTAGCTTAACTTGCTACCCTTACCTCTCAGGGCAGACTAAGGACTATATGACTGTAACAGCCCACTGGGTAGATGTATCACCTTACGCAGCAACAGCAGCAGCGTCACCAGTAGCAGCATCTCAGAAACGCCAGCTCGTTCCAAGGAAGGCTACACTGTGTATCACCGGTTTCAGTAAGAGGCACACCGCCGACAACCTCTTAGAGAAACTGAGGGAAATCATCGCCCAGTGGCTTACCCCACTTAGACTCTCCTGGGGATTTGTGATATCTGACAACGCCACCAATATTGTGCAGGCATTACATCTGGGCAAATTCCAGCACGTCCCATGTTTTGCTCACACAATAAACTTGGTGGTGCAGAATGTTCTGAAAAGTGACAGGGGCGTGCAGGAGATGCTTTGGGTGGCCCGAAAAATTTCTGGCCACTTTCGCAATTCAGCGACTGCATGCCGAAGACTGGAGCACCAGCAAACACTCTTGAACCTGCCCGCCATCACCTGAAGCAAGAGGTTGTGACGCGGTGGAACTCAACCCACTATATGCTTCAGAGGATGGAGGAGCAGCAAAAGGCCATACAAGCCTATACATCCACCTATGACGTAGGCAAAGGAGGGGGTATGCACCTGACTCAAGCGCAGTGGAGTATGATTTCCGTGTTGTGCAAGGGGGTATGCACCTGACTCAAGCGCAGTGGAGTATGATTTCCGTGTTGTGCACAACACGGAAATCATACTCCACTGCGCTTGAGTCAGGTGCATACCCCCTCCTTTGCCTACGTCATAGGTGGATGTATAGGCTTGTATGGCCTTTTGCTGCTCCTCCATCCTCTGACCTTCGAACTTGCCACACGTGAAGTCAGTTCAGACACTGCCAGCTTGAGTCAGGTCATACCCCTCATCAGGCTTTTGCAGAAGCAGCTGGAGAAAGTGAAGGAGGAGCTAAGACGGAACGATTCCGCTCGGCATGTGGGGCTTGTGGATGAAGCCCTTCATTCGCTTTGCCAGGATTCCAGGGTGGTCAATCTGTTGAAATCAGACCACTACATTTTGGCCACCGTGCTCGATCCTAGGTTTAAAGCATATGTGGTGTCTCTCTTTCCGGCCGACACAAGCCTGCAGAGGTGCAAAGACCTGCTGGTGAACTCACTGTCAGCTGAAGCGGAACGTGACACGTCAACAGCTCCTTCTTCATTTTCTCCTGCAACTGGGGCTGCCAGGAAAAAACTTAGCTATCCTAAGCAACCTGCTGGCGGTGATGCAGGGCAGGCAGGACCAAGTTTGGACATCTGGTCCGGACTGAAGGACCTGGCAACAATTTCTGACATGTCTACTGTCACTACATATGATACTGTCACCATTGACAGAATGGTGGAGGATTACATCGGTGACAGCATCCAAGTAGGCATGTCAGACAGTCCATACCTGTACTGGCTGGAAAAAGAGGCAATTTGGAGGCCCCTGTACAAACTGGCTCTATTTTACCTGAGTTGCCCCCCCTCCAGTGTGTACTCCAAAAGAGTGTTTAGTGCAGCTGGGAACCTTGTCAGCGAAATGCGTAGGAGGTTGCTTCCACAAAATGTGGAGAAGATGATGTTCATCAAAATGAATTATCAACTCTTCCAGGGAGACCAGCCTCCAGAACGTACAGAGGGACCTGTGGTGGTGGATTCCAGTGGGGACGAGTTAATACTCTGTGAGGATGAGGATGTACACAACACTGAAGATGGTGAGGAATCGGTGGATGAGGAGGATGAGGAGGATGAGGACGACATCTTGCCTCCGTAGAGCCAGTTTGTGCAGGGACAGATTAATTGCCAGCTTGTTTTGTGGGGGCCCAAACGAACCAATCATTTCAGCCACAGTCATGTGGCAGACCCTGGTGCTGAAATGATTGCTTTGTTAAAGTGTGCATGTCCTGTTTATACAACATAAGGGTGGGTGGGAGGGCCCAAGGACATTTCCATCTTGCACCTCTTTTTTTTCTTTGCATTATGTACAGTTTGGGCCTAGTTTTTCAAACTGCCATCCTGTCTGCCACTGCAGTGTCACTCCTAGATGGGTCACGTGTTTGTGCAGCCCACTCGTGTCACTTAGCATAGTCATCCAGCTACCTCGGTGCAACCTTTTGGACATAAAAACACTATTGTGAGGTGTGAGGTGTTCAGAATAGACTGTCCTGTGCAGTGTCCCAGTCCTAAAGGGGTGCTGTAGTGTTGTCCACGGGGTGCTCTGTCCATCAGGGGTGCTCCCACAAAGTGCTAAAAAAAAATATTTTTTCTGTGTTTGTGAATTGTGTGCGCAGTAGCCGCACGTGCATCAACAAAGTAGTGCCAAGCGTGCGCCTGTGTCATAAGTAAAGGGCCGGATGGCTTGACCGTTAAAGGGTGCTGTAACCCCCAAAGTACACTCCAAACCAAATAAAAAAATATTTTCTGTGTTTGTGAATTGTGTGTGTAGTAGCCGCACGTGCATCAACAAAGTAGTGCCAAGCGTGCCCCTGTGTCATAAGTAAAGGGCCAGCTGGCTTGACCTTTAAAAGGTGCTGTAACCCCCAAAGTACACTCCAAACCAAATAAAAAAATATTTTCTGTGTTTGTGAATTGTGTGCGCAGTAGCCGCACGTGCATCAACAAAGTAGTGCCAAGCGTGCGCCTGTGTCATAAGTAAAGGGCCGGCTGGCTTGACCGTTAAAGGGTGCTGTAACCCCCAAAGTACACTCCAAACCAAATAAAAAAAAATTTCTGTGTTTGTGAATTGTGTGCGCAGTAGCCGCACGTGCATCAACAAAGTAGTGCCAAGCGTGCGCCTGTGTCATAAGTAAAGGGCCGGCTGGCTTGACCGTTAAAGGGTGCTGTAACCCCCAAAGTACACTCCAAACCAAATAAAAAAATATTTTCTGTGTTTGTGAATTATGTGTGTAGTAGCCGCACGTGCATCAACAAAGTAGTGCCAAGCGTGCCCCTGTGTCATAAGTAAAGGGCCAGCTGGCTTGACCTTTAAAAGGTGCTGTAACCCCCAAAGTACACTCCAAACCAAATAAAAAAATATTTTCTGTGTTTGTGAATTGTGTGCGCAGTAGCCGCACGTGCATCAACAAAGTAGTGCCAAGCGTGCGCCTGTGTCATAAGTAAAGGGCCGGCTGGCTTGACCGTTAAAGGGTGCTGTAACCCCCAAAGTACACTCCAAACCAAATAAAAAAAAATTTCTGTGTTTGTGAATTGTGTGCGCAGTAGCCGTACGTGCATCAACAAAGTAGTGCCAAGCGTGCGCATGTGTCATAAGTAAAGGGCTGGCTGGCTTGACCGTTAAAGGGTGCTGTAACCCCCAAAGTACACTCCAAACCAAATAAAAAAATATTTTCTGTGTTTGTGAATTGTGTGCGCAGTAGCCGCACGTGCATCAACAAAGTAGTGCCAAGCGTGCGCCTGTGTCATAAGTAAAGGGCCGGCTGGCTTGACCGTTAAAGGGTGCTGTAACCCCCAATGTACACTCCAAACCATATAAAAAAATATTTTCTGTGTTTGTGAATTGTGTGCACTGTGGCTGCACGTGCATCAACAAAGGAGCAGCACCTAGCGTGCGCCTGTGTCCCATAAGTAAAAAGAGCCGGCTGGCTCATTTCTTAAAGGGTGGTGTAACCCACAAAGTTTGCCCATAAGGGCACTACTCTCCAGCAAAAATAAAAAAAAATTTCTGTGTTTGTGTGCGCCTTAGCTGCACGTATATATCAATATAACTTAAATGGAGTACCAAACTTTCTCCGATAAAAATAAAATAGGGAAAGATCAAGAACCACTTCCTCCTAGTGCTGTTGCTGCTGCTGGAAGTTGTTCATCATCCCAGAGAGGAAGTAGGAACACCACTACTTTTACTAAACAATTCACCATCCAACAGTCCCTAGTGATGAGGAAGAAGTACGACAGTAGTCATCCTGATGCAAAATGTATAACTGAGGCCTTGACTGCTATGATGGTGTTAGACGTGCGTCCGATATCCACCATTAGTGCAGTGGGATTTAGACAATTGATGGCGGTAGTGTGTCCCCAGTTCCAAATCCCATCTACATTCCACCTGCATCCTCAAAGCAGCAGCGACAAGCATGCGTCTGTCTGTTAAAGGGTGGTGACACCCTCAAAGTGTGCTCCACAAACAATAAAAATATTCTTCTTTTTTTTGCTGTCTTTGTGAATTGTGTGGACTGTAGCTGCACTTGCATCCTCAAAGCAGCAACGACAAGCGTGCGTCTGTCTGTTAAAGGGTGGTGTAACTCTCAAAGTGCGCTCCACAAACAATAAAAATATTCTTCTTTTGTTTTCCGTCTTTGTGAAATGTGTGGGCTGTAGCCGCACCTGCATCCTTAAAGCAGCAGCGACAAGCGTGCGTCTGTCTGTTAAAGGGTGGTGACACCTTCAAAGTGTGCTCCACAAACAATAAAAATAATCTTCTTTTTTTTCTGTCTTTGTGAATTGTGTGGGCTGTAGCCGCACTTGCATCCTCAAAGCAGTAGCGACAAGTGTGCGTCTGTCTATTAAAGGGTGGTGGATCAACACTGTAGCAGCCAAGCGTGTGCCTGTGTCATAAGTCAAGGGCCGGTTTGGACATCTGGTCCGGATGTCAGACAGTCCATACCTGTACTGGCTGGAAAAAGAGGCAATTTGGAGGCCCCTGTACAAACTGGCTCTATTTTACCTGAGTTGCCCCCCCTCCAATGTGTACTCCAAAAGAGTGTTTAGTGCAGCTGGGAACCTTGTCAGCGAAATGCGTAGGAGGTTGCTTCCACAAAATGTGGAGAAGATGATGTTCATCAAAGTGAATTATCAACTCTTCCCGTTAGACCAGCCTCCAGAACGTACAGAGGGACCTGTGGTGGTGGATTCCAGTGGGGACGAGTTAATACTCTGTGAGGATGAGGATGTACACAACACTGAAGATGGTGAGGAATCGGTGGATGAGGAGGATGAGGACGACATCTTGCCTCCGTAGAGCCAGTTTGTGCAGGGACAGATTAATTGCCAGCTTGTTTTGTGGGGGCCCAAATGAACCAATCATTTCAGCCACAGTCGTGTGGCAGACCCTGGCGCTGAAATGATTGCTTTGTTAAAGTGTGCATGTCCTGTTTATAAAACATAAGGGTGGGTGGGAGGGCCAAATGACAATTCCATCTTGCACCTCTTTTTTTCTTTGCATTATGTACAGTTTGGGGCCTAGTTTTTCAAACTGCCATCCTGTCTGCCACTGCAGTGTCACTCCTAGATGGGTCACGTGTTTGAGCCGCCCACTCGTGTCGCTTAGCATAGTCATCCAGCTACCTCGGTGCAACCTTTTGGACATAAAAACACTATTGTGAGGTGTGAGGTGTTCAGAATAGACTGGAAATTAATGGAAATTAAGGTTATTGAGGTTAAAAATAGCATAGGAGCAGAAAAACCAACACATTCTGTGATTTTAGCTGTTTTTATGCTTTTTTAAAAAAAAATACAGATCCAAAACACAAAAGCCCGAACCCAAAACACGGAAGGGTGGTTTTGGCAAAACCAATCCAGATCCAAAACACGAAGAAAGATCCAGATCCAAAACTAACACAAAACACGAAAAGGGGCCAGTGCACACCCCTAATTTATATATATATATATATATATATATATATATATATACACACACACACACACACATATATACAACATACATACATACATGCATGCATACATACACACACACATACATACATACACACACAAATTCTTTGGAGAGATGGTGTAAAGCAGAGTTATTGTACCAAACTACCACATCAGGAAATTCCAGCCTCCAATTGCAGCATCTTTCTTTTAAAATATATGCTAGGTATCAGACATAAAACTCATAAGTACAGATCGTACCCTTGCCTTTATGATAAGGATAAGATGCGACACTCATTATATTATATATATATATATATTAGGGGTGAGCGGGTTCGGATTTCTGAAATCCAAACCCCCCCGTGCCCCCCCGATACGAGGCCGATCCGAGTCAGGCTCGACTTTTCCCGCCTGACTCCAATCTGAAATCGAGGCAAAACGTCATCATCCCGCCTTCCAGGTCTCGCGGGATTTGGATCCTATATAAGGTACCCGCGTCGGCGCCATTTTCTCACACGGCTGTGGACAGTGAAGAGGGAGGGTGGGAGTTAGGGCTGGCTGGGCTGTGTAGTATAGTGTAGTGTAGTGCAAAACCAATCCAGATCCAAAACACGAAGAAAGATCCAGATCCAAAACTAAAACACAAAACACGAAAAGGGGCCGGTGCACACCCCTAATTTATATATATATATATATATACACACACACACACATATATACAACATACATACTTACATGCATGCATACATACACACACACACACACATACATACATACAAACACAAACAAATTCTTGGGGAGAGATGGTGTAAAGCAGAGTTATTGTACCAAACTACCACATCAGGAAATTCCAGAATCCAATCGCAGCATCTTTCTTTTAAAATATATGCTAGGTATCAGACATAAAACTCAAAAGTACAGATCGTACCCTTGCCTTTATGATAAGGATAAGATGTGACACTCATTATATTATATATATATATATATATATATATTAGGGGTGAGCGGGTTCGGATTTCTGAAATCCAAACCCCCCCGAGCCCCCCCGATACGAGTCCGATCCGAGTCAGGCTCGACTTTTACCGCCTGACTCCAATCTGAAATCGAGGCAAAACGTCATCATCCCACCTTCCGGATCTCGCGGGATTTGGATCCTATATAAGGTACCCGCGTCGGCGCCATTTTCTCACACGGCTGTGGACAGTGAAGAGGGAGGGTGGGAGTTAGGGCTGGCTGGGCTGTGTAGTATAGTGTAGTGTAGTGCAGAGTAGTGTTGTACTGTGCTGTGCTGCGCTGTGCTGCTGTTGTCCATAGGGGCTGTGTCCATTACTTCAAAGTCCATAGGGGCTGGCTGGACTGTGTTGTGCAGTCAGTTGTCCATAGGGGCTGTGTCCACTCCAAAGTCCTGTGCAGTGTCCCAGTCCTAAAGGGGTGCTGTAGTGTTGTCCAGGGGGTGCTCTGTCCATCAGGGGTGCTCCCCCCAAGTGCTAAAATAAAAATATTTTTTCTGTGTTTGTGAATTGTGTGCGCAGTAGCCGCACGTGCATCAACAAAGTAGTGCCAAGCGTGCGCCTGTGTCATAAGTAAAGGGCCGGCTGGCTTGACCGTTAAAGGGTGCTGTAACCCCCAAAGTACACTCCAAACCAAATAAAAAAATATTTTCTGTGTTTGTGAATTGTGTGCGCAGTAGCCGCACGTGCATCAACAAAGTAGTGCCAAGCGTGCGCCTGTGTCATAAGTAAAGGGCCAGCTGGCTTGACCGTTAAAAGGTGCTGTAACCCCCAAAGTACACTCCAAACCAAATAAAAAAATATTTTCTGTGTTTGTGAATTGTGTGCGCAGTAGCCGCACGTGCATCAACAAAGTAGTGCCAAGCATGCGCCTGTGTCATAAGTAAAGGGCCAGCTGGCTTGACCGTTAAAGGGTGCTGTAACTCCCAAAGTACACTCCAAACCAAATAAAAAAATATATTCTGTGTTTGTGAATTGTGTGCACTGTGGCTGCACGTGCATCAACAAAGGAGCAGCGCCAAGCGTGCGCCTCTGTCCCATAAGTAATGAGCCGGCTTGCTCATTTCTTAAAGGGTGGTGTAACCCACAAAGTTTGTCCATAGGGGCACTACTCTCCAGCAAAAATAAAAAAAAAATTTCTGTGTTTGTGTGCGCCTTAGCTGCACGTATTTATCAATATAACATAAATGGAGGACCAAACTTTCTCCGATAAAAATAAAATAGGGAAAGATCATGAACCACTTCCTCCTAGTGCTGTTGCTGCTGCTGGAAGTTGTTCATCATCCCAGAGAGGAAGTAAGAACACCACTACTTTTACTAAACAATTCACCCTCCAACAGTACCTAGCGATGAGGATGAAGTACGACAGCAGTCATCCTGATGCAAAATGCATAACTGAGGCCTTGACTGCTATGTTGGTGTTAGACGTGCGTCCGGTATCCGCCATTAGTGCAGTGGGATTTAGACAATTGATGGCGGTAGTGTGTGCCCGGTTCCAAATCCCATCTACATTCCACCTGTATCCTCAAAGCAGCAGCGACAAGCATGCGTCTGTCTGTTAAAGGGTGGTGACACCCTCAAAGTGTGCTCCACAAACAATAAAAATATTCTTCTTTTTTTTGCTGTCTTTGTGAATTGTGTGGACTGTAGCCGCACTTGCATCCTCAAAACAGCAACGACAAGCGTGCGTCTGTCTGTTAAAGGGTGGTGTAACTCTCAAAGTGCACTCCACAAACAATAAAAATATTCTTCTTTTGTTTTCCGTCTTTGTGAAATGTGTGGGCTGTAGCCGCACCTGCATCCTTAAAGCAGCAGCGACAAGCGTGCGTCTGTCTGTTAAAGGGTGGTGACACCCTCAAAGTGTGCTCCACAAACAATAAAAATATTCTTCTTTTTTTTGCTGTCTTTGTGAATTGTGTGGGCTGTAGCCACACTTGCATCCTCAAAGCAGCAGTGACAAGCGTGCGTCTGTCTGTTAAAGGGTGGTGCATCAACACTGTAGTAGCTCCAAGCGTGCGCCTGTGTCATAAGTCAAGGGCCGGTTTGGACATCTGGTCCGGATGTCAGACAGTACATACCTGTACTGGCAGGAAAAAGAGGCAATTTGGAGGCCCCTGTACAAACTGGCTCTATTTTACCTGAGTTGCCCCCCCTCCAGTGTGTACTCCAAAAGAGTGTTTAGTGCAGCCGGGAACCTTGTCAGCGAAATGCGTAGGAGGTTGCTTCCACAAAATGTGGAGAAGATGATGTTCATCAAAGTGAATTATCAACTCTTCCCGGGAGACCAGCCTCCAGAACGTACAGAGGGAACTGTGGTGGTGGATTCCAGTGGGGACGAGTTAATACTCTGTGAGGATGAGGATGTACACAACAGTGAAGACGGTGAGGAATCGGTGGATGAGGAGGATGAGGACGACATCTTGCCTCTGTAGAGCCAGTTTGTGCAGGGACAGATTAATTGCCAGCTTGTTTTGTGGGGGCCCAAACGAACCAATCATTTCAGCCACAGTCATGTGGCAGACCCTGGCGCTGAAATGATTGCTTTGTTAAAGTGTGCATGTCCTGTTTATACAACATAAGGGTGGGTGGGAGGGCCCAAGGACAATTCCATATTGCACCTCTTTTTTTTCTTTGCATTATGTACAGTTTGGGGCCTAGTTTTTCAAACTGCCATCCCATCTGCCACTGCAGTGTCACTCCTAGATGGGTCACGTGTTTGTGCCGCCCACTCGTGTCGCTTAGCCTAGTCATCCAGCTACCTCAGTGCAACCTTTTGGACATAAAACACTATTGTGAGGTGTGAGGTGTTCAGAATAGACTGGAAATGAATGACAAAATATGAATAGGATTGAGGAGTGTTAAGATTATTAGTTTTTACTGACAGTGTGTTTTGAATGACAGCCTTGTTGCTGGGTAAATTGAGTATTAGTTTGGGTGTGATCAGCTGCTTCCAAGGGCCAGTCATATAGTTTGGGGGAGTGGTTATAGGGGACTATATAGGAGCCTGTGGTCCTTGGGATCAGCCTCTTTGAAAGAAATTTTGAAAGCTAAGTACCAGTGCCCCTGTGCTATAGCCTAAGCAGCTTAATTTGCTCATGCCTCACCCACGTCGCTCTGCTCCCCCACCCCGTCAGCTAGCTAATTATGCTAGCCCCCTCAGCTTGCCCCCCTTTCCCCACCTGTGCTGTCCCCACGTCCTCCTTCCCCCCCACCTCACCTCTGATGCTGCCGTCCTCCCCATTGGCTCCCCCTCCTCCCGTGCACGCTGGTGCGGCTGCACCAGCGCATCATGTGGGTCCTGCTACCCCGGCGGAGGTTGTGCACTCGGCAACCTCCACGGGCCGACTCACCCCCCACGTGGCTCCGGCGGGAGCGTCCGATGGACGCTCCTTGCCGTCCCACAGCAGTCACGCAGCGGCTGGCACTTCTGCTGCGCCAGCGGGGGCGCGAGTGCTCGCGCCTCCCGCTGGTTACTCTGCATCGGGCCCGCCGACGGGAGCGTCCGATGGACGCTCCTTGCCGGCGCCCATCAGCCACATGGTGGCTGCCGCTTATGCTGCACCGGCGGGGGCGCAAGTGCTCGCGCCTCCCACTGGTTACTCTGCTTTGGGCCCGCCAGCGGTTAGCATCGCAGGTCACGTGGGGTCATTAGGTTTCGGTCCCCGGGGAGCGGGGGGTCCCGCCGGCCTGGTCTGCACGTCGGGCCCGGCGGCCATCTTAACCCCGGCTGCAATTTTGAGTAGCACCCCTGGGTCAATTAGCCCCATGCTTAGTCAACCTGCCCAATTTTGGCCTAGTCAAGTTGTCCCTTCCACCTATCAGAATCCATGGTTCCCCGCCAACAGTGCCCCACCTCCCATTTATAATGCGCCCCCCTTGTCAGTCGGCTCACCCTGGGGTCAGGGTTCATGGAGCTCTTGGGCGGCCCCCCCATTTATCCCTCCACCTCAGTTGTGTCCTCTCCGCCTTTTTATCCCAACTACTCTGGGGCCACTTTTGGACCTTACCCTTTCTCAGGTTTTCATCCGCAGCTTTATTTCCCTTATTTGCCAATTTCACAGCAAAGCGCATCATCGGCTCCCATGCCGATGCTACCTTCCGCATCGCCTGTCATGTACAGTCAAACCTCCACCAGTTTGTCCGCGACGCCCGACTTCACGCTGGTGCCTCCGGCTCGTCTGTTAGCCGCATCTGCACCCCTTCCGCCTACGCCCGGCATTCCCACCCCCCCGCGCAGACGGTAGTGACTTCCAGTCCTGTTGTTCACCAGTCTACCCCGGTTGCAGATAATCGGAGGGCGATTGAGGCTCCTTCAAGCGAACCAATCACTGTTGCAGCAGCTGATCCGGTGTGCGCGGAGAAAGGGACGACAGGCGAGTCTTCGGCCACGACGAATGAGCAAGTCGAGGGAGCTGTTCCTGGTCCATCTGGTGCTGGTGAGCATGAGTCTTCTTGTTCGTCTATGTCTGACTCCTCCTCTTCTTCTCATTCTTCTGGTTCCCCTGCGCGCCCGCGTAAAATAGCCAAAATGGTTGCCAGGCGTTTAGCCAAGAAGTCAGTGAGTACAGCTGCACAGGGCGTTAGTGTGGAGCTAGCTACAGTGGTGGCAGGGGCTGATTCAGTGCATTGTGCGAACACCGCCGTTCTTCGCGGCCTGCGAAAGAGTGTGAGGGGGAAAATTCGTAAAGGTAAATTTGTCGACTTCTTTACGCTTACCGAAGATATGAAAAAGGCTTTTGGTCAGGCTAAGAATGCGGGGGGTATGGGCGAGGAGGCTTTCTGTAGTTTCACCAGTTGGTTGAAGGGCATGCTGGTGTTTGCGGCGTGCTATTTGGAGACGCGAGCGGATGAACATGTAAACATAGTGAGATATATTTTTTTAGTGCTAGACATGTTTGTCCATTCGCGGGCCTTGGCATGGCGGGAATATGACGTGCAATTTAGAAGAAAGCATGATGGCAGCAAGATTATTCCGTTCGGAGCAAAAGACGTAGAGGTGTGGTTAGAGGTGTCGCAGCAGCGTCGGCCCCCTTTGGACGGGATGCATCCTCGCAAGGGTTATGCTAGTGGTAGGACGGGGGCGACGGGAGTTATGAAGGGCAAGTGTTTTGCTTTCAACGACTCCCAGTGTACACGGGGGTCGTCCTGTCATTTTTGTCACTCCTATCGTCTCTGCGGGGGGAACATCCAGCCAAAGATTGCCGTAGAGGGTCTGCTAGTGCCACCCAGGATCATGAAGGGTCAAAAGGAGCTGGTTAAGGCTCATTCGCCTATTTGTTTAGCTGCACTAGCTCGCTGGTTGGTTCTATATCCTCATAAGGAGGACGCTTCTTTTTTGTTAGAAGGTTTTTCATTCAGTTTTTCTCTGCCAATAGTGGGTCCTTTATGGGTCCGGTCTCCCCGTAACTTGCGCTCGGCCAGGGACTACCCAGAAGTTGTGCAAGCGAAAGTTAGGGCCGAGGTGCTGCTGGGGAGGATGGAGGGTCCTTTCCCTGTTCCTCCGTTGCAGGATCTTTGTATCTCTCCGGTAGGTGTGGTACCCAAGAAGGCCACTGGGAAGTTTTGTTTGATCCAACACCTATCATATCCTGATGGGCGTTCGGTGAACGATGCCATTCCTGATAGTTTTTGTAGAGTGAAATATCAAAGTTTTGACGAAGTCTTAGGTTTAGTGCGCAGTTTTGGGCAGGGCGCGCTGCTGGCTAAGTTAGACATTGAGTCAGCCTTCCGTTTATTGCCGTTGCACCCAGACGCTATGCAGTTTATGGGATTCAAACTAGAGTCAGGTTACTTTGTTGACAAATGTTTGCCTATGGGTTGTGCGGTTTCCTGTGCCTATTTTGAGAAATTCAGCTCTTTTCTACACTGGTGTGTTCATGCCGGCACAGGACAAGCGGGCGTGGCACACTATTTAGATGACTTTCTCTTCATAGGTCCAGGGGAGAGCGACATCTGTGCAGACCTCCTGTTTTCTGCTCAAGCTCTGTTTCGCAGTTTAGGAGTTCCCATTGCGCAAGATAAGACGGAGGGTCCCATTTCCTGTCTGTCGTACTTGGGAATTGAGATAGACACGGTTGCGGGTTGTTGTAGGTTACCAAGCGACAAAGTGGCTAGATTGTTAGAACAGATTGCGGGTTGTTTAGCAGTGGACACAGTAAGATTACGTGGTGTTCAGTCACTGCTGAGTTCCTTTAATTTTGCTTGTCGCATAATTCCCATGGGCAGGGTTTTCTGTAGGAAATTGGAGAGGGCCACTGCTGGGTCGAGACAGCCGCATCATCATATTCATTTGTCGTCAGAGATTAAGCAAGATCTTTGGGTTTGGACCAAGTTTCTGGTTCAGTTCAATGGCGAAGGTATTTGGCCAGCGCCTCCAGTGGCAAATGGGTCATTGCAACTGTATACTGATGCGGCTGGATCATCTGGTTTTGGGGCTTTTTTCAATGGGGAATGGTGCGCTACTGCTTGGCCTTTAGTTTGGCGCGACGAAGGCTTAACTAGTAATTTGTTGCTCTTGGAACTGTTCCCAATTGTCGTTGCTGTGGAACTCTGGTCAGCGCGTCTGAGTAACCGGCATGTAATTTTTTGGTGCGACAATTTGGTGGTGGTGCATGCTATTAACAACCAGCGATCGTCCTCTCCGTTAGTTTTGCGTTTGCTTCGTCATTTAATTTTGCGCTGTTTAGAGGCCAACATACGTTTTAGAGCTCGTCATGTACCAGGTGTTGTTAACGAGATTGCAGACGCATTGTCTCGTTTTCAATTTGAACGTTTTCGGGCGCTTGCACCGTCTGCTTCTGCTGTTGGTTTGACATGCCCCCCGTTTGTGTGGCAGATAATCAGGCCTGCTTAGAGGCTTTGGCGATGCAATCGCTCGCTCCATCAACTCTCCGCAAATACTCGGCCGCATGGCGGGATTGGAGCAGTCACTGCGCGCGCCAAGATTCGGAGGGTAAGTCTCTGAAGGAGTTGCTGTCATCCTTTGTGTGGGAGAGATATCAGCAGGGGAGGTCCAGGGCCTACGTGGCGTCGGCGCTTGCGGGAGTCTCTTTTTTTTGCAAACTAAAAGGTTTGCTTGACCCAACCAGGTCTTTTCTTCTTGCTAAGGCTCTAAAAGGTTGGGCTAGGCAGGCTCCTGCTCGCGCCGATTCCCGTCGGCCGGTGGACACCCAGCTTTTGGCAGCATTGCTTAAGGTTATGGAGAAGGTAGCTTCTGATTCGTTTGAGGCTGCTCTTTTTCGTTTAGCGTTTTCTGCTGCGTTTTTTGGAGCTTTCAGGGTTAGCGAATTAGTGGCAGTTAATAGTTTATCTGAGTCCTCCGGGTTGTTGTATAAGGACATTGTTTTTAGAGATGCGGCGGTGCTTTGTAGCTCCGTCTCTCTAAAACGGATCAGTCAGGTAGGAGTAAATGGGTCACGCTTGCGCAACAGCAGGATTGCAATATTTGCCCGGTTCATTTAGCATCGCAATACATGTTAGTGCGCCCAGTTGGGGAGATTCAGTGGTTGGTTCATGCGGATGCTAAGCCTCTCACAAAGTTTCAGTTCATTGCGTTATTTAAGCGAAGTTTAATAGAATTGGGTTTAGATCATACAGATTATGGCACCCATTCCTTTCGAATAGGGGCAGCCACTTGTGCAGCGCTTGCAGGAGCATCTCCTTCGGATATTCAAAAGGTGGGGCGTTGAAAGTCAGGGTGTTATAAGAAGTATGTTCGCTGCGACAAGTTGTAGGTGCGCACCCTGCGATAACCCAAAAATGTTGTTTACCTGCCAATCGTTGAACGGTTAGCGTTCAACAATTGGGGGTGTGAGGGGATTTTTTAATTTTCCTCCCGTTAGCTATGATCTGGCCCAATTTGGTTCACGGGTAGGTTTTTGGTTTTTTCTTCTTCACTCGGGTTCCTGTTTCCCCATTTTATGGCATCCCTGCTAGTTAGTTGCTCTGTTTTGTTCTAAGTTGTGTCGTTTTGATCCAGGTTGGGTGTGGTTTCTCATGTTAGGGTTTCTTCTTTTGCAGTGTTGACAAACGAAGACGGGCAGGTGTGGTTGGTTGGCCACTCCTATATTTTTTGGGCTGAAAAACATGTCTCGGGTCGGACTAGTGGCTTGCCAATTGGTAATCGGAAAGTGCGTTGGATTGGAGTGAGAGGTTTGCGAGTGGACGGTGTTTTGGCACTGATTGTTTCTGCGGTAGCAAAATGGGGAATGCCCGAATGGCTGGTGCTTCACGTTGGTGGCAATGATGTCGGTCAGCTGACAGGCGTGGGTTTAATCGTGAGTCTGCGTGAGATTGTGGATTCGATTCGTACAAAATGGCCATCCATTCAGATGGTGTGGTCAGAGATGACACCCCGCTTGACGTGGAGAGGAGTGCGAAAGTTTGGGGCATTGGAAAGAACACGGAGGAAGGTGAATGTGGCAGTGTCTAAGCATGTCGTGTCGATAGGTGGCTTGGTGGTGCGTCATGGCTTTTTCGAGGGCGATCTTGTACGTTTCTTTCGTCATGATGGCGTGCATTTGAACGGACTGGGTATGAATCTTTTTGTTCAGGATTTGTTTTCGTTTCTTGGTTAGTTCTTTTGGGTGGCGGGCCAGTCTCTATTAGGGCCTGGCTTTGGCAGGAGTACGCTGCAGCTCAGTGGTTTTATGGGACACAAGATAACTGTGGGAGCACTTGCTCTCAATGTACAAGGCGGATTTGTCCTGCTCCGCACGGGGGGACCCGGGCGTTTTTGCACGAAACGCCTCGGATTGGCCCAGGAGGGAAGTGAGACCCTCACGGTTTAAGTGCATCTGAAAGGGGGAACGGTTTAGGCATTCCCTGAGTATTTTGGAGTAAGTTAAAAAGCTAGAACTGAGTCTGCAGCGTCTCTTTGCCACCCTGGTTAGGTTAATTGATTCAATTATAAATAAAAGCTGTGACCTTTTTAGCCAAGCTATGGTGTCTGTGTCTTTATTTGTAGTTAAGGTTAAGTAAGCTAATCAAGGTTGTATAAGTTTGGAAGTTATAAACGTATGTAATTCTTATTAGTGGAAATTAAGGTTATTGAGGTTAAAAATAGCATAGGAGCAGAAAAACCAACACATTCTGTGATTTTAGCTGTTTTTATGCTTTTTTTAAAAGAAATACAGATCCAACACACAAAACCCAGAACCCAAAATACGGAAGGGTGGTTTTGGCAAAACCAATCCAGATCCAAAACATGAAGAAAGATCCAGATCCAAAACCAAAACACAAAACACGAAAAGGGGCCGGTGCACACCCCTAATTTATATATATATATATATATATATATACACACACACACACACACATATATACAACATACATACATACATACATACATACATGCATGCATACATACACACACACAAACACATACATACATTCAAACACAACCAAATTCTTGGGGAGAGATGGTGTAAAGCAGAGTTATTGTACCAAACTACCACATCAGGAAATTCCAAAATCCAATCGCAGCATCTTTCTTTTAAAATATATTCTAGGTATCAGACATAAAACTCATAAGTACAGATCGTACCCTTGCCTTTATGATAAGGATAAGATGCGACACTCATTATATTATATATATATATATATTAGGGGTGAGCGGGTTCGAATTTCTGAAATCCGAACCCCCCCGTGCCCCCCCGATACGAGGCCGATCGGAGTCAGGCTCGACTTTTACCGCCTGACTCCGATCTGAAATCGAGGAAAAACGTCATCATCCCGCCTTCCGGGTCTCGCGGGTTTTGGATCCAATATAAGGTACCCGCGTCGGCGCCATTTTCTCACACGGCTGTGGACAGTGAAGAGGGAGGGTGGGAGTTAGGGCTGGCTGGGCTGTGTAGTATAGTGTAGTGTAGTGCAGAGTAGTGTTGTACTGTGCTGTGCTGCTGTTGTCCAAAGGGGCTGTGTCCACTACTTCAAAGTCCATAGGGGCTGGCTGTGTTGTGCTGTGCTGCTGTTGTTAATAGGGGCTGTGTCCACTACTTCAAAGTCCATAGGGGCTGGCTGGACTGTGTTGTGCAGTCTGTTGTCCATAGGGGCTGTGTCCACTCCAAACTCCTGTGCAGTGTCCCAGTCCTAAAGGGGTGCTGTAGTGTTGTCCAGGGGGTGCTCTGTCCATCAGGGGTGCTCCCCCCAAGTGCTAAAATTAAAATATTTTTTCTATGTTTGTGAATTGTGTGCGCAGTAGCCGCACGTGCATCAACAAAGTAGTGTCAAGCGTGCGCCTGTGTCATAAGTAAAGGGCCGGCTGGCATGACCGTTAAAGGGTGCTGTAAACCCCAAAGTACCCTCCAAACCAAATTAAAAAATATTTTCTGTGTTTGTGAATTATGTGCGCAGTAGCCGCACGTGCATCAACAAAGTAGTGCCAAGCGTGCGCCTGTGTCATAAGTAAAGGGCCGGCTGGCATGACCGTTAAAGGGTGCTGTAACCCCCAAAGTACCCTCCAAACCAAATTAAAAAATATTTTCTGTGTTTGTGAATTATGTGCGCAGTAGCCGCACGTGCATCAACAAAGTAGTGCCAAGCGTGCGCCTGTGTCATAAGTAAAGGGCCAGCTGGCTTGACCGTTAAAAGGTGCTGTAACCCCCAAAGTACACTCCAAACCAAATAAAAAAATATTTTCTGTGTTTGTGAATTGTGTGCGCAGTAGTCGCACGTGCATCAACAATGTAGTGCCAAGCGTGCGCCTGTGTCATAAGTAAAGGGCCGGCTGGCTTGACCATTAAAGGGTGCTGTAACCCCCAAAGTACACTCCAAACCAAATAAAAAAATATTTTCTGTGTTTGTGAATTGTGTGCGCAGTAGCCACACGTGCATCAACAAAGTAGTGCCAAGCGTGCTCCTGTGTCATAAGTAAAGGGCCGGCTGGTTTGACCGTTAAAGGGTGCTGTAACCCCTGAAGTACTCTCCAAACCAAATAAAAAAATATTTTCTGTGTTTCTGAATTGTGTGCGCAGTAGCCGCACGTGCATCAACAAAGTAGTGCCAAGCGTGCGCCTGTGTCATAAGTAAAGGGCCTGCTGGCTTGACCGTTAAAGGGTGCTGTAACCCCCAAAGTACACTCCAAACCAAATAAAAAAATATTTTCTGTGTTTGTGAATTGTGTGCGCAGTAGCCGCACGTGCATCAACAAAGTAGTGCCAAGCGTGCGCCTGTGTCATAAGTAAAGAGCCGGCAGGCTTGACCGTTAAAGGGTGCTGTAACACCCAAAGTACACTCCAAACCATATAAAAAAATATTTTCTGTGTTTGTGAATTGTGTGCACTGTGTCTGCACGTGCATCAACAAAGGAGCAGCGCCAAGCGTGCGCTTGTGTCCCATAAGTAAAGAGCCAGCTGGCTCATTTCTTAAAGGGTGGTGTAACCCACAAAGTGCACTACTCTCCAGCAAAAATAAAAAAAATTCTGTGTTTGTGTGCGCCTTAGCTGCACGTATATATCAATATAACATAAATGGAAGACCAAACTTTCTCCGATAAAAATAAAATAGGGAAAGATCAAGAACCACTTCCTCCTAGTGCTGTTGCTGCTGCTGGAAGTTGTTAATCATCCCAGAGAGGAAGTAGGAACACCACTACTTTTACTAAACAATTCACCCTCCAACAGTCCCTAGCGATGAGGATGAAGTACGACAGCAGTCATCCTGATGCAAAACATATAACTGAGGCCTTGACTGCTATGTTGGTGTTAGACGTGCATCCGGTATCCGCCTTTAGTGCAGTGGGATTTAGACAATTGATGGCGGTAGTGTGTCCCCGGTTCCAAATCCCGTCTACATTCCACCTGCATCCTCAAAGCAGCAGCGACAAGCGTGCGTCTGTCTGTTAAAGGGTGGTGACACCCTCAAAGTGTGCTCCACAAACAATAAAAATATTCTTCTTTTTTTTGCTGTCTTTGTGAATTGTGTGGACTGTAGCCACTCTTGCATCCTCAAAGCAGCATCGACAAGCGTGCGTCTGTCTGTTAAAGGGTGGTGCATCAACACTGTAGTAGCGCCAAGCGTGCGCCTGTGTCATAAGTCAAGGGCCGGTTTGGACATCTGGTCCGGATGTCAGACAGTCCATACCTGTACTGGCAGGAAAAAGAGGCTATTTGGAGGCCCCTGTACAAACTGGCTCTATTTTACCTGAGTCGCCCCCCCTCCAGTGTGTACTCCAAAAGAGTGTTTAGTGCAGCCGGGAACCTTGTCAGCGAAATGCGTAGGAGGTTGCTTCCACAAAATGTGGAGAAGATGATGTTCATCAAAGTGAATTATAAACTCTTCCCGGGAGACCAGCCTCCAGAACATACAGAGGGACCTGTGGTGGTGGATTCCAGTGGGGACGACTTAATACTCTGTGAGGATGAGGATGTACACAACACTGAATACGGTGAGGAATCGGTGGATGAGGAGGATGAGGACGACATCTTGCCTCTGTAGAGCCAGTTTGTGCAGGGACAGATTAATTGCCAGCTTGTTTTGTGGGGGCCCAAACGAACCAATCATTTCAGCCACAGTCGTGTGGCAGACCCTGGCACTGAAATGATTGCTTTGTTAAAGTGTGCATGTCCTGTTTATACAACATAAGGGTGGGTGGGAGGGCCCAAGGACAATTCCATCTTGCACCTCTTTTTTTTCTTTGCATTATGTACAGTTTGGGGCCTAGTTTTTCAAACTGCCATCCCGTCTGCCACTGCAGTGTCACTCCTAGATGGGTCACGTGTTTGTGCCTCCCACTTGTGTCGCTTAGCATAGTCATCCAGCTACCTTGGTGCAACCTTTTGGACATAAAAACACTATTGTGAGGTGTGAGGTGTTCAGAATAGACTAGAAATTAGTGGAAATTAAGGTTATTGAGGTTAAAAATAGCATAGGAGCAGAAAAACCAACACATTCTGTGATTTTAGCTGTTTTTATGCTTTTTTAAAAAAAAATACAGATCCAAAACACAAAAGCCCGAACCCAAAACACGGAAGGGTGGTTTTGGCAAAACCAATCCAGATCCAAAACACGAAGAAAGATCCAGATCCAAAACACAAAACACGAGAAGGGGCCGGTGCACACCCCTAATTTATATATATATATATATATATACACACACACATATATATACAACATACATACATACATACATGCATGCATACATACACACACACAAACACATACATACATTCAAACACAAACAAATTCTTGGGGAGAGATGGTGTAAAGCAGAGTTATTGTACCAAACTACCACATCAGGAAATTCCAGAATCCAATCGCAGCATCTTTCTTTTAAAATATATGCTAGGTATCAGACATAAAACTCATAAGTACAGATCGTACCCTTGCCTTTATGATAAGGATAAGATGCGACACTCATTATATTATATATATATATATATATTAGGGGTGAGCGGGTTCGGATTTCTGAAATCCGAACCCCCCCGTGCCCCCCCGATACGAGGCCGATCCGAGTCAGGCTCGACTTTTACCACCTGACTCCGATCTGAAATCGAGGCAAAACGTCATCATCCCGCCTTCCGGGTCTCGCGGGTTTTGGATCCTATATAAGGTACCCGCGTCGGCGCCATTTTCTCACATGGCTGTGGACAGTGAAGAGGGAGGATGGGAGTTAGGGCTGGCTGGGCTGTGTAGTATAGTGTAGTGTAGTGCAGAGTAGTATTGTACTGTGCTGTGCTGCGCTGTGCTGCTGTTGTCCATAGGGGCTGTGTCCACTACTTCAAAGTCCATAGGGGCTGGCTGTGTTGTGCTGTGCTGCTGTTGTTAATAGGGGCTCTGTCCAATACTTCAAAGTCCATAGGGGCTGGCTGGACTGTGTTGTGCAGTCTGTTGTCCATAGGGGCTGTGTCCACTCCAAAGTCCTGTGCAGTGTCCCAGTCCTAAATGGGTGCTGTAGAGTTGTCCAGGGGGTGCTCTGTCCATCAGGGGTGCTCCCCCCAAGTGCTAAAATTAAAATATTTTTTCTATGTTTGTGAATTGTGTGCGCAGTAGCCGGACGTGCATCAACAAAGTAGTGCCAAGCGTGCGCCTGTGTAATAAGTAAAGGGCCGGCTGGCTTGACCGTTAAAGGGTTCTGTATCCCCCAAAGTACACTCCAAACCAAATAAAGAAATATTTTCTGTGTTTGTGAATAATGTGCGCAGTAGCCGCACGTGCATCAACAAAGTAGTGCCAAGCGTGCGCCTGTGTAATAAGTAAAGGGCCGGCTGGCTTGACCGTTAAAGGGTTCTGTAACCCCCAAAGTACACTCCAAACCAAATAAAGAAATATTTTCTGTGTTTGTGAATTGTGTGCGCCGTAGCCGCACGTGCATCAACAAAGTAGTGCCTAGCGTGCGCCTGTGTCATAAGTAAAGGGCCAGCTGGCTTGACCGTTAAAAGGTGCTGTAACCCCCAAAGTACACTCCAAACCAAATAAAAAAATATTTTCTGTGTTTGTGAATTGTGTGCGCAGTAGCCGCACGTGCATCAACAAAGTAGTGCCAAGCGTGCGCCTGTGTCATAAGTAAAGAGCCGGCAGGCTTGACCGTTAAAGGGTGCTGTAACACCCAAAGTACACTCCAAACCATATAAAAAAATATTTTCTGTGTTTGTGAATTGTGTGCACTGTGGCTGCATGTGCATCAACAAAGGAGCAGCGCCAAGCGTGCGCCTGTGTCCCATAAGTAAAGAGCCAGCTGGCTCATTTCTTAAAGGGTGGTGTAACCCACAAAGTGCACTACTCTCCAGCAAAAATAAAAAAAAAAATTCTGTGTTTG
The DNA here is from genome assembly GCA_031769625.1 of Taudactylus pleione. Lineage (NCBI taxonomy): Eukaryota > Metazoa > Chordata > Amphibia > Anura > Myobatrachidae > Taudactylus > Taudactylus pleione. The sequence goes on along the minus strand of JAUIMM010001408.1, from coordinate 200,014 downwards.
TGTGCGCCTTAGCTGCACGTATATATCAATATAACATAAATGGAAGACCAAACTTTCTCCGATAAAAATAAAATAGGGAAAGATCAAGAACCACTTCCTCCTAGTGCTGTTGCTGCTGCTGGAAGTTGTTAATCATCCCAGAGAGGAAGTAGGAACACCACTACTTTTACTAAACAATTCACCCTCCAACAGTCCCTAGCGATGAGGATGAAGTACGACAGCAGTCATCCTGATGCAAAACGTATAACTGAGGCCTTGACAGCTATGTTGGTGTTAGACGTGCGTCCGGTATCCGCCTTTAGTGCAGTGGGATTTAGACAATTGATGGCGGTAGTGTGTCCCCGGTTCCAAATCCCGTCTACATTCCACCTGCATCCTCAAAGCAGCAGCGACAAGCGTGCGTCTGTCTGTTAAAGGGTGGTGACACCCTCAAAGTGTGCTCCACAAACAATAAAAATATTCTTCTTTTTTTTGCTGTCTTTGTGAATTGTGTGGACTGTAGCTGCACTTGCATCCTCAAAGCAGCAACGACAAGCGTGCATCTGTCTGTTAAAGGGTGGTGTAACCCTCAAAGTGTGCTCCACAAACAATAAAAATATTCTTCTTTTGTTTTCCGTCATAGTGAAATGTGTGGGCTGTAGCCGCACCTGCATCCTTAAAGCAGCAGCGACAAGCGTGCGTCTGTCTGTTAAAGGGTGGTGACACCCTCAAAGTGTGCTCCACAAACAATAAAAATATTCTTCTTTTTTTTTCTGTCTTTGTGAATTGTGTGGGCTGTAGCCGCACTTGCATCCTCAAAGCAGCAGCGACAAGCGTGCGTCTGTCTGTTAAAGGGTGGTGCATCAACACTGTAACAGCGCCAAGCGTGCGCCTGTGTCATAAGTCAAGGGCCGGTTTGGACATCTGGTCCGGACTGAAGGACGTGCCAACAATTTCTGACAAGTCTACTATTACTGCATATGATACTGTCCTCAAAGCAGCAGCGACAAGCATGCGTCTGTCTGTTAAAGGGTGGTGTAACCCTCAAAGTGCGCTCCACAAACAATAAAAATATTCTTTTTTTTCTGTCTTTATGAAATGTGTGGGCTGTAGCCGCACCTGCATCCTTAAAGCAGCAGCGACAAGCGTGCGTCTGTCTGTTAAAGGGTGGTGACACCCTCAAAGTGTGCTCCACAAACAATAAAAATATTCTTCTTTTTTTTTCTGTCTTTTGTGAAATGTGTGGGCTGTAGCCACACCTGCATCCTTAAAGCAGCAGCGACAAGCGTGCGTCTGTCTGTTAAAGGATTACATCGGTGACAGCATCCAAGTAGGCATGTCAGACAGTCCGTACCTGTACTGGCAGGAAAAAGAAGCAATTTGGAGGTCCCTGTACAAACTGGCTCTATTTTACCTGAGTTGCCCCCCGTCCAGTGTGTATTCCGAAAGAGTGTTTAGTGCAGCCAGGAACCTTGTCATCGAAAGGCATTGGAGGTTGCTTCCACAAAATGTGGAGAAGATGATGTTCATAAAATGAATTATCAACTCTTCCAGGGAGACCAAGCTCCAGAACGTACAGAGGGACCTGTGGTTGTGGATTCCAGCGGGGACGAATTAATACTCTGTGAGGATGAGGATGTACACAACACTGAAGAGGGTGAGGAATTGGTGGATGAGGAGGATGAGGACGACATCTTTCCTCCACAGAGCCAGTTTGTGCAGGGACAGATTAATTGCCAGCTTGTTTTGTGGGGGCCCAAACGAACCAATCATTTCAGCCACTGAAGACCCTGACGCTGAAATGTTTGGTTTGTTAAACTGTGCATGTCCTGTTTATACAACATAAGGGTTGGTGGGAGGGCCCAAGGACAATTCCATCTTGCACCTCTTTTCTTTCTTTGAATTATGTACTGTTTGGGGCCTAGTTTTTCAAACTGCCATCCTGTCTGCCACTGCAGTGTCACTCCTAGATGATGGACCACGTGTTTGTGCTGCCCACTCGTATCTCTTAGCATAGTCATCCAACTACCTCGGTGCAACCTTTTGGATATAAAAACACTATTGTGAGGTGTGAGGTGTTCAGAATAGACTGGAAATGAGTGGAAATTAAGGTTATTGAGGTTAATAATAGCATATTAGCAGAAAAACCTACAAATTCTGTGATTTTAGCTGTTTTTATGCTTTTTTAAAAAAAATACAGATCCAAAACACAAAACCCAGAACCAAAAACATGTAAGGGTGGTTTCGGCAAAACCAATCCAGATCCAAAACACGAAGAAAGATCCAGATCCAAATCCAAAACACAAAACACGAAAAAAGTGGCCGGTGCACACCCTTAATATATATGTATATACACATACACACACACATATATATATATATATATATATATATATATATATATATAATGAGAGATATGGTAAGAACTTACCTTTGTTATCACTCTTTCTTCGAAGTCCATAGGATCCACAGGGTTGTCCTTGGGGAATAGGTTGGGAACCAAATCCAGGCACCATGCAGTTAAAGCTTTCAGCTCCCAGGATGCACTGGGTCCACTCTCCCTATAACCCCGCCCCCAAGCCAGAGGCACCTCTGGTTGTAAGTAGCCAAAAGCCAAAGGAGGAAAGAAAGAGAGAGAAGACTGGAACACTCAAGAACCACACTAACAAAGAATGAGATGGGAAACCGGTGACCAGTAACATAGCCAATATGAAGCCAGGTGCGTCAGTGCGGGTGCCCTGTGGACCCTGTGGACTTCAAAGAAAGAGATAACAAAGGTAAATTCTTACCATATCTCTCATTTTCTTCTTCAGGGTCCATAGGGGTCCACAGTGTTGACCTTGGGGATGTCCCAAAGCAGTCCTTGTAAGGGTGGGAACACTCCTGCGCTGAGAGGAGAATCTGATGCCCAAAGGAATCATCCTGAGAGGCAAAGGTATCCAATCCATAGAACCTTAGAAAAGTCTGGACAGAAGACCCCGTGGCCACCTTGCAAGGCTGAACAGCCAAGGCGCCACAGCGAACCGCTCACAAGGGGCCCACATCCCGAGTAGAAGCATCAACAGAAGCCGAAACAGAAAGGCCTTTCTGTGTGTAAGCCCCAGAGAGAGTCATGCAAAGCCATCTAGCCAATGTTAGTTTATTGGCCAGCCATCCTTTCCTGTGAAATCCATAGAGCACAAATAAGGAGTCTGATTTCTGGAAGGAACTGGTATGGTCCACGTAAATCCCTAGATCATGGACCACAGTAAATGAGGCCGCACCAGCCGAGAGGACTGGTGACTGAAATGTGGTACAATAAGTTCCTGAACAATATGGAACTTAAAAACCTCTTTAGGAAGATAAACACAGAGTGACTGCGATATATATATTGTCAAAGTCAAATAATTGGTTATGATTGCTTGCAAATTATTTATCTGAAGATCTCATAGGTGATGGGCTGATGAAGAGTGAATTGGATGCTGCTCTGCATCAGCGCAATCCAATATGCACAATTGCGTTCCCACCACATACACGGACGCACACTTGCACACATATGTATAGATGCATACACATAGACGATCACATGTGTACCCACATGCGTACACATAGACGCTTTTATGCATACACACATATACACAGTAGCTATTACAAAATACAGACAGCACAACGCATCATTACATATAATCATAAATATACACACATTGATGATAGTATATGCACTCATATAAGTACACATGGATGCACGTAGGCTTACTTGTAATTATACACATTGATGAACATTTTCTTAGTTTAATATAGAGATGCACATTAGCGACCACAAACATATATACTCATATATGCAGCACTCATAAAAGGTTCCTGCGCAGTATGGTTTATATTGAAGGTATTAATTATGATGTAAAATTAATTAATTGCTTTGAAACCCATTTAGCACACATTTACAATATCCCAAATTATTGATTAGTGTTTCTACAGTGCCATGGTTACATTCAAGTTCAACACTGATATCTCTGATGGTCACACAATGGTCTTTCTGAATCATGGCATCGACTTTGTGTCGGTTCTCCGCTGTCACTACAGTTGATGGTCTGCCACCAGGAGATTTGTTGCACATGGACGATTCTCCCAAATGAAAATGCTTCATCCACCTTCTGACATTGCTATAGTCAATTGTATGCTCACCATACACTTTTTTCAGTCTTCTGTGGATTTATGTAGCACTGCAGCCTTCTTTTTCCAGAAATTCAATGATGGCTCTTTGTTTCATCTTGGATTCCATGGTATTTCTTGGACTACCTAAACAAAAATACATATATAGTTCGCAGACATACAGTCTTAAACTACAAACTGACAAAGTTTCAAATAAATGTTGCATATTATTTCAAAGTTATGAGCATTTAGGCATTACTCTTTGGACAACCCTCATTTGCGCTAGTTGTCTAGATCAAACCGTGTATTACTTTTTATTTCATAATATAACTTTTTGTGCTTTGGAACCACAATTGGGCTGGAAAGCAATTATTTCTTTAGGGACTCACAGTGCTAAAAAGTGACTAGCGATAGATTGTGGGCTCGCAGTGAGATCACACTACCTGGAATTCACGTGACACACGGTTATCGGTCTCTCAACAAAGGGTGGAAGGCACCATACGTGGGAAAGAACGCACTGTGTTCGAAACCTGCTACCAGCCGGAGTTGAGAAATCATATCCATTATTGTGTGATTTTAAGGAATGCTGGCTAGGACCTGGGACAGGAGAGAAAAGTTTGTTTCTTTCACTGTTAGGTTAGACGCTAAAGTGCGATTCATACAATAGCATACGCATATTTCCTGTATTGCTGCCACATGTTGAAACAGTCATTGTGTGTATAGCGTGATTACTTGTTAACCTCTGAATCATACTGCTATTTGGGGGAAGGTTTATTTTTCTGCACAGAAAAGGTGTATCAAAGTGTAAGAGTAACTGTGTTGTGAATAGGAACTGTGTGGCAGACCTATATACAAGGTACCGTGTGTTGGACCTTAAGACTTGATAGGTGTCTGACGAGACAGAAAACTACTGAGTTGGCACACATAGCAGGTGTACTTGCTGCAAGGACAGGGATTTTGTACCTTGAAAAGAAAACAAGGGGGTTTTTGTTTGGTCCCCAACAGTGGTCACAGAGTCCATTGATCAGTTAGGTTCTTTGGGCACTGCAGTTGGACCGTGCGGTTTGGCAGACCGTGATTGTGGCTTGGGGTGTAGTGGAGGAAATCACTGGAAAGGGTAAGTGTTATTGGAATACTTAAATTCTACCAGTAAAGAGTAACTCAAAATGGGATAAGCTTATGGACAAAGCTTGTGTCAATTGAGTTCAGAAGGAAAGATATTTGCATAGGCATATCCTGCTGCCTGTTGTGCACGCTGTCCATTATGCTTAGCGGGCTGGTTGTGCAAAACAGGTGGGATTGTGTGAATGCTGCTCCTTTGAATCGTTCACCAGTCTACGTTATTCAGAGAATCGCTAAACTTTTCCAAAATGGGTGCCAAGCAAACACTGGAAATGGGCGATAATGTGCTGCTCTTGGAAGGGCCGACTGGTTTGGCAAGGCATATAATGTATACAAAATAGGGTGCGTATGCGACTGCATACTGTGATGTATGGATTAAGATGACTAAAGGATGTGTGAAACCTTTTCCTAAAATTGGTAGTTTTGATTTGGAGGTGTTGAATAATGTTAGAGATAGCATATGTTTGGTGAAATCTCTAAAGAAAATGGTAAAATTTAATGACTGTTTGAAGTTGTGGCAGCATGAGGGGAATACATGGCAGCGTAGAGTGCCCATGATGCAAAGTAGCATCGCACATGTGATGCAAGGGAACACGCATGCAATGCTAAATAGCGCTGTGTGCATGCTACAAGGGAGCATGTATGCATGGCAAAGTAGCATTGCCAAAGGTACAGATATTAGCGCAGGCACACCTCCGCCGTCCTATGTAGCCATAGGTGAAGGTACAGCCTTTCTCAATGATAAATGATAAAAATATAACAAGTAACTTGTACCCTATCCTGAGTAATCATAAGGAAAATGTTTATGAATCAGATGATGAACCTGTTGTAATGTCAGCCATTTCCCTTGCTGTTCAAATGTTAAACACTCCACTACAGTCAACTCAGGAAGTGGCCCCACCATTGGTAACAGCAGAAGTTGTACCACCCGCTATAGCAGTGGCGGAGGCTGGAGCAAGTAATGTAATACATTGCAGTGGTAGGATGACCCCCCCAAGTACCAAGGCCAAAGGTAGTGATGCGGTAGGCATTCATCCAATCCGGATAATAACAGTTCCCAATGGGAATCCAGATGCAAGTGGTGTAGTGCCTACAAGGGAGGTAGCAATGCATTGTCCATGGATGAGAGCAGAGCTACATTCCATAATGACAGATTTTCCCAACCCTAGAAAAGAATTAGCTAATTGCCAGAAATTTTAAAAGACTTAGGTAATGCTCATGAGCCAACCAACAAAGATTGGCGAGTGGTATTACGGGCATGTCTTCCACCCAATACCAATGTGAAGAAGTTTATCATGGCTTGTGTATTGGATGGAGATGTTCCCTTAACTGATGAGAACTATCAGGACAATATTGCACGTATAATTACCCAATTGGCCATATATTTTCCAGCAGTAGTGAACTGGAGCAAAATTTTCAACATTAAACAGAAAGAGAGTGAGTCTGCAGCAGATTATTTCACCTGAGCTCTGCAGACTATCACCCAGTACACTGAGATAGAAAATATTAAAGATGACACCAACTACAGGGAAGTAGTGGACACGGTACTTAAGGATGGTCTTAAGGACAATCTAAAGACCAGGGTTCAAACCTCTCAGCCTAACTGGTGAAGGAATTCTTGTAGATGCCCTCAGGGAGTCTGCTATTGAATATGATAAAAACATCCTCAGGAAAAGAGAAACACAGAGTGAGAAGCTAATGGCTGTTAGCAGTCAAGCTCTGGAAGGAATGTACACACAACCGCAAAACTCATACCACACACAGCCACAATACTCACATCATTCAGAGCAACAAAACACTTACCACACACAGCTACAAACTTTCCATGCACCCCAACCCACAGAGCAACCACCTTTCAATACATACGAACCACGAAGGTGTTACAAATGTAACCAAAAAGGACACGTAAGCAGAAGCTGTAAAGAGAAAAGTTGGGGGACAAATAATAAGCAAACCCATAGATTTACACCAAAAGTAAACCCACAAAATGCAGGAAATTTTCAGCAGTCACCTGCACACATAGTGGCAGGGAATGCTTTGATGGACAATGATAGTAAGCTCTAGGGGTCAGGTCATACCTGTAGTCTACAGCCAGTCAGGTTAATTGAGAGTACTAGGGAAGAACCTACAATGACAGTTAATATAGCTGGTACTAAACATATTTTTCTTGTAGACACAGGGGCAACCAGATCCATGTTAAATTCTCCAACTAACTTACAGGTTACTAGCAAGACAGTACCAGCAATGGGTGTAACGGGTAAAGTGCAGCATTATCCTTTAACCAAATCTGCAGAGGTTAGTATCGGGCCGCTACAAACCAGGCATTCTTTTCTACTGGCAACAGCGGCTCCTTCTAACCTACTGGGAAGGGATTTGTTGTGTAAAATGGGATGTGTCATTTACTGTACCCCTGATGGTATATTCCTAGATATCCCAGAGAAGGTTGCGCACGAGGTAAGGAATATATTGGACACCCCACAAAGGCTAATGTTTCACTCTACCATTACAGAGAAAAATCCAGGTCAGGTAAAGCAGATGTTATCACAAATACCAGGTTCCCTCTGGACCAAAGATGGACAGGACACTGGATTGATGGCAAATGTAGCTCCTGTAGTGGTAAATTTAAAAGGAGGTAGGCAAGCTCCAAAAATCCCTCAATACTCGTTAAAGCCAGAAGTAGAGCTAGGGGTGTATCCCGGAATTGAGCGATTATTGCAACAGGGAATTTTAGTCCGTACAGCAAGTGTAGTGAATAGTCCCATTTTCCCAGTGAAGAAGAGTGTTCTTCACTGGGAGGTTAGTACAGGACCGTAGGGGAGTTAACAAAGTAGTTGAGAGTCAATTCCCTGTAGTGCCAAATCCAGCTGTCATTCTCATGCAAATTCCACCATCTGCAACCCATTTTACTGTCATTGATTTGTGTTCTGCATTCTTCGCGGTCCTCCTACACCCTGACTGTCAATACCTATTTGCATTTACTTACAGGGAGAACAATATACATGGACACGATTGCCTCAGGGCTTCATAGACAGCCCCAGTATTTTCTCACATGCCTTACATGACTGTTTACAATCTTTTCAACCATGCAATGGATCTGTTCTAATCCAATATGAAGATGATTTGTTGTTGTGCTCTGATTTGTTTATGTCATGTTTAAATGATACTACACTATTGTTGCTTCATCTCTCACAAACAGGGCACAAGGTTGCAAAGGACAAATTACAGCCATGTCAGACTAAGGTTAAATATTTGGGACACTGTCAAGCCCATGGGCTATGACACTTGATGACTGACAGAATTCAGGCCATACAGACCATGACACTGCCGCAAAACCAGCAGCAAATCCATACCTTCTTGGGCATATGTGGATACTGCAGAACATGGATCCCAGATCTTTTTATTTTAGAGGAATTGCATTGCAATTGCAGGAATTGGTGTCATCCTCAATACCTGACCATGTCGCTCACACTGAGGAAACAGAGCAGGCTTTCCTTAACCTTAAGGATAATCTGACAAAAGCACCCACCCTAGGAATACCAGATTATGAAAAACCCTTTGTATATATTGTACAGAAGTTGATGGCTGCGCAGCATGTGTCCTCACACAAAAACATGGTGATGCTAGCAAACCTGTAGCATACTACAGTGCCCAATTGGACACTGTGGCAAGATCACTCTCAACGTGTTTAAGAAGTGTAGCAGCAACTGCTCTGCTGGTAAATAAGACTGAGGATGTAGTATTTAGTCAGTACAATATGTTCTATGATAATAATGCATTCTATTCCTTATGTTCTCCCAGATGATGTATATTTATATGTGAAAGAAACGAGTACAAGTGGCTCTATCCGAGTTCTGAAGGTTTATGTTATATTGGGAGAGTGATCCCAGAGGTTATGACTCTTACACATGATTAAATGATAAGTATCCATAAAACTGTTCTACCTCCATACATACACATGCAGTATGAACATCGTGATAAAAGAAATGTAATACCTGGTGAAGAACAAAAAGCCACACAGTTGATTAGTGAAACAACTAGGTTTAAAATCTTGGTAGCATTAGACCCCACTTGGACCTCTCGGGGAACTTTAAATTTTAGATACATTAAAGATCTGGCCAAATTGATAGATAATATCACTGAGATGTATGATGATACTTTCAGATATACTGATAAGGAGCTACAGGCTTATAAAAAGGAGTTGATACAGCATAAACTAGTGTTAAATTATTTAACATTTATTACAGGTGGATATTGTGTGACTCTGGCCACCCAATTCGGTGTCAAGTGTTGAACATACATCACTAGTAATGCTAATAACCCCAATGAGGTGATTGATCAGAAAATAGATGAAATCCTACAGTTGAAGTGGGAATTTCAGAAGGACCATAATATGTCTGTGTATGAGACAGAGGTAAAGGTAGAGAAATGGTTCTCATGGTTAAACCCTGTGAAATGGTTTGCCGGTCTGGGAGAGTGGGTACAGGAGATGGTTGCTAGTATAGGTAAGCTCCTTATTCTCATACTGATTGTCATTTTAGTAATAGGTCTTAGTGTTAAATGTGTTCTAGCTGTGCTGAAATGTGGAAAAGGTAACACCAGGGTAACCAGTAGAAATAAAATCATGATGGTGGTGAATAGTGGTAATATGGGTACTAAGGTTAATAAAGAACTGCATTACAATCCTGAAATTGAATGTACCATCAAATAATCAGATGTAATAAAGATGTATTGTAAATGTTCTATAGGACATCCTAGATAAGGTAATTTCAAGTCCCCCAACTCCATCCTTATAGGTTTGATGAGATCCCACATCCTGCCAATGATCCCCATGGATCTGCAGATGGTGTTTAAGGGTTGTTTTACCCTCCTTGAAACATCTTATTAACGGTTCAATGACCAATTAGTGTCACACCATTTAGAACATTTTAAAAATAAGTTGTTATGTCTGGTTAAATAAGTCAAGAACAAAAGGTGATAGTTTATGTTTGCTCTCAAAGGGTGGACTGTTGAAGTCAAACAATTGACCCGCTGGGAGCAATCCTGTTTCCTCTGGGTTCTGGGGACAATTCGGGGATGACGGCAGGTGGAGCCAGGCACTCAATTCCCTGCGCTACCACTGGACCACTAGGTACACAGTTTGATGCACATTCCAGCATCCCGGGGGTTAGTTGCTGGCCAGGAAAGGCAGCCTTCCCTGTTTACAGCAGGCTCCTCCCCTCTCCTCAGTGTGCCTCTCCACTGCAGTCTGGCTGGGCTTAGGCAGCATCTTCCTGCGGGTACGCCCCCTCTGATGTCTCTGGTGCCTATTTTCTCCAGGCTAGTCGCAGATCTTTCAAGACATGTGGCCCAGGTCCCCTACATACCTCTCCTCCAATTTGGTCAGTGTATGTAGCACTGTAGCCTACCAGACTCTGTGTAGTTGATTTGTAGTGCAGGTGTTGTTCTGCATTGAATGTGACTTTATGCTAGCGCTGTCTGTCTGTAATTCTCATGCTGTCAGCCATATTACTATACCTTTGCTTTTTTCTCTGAGCCTTTACAGTACAAGGGTTGTCAGGGTGTGCCTCATATTTGTAATTTGTGTGGTTTTGTCACAGACAGATTCCACGTTCCTCTCTATGTCATGTCTGGTAGTAAGGATAATTTTACAAAATTCTGCTCCTGCCCTGCTGTCATGCAGGGTTAGGTGCAGGAGACATGGTGCAAGAGGTATTATGTGTGAGGTGTATACTCCAGGCTCCTCTAATGTCGCAGCTACCTAGCAGGAGCCTCCTTGGGCATGCTTTGCTCAGGCATTGACAGCCATTGCGGGTTGTTTGGCAGTACCTCCTGTGTTTCCCACAATGGGGTTCCCACAGCAGTCAGTTTTGCCCTCACTGGGCCTGCCTCAACATGTCTCATCCATGCAGGTTCCATCTGCGCCTCCTCCATGGGTACATTCTCTGCTACAGGGCAGACCCTTGAGGATACCTCTATGGTCTTCCAGGCTATGCTGCAGGGGGATAAACCCCTAAAACTGACTAAAAGGCCTGTGCCTTCACCACAGTCTAAACTACATGATGACGATGATGTGACATCTGATAACGGGGAGATTCTAGATGTCTCTGACTCCGAGCTCTCTCTGTGAGAGGCGGAGTCTATGTCTAAGATCAATATTCCGGCTCCTAAACGTGCTGTCCGTTCGACCTTAGTCATAGAGGAGGACGAAACTCCAGCGCCCCGGTCCAAACATGCCCTGTTAAAGGAAATAAAGGTATTTTCTTTATCTGATCAGTTAGTAGAACATATGGAAGTGGCTTGGAAATCACCTTGGAAGCATTACCAGCCTCAAAAACGCCTGACTTATGCCTATCCTGTTCCTGAGGAACATTTTACCAGATGGGAAACACCACCAGTGGTGGATTACCGTGTGAGGCGCTTAATTAAAAGTGCTATTCTACCTGTGCCGTCTATGTCTTCCTTAAAAGATACTATGGATAGGAAGGTGGAGGTTTGTTTAAAATCAATGTATTCTCTTTCAGGGGCAGCTTCCAGTACACCATGGCTATCCCCTGGGTAGAGCAGTCCTTTTCTTCAGAGGCTACTGGAGATCAAGTTAATCTGGTGGGCAACCTCCATGATTCAGCTACCTATATTAATGCTTTTTATGTCAGCCTCTTAACCTCCAGGATTTTGGCTGCTGCGGTTTCAGCTCACCGCTCCTTGTGGCTGCGCTCTTGGAGAGCGGATGCGGACTAAGAAGGGATTAGTCTACGAGTCTGCCTTCGGCATCTACTTCCTCAGGGTATCAGACCTCATCCTTTCGGTCCTATCAGTCCCAAGGTAAGGCTAAGGGTCAGCCCTTTCCTAGGCAGTCCGCCCCCAAAATGACTGCCAAGCCCAAGAAGCAGGCTTGGAGTATGAGACATCTGGCTGCCAAGTCTGACAGCAAGTTCTCAGCCTGTCGGGATGGGCTTCCCCTTGGGGGATCCCAGGCCGACTTCTTCAGTTTGCCCAGTGCTGGTGTCAGACCACCACAGACACCTGGGTAAGAGAAGTGGTCTCTCATAGGTACACCCTCTCCTTCCGCAGAAGACCTCCCCATCAGTTTTTCTGCACAGCCCCTCTGTCAGACAAAGACAAGGCCTTACAAGTCCTGAAGACCGTACAATCCTTGCTTCAAGCAGGAGTCACAGTACTTGTTTCGTTACCTCAGAGAAGAACCAGTTATTACTCCAATCTCTTTCTGGTTCAGAAACCAAACTGATCTTTTCAGCCTATCCTCAATCTAAAGTCCCTGAACAAATTCCTCAGGGTACCTTAGTTCAGGATTGAAACCCTACGTTCAATTATACTGGCTATGGAACCTGGGGATTTTGTGGTGTCGCTGGATATTCAGGTTGCATACTTGCATATTCCGATTGCTTCATCTTGCCTGCATTTTTTCAGGTTTGCTGTACTGCAACAACATTTCCAGTTTTGGGCTCTGCCGTTTGGCACTTCGGGTGTTTACCAAAGTTATGGCGGAAATAGCAGCCCATCTGCGGATGCAGTGTTTCTGCCTGTTACCTTACCTGGATGACCTTTTACTGTTGGCAGGGTCTCTAGAGGTACTTCACCACCATCTACAGCTTACGATTTCTGTGCTTCAGACTCATGGGTGGTTGATCATTTGGAAGAAGTCCTTGACTCCATCTGGGAGGTCTGTTGGATTCACAACAGGAAAGGATCTTTCTGACCGCAGAAAAGATCTACTCTTTGCAGACATGAGTATGCAGATGCCTTCACAGTCGCTGGGTGTCAATCCACTCGGCAATGCAGTTACTGGGATCCATGGTATCGACATTTGACATGGTGGAATATGCCCAGTTCCCGGCCTCTGCTGAAATTGATCCTTTCCAGGTGGGACGGATTACAGCATTGGATAAAAGCACAAACAATGGTGCTCTCTCCTGAGCTGCATCTATCTCTTGTTTGCTGGCGTCAGATATGTCACCGCACCAAGGGGTACCCCTTTTGGATTCTGGATTGGGTCCTCCTAACGACAGATGCCAATCTCTGTGGGTTGGAGTGCAGTGACAGGTCAACACTCATTTCAGGGGCAGTGAACAGCAGAGAAGTCTGCCCTGCCAATCAACATATTGGAACTTCGGGCGGTCTTCAGGGCCCTGCAGCATGCCAGACTCATTCTTCACGGAAACCCTGTGCAGCTTCTGTCAGACAATGCCACAACTGTGGCTTACATCAATAATCAAGGAGGAACTCGAAGTCAGGTGGCAATGGCAGAGGTATCACACATTCTGATATGGATGGAAGGTCATCTCCCAGCCATATCGGCAGTGTTCATTCCAGGAGTTCTCAATTGGGAAGCGGACTTCCTCAGCTGTCACTACGTGCATCCAGGGGAATTATCTCTTCACCAAAAGGTGTTCCAGCTCCTACTGGACAGGTGGGTCCTTCCAGACGTGGACCTCATGGCCTCCCGACAATCATAAACTGCCAATGTACAGGTCCAGATCAAGAGGTGCCAGGGTGATCTTGGTAGACTCTCTGTCGGTACAATGGACCTTCTAGTTTGCATACCTGTTCCCTCCAGTCTCCCGTCTTCCTCTAGTAATTTGACAATTCAAACTAGAAGGAGGCACTGTCCTGCTGGTGGCTCCAGCATGGCCGAGATGTCACTGGTACTCAGATCTTCAGAGTCTCTCCATCGACACTCAGTTGCTGTTGCCTCTACAGTACATCTGGACCTGTTGTCTCATGGTCCTTGCCTTTTACTCAGACCTGGGTTGCCTTTGACGGCATGACTTTTGAGACATCCCTCCTGAGGTCCAAAGGTTTTTCCGTCTCTGTGGTTAACACCATGCTCAGAGCACGTAAACCAGCCTCTGCCAGAATTTACCACAGGGTGCGGCATACCTACTTTCAATGGTTTTGTCCCAGGGGTTATGACCACCAGGTGTTTCGGATATCCAGAGTTTTGGATTTCCTGCAGGTGGATTTTGATCTTGGTCTCCGCCTTACCTCACTGAAGGTACATGTCTCTGCTCTCTGTGTGGTTCCAGCATAGGATTGCTCCTCTTCCTAATGTCCGCACTTTCCTCCAGGGCGTCCGCCGGATTCAGCCTCCCTTCGTCCCTCCTGTGGCTCCTTGGGATTTGACTGTTGTCTTTAGGGCCCTACATTTTAACCCCTGGACTCAGTGGATCTCAAATGGCTTACAGCAAAGACTATCTTTCTTCTGGCTATAACTTCCACCAGAAGAGAGTCAGACTTGGGGGTACTTTTCTATCGCTCCCCATTTTTTTATATTTCTCCAGGACATGGTGGTGCTTCGGACTTGCCCTGGGTTCCTACCTAAGGTGGTTTCTAGTTTCCACATTAATGAGGAAATTATCGTACCACCCTTTAATTCTCCAGACCTCTCAGCAGGTGAGGCCTCATTGGATGTGGTACGGGCCCTCTGGATTTATGTGGACCATACCAGTTCCCTTCAGAAGTCAGACTCCTTGTTTGTCCTATACGGATTTCACAAGAAGGATTGGCCAGCCAATAAGCAAACATTGACTAGATGGTTTTGTATTATGATCTCTGAAGCTTACACTCAGGAGGGCCTTCCTATTCTGCCTTCTGTGACTGCTCATTCTACTCGGTCTGTGTGTCCCTAGTGGGAAGCTAGCTGTGGTGCCTCAGCTGTAGAGCTTTGTAAGGTGGCCACATGGTCTTCTGCCAAGACCTTTCTGAGGTATTATGCATTCAATACCTTTGCCTCTCAGGATGCTTCTTTTGGGCGCCAGATTTTCATTTCAGCTCAGGAGTGTCCCCACCCTTAAAAGGACTGCTTTGGGACATCCCCAAGGTCTCTCTGTGGAGCCTATAGACTCTGAA
The DNA here is from genome assembly GCA_031769625.1 of Taudactylus pleione. Lineage (NCBI taxonomy): Eukaryota > Metazoa > Chordata > Amphibia > Anura > Myobatrachidae > Taudactylus > Taudactylus pleione. Next base: position 184,915 of record JAUIMM010001408.1, on the reverse strand, counting down.
GATGAAAATGAGAGATATGGTAAGAACTTACCTTTCTTATCTCTCTTTCTTCAAAGTCCATAGGGTCCACAGGGCACCCACCCTGACGCTCCTTGCTTCAGATGTGTTTCACTCTGGTCACCGGGTTTTCTGTCTCCTTCTCTGTGAGAATGTGATTCTTGAGTGTTCCAGATGTTCTTCTCTCTCTTTTATCCTCCTCTGGCCTTTGGCTTGCTACGAACTGAGGTGTCTCAGGCCCGGGGGCGGTGTGTAGGGGGAGACCCAGTGCATCCTGGGAGAAAAAATTAACTGCATGGTGCCTGGATGACTTTGCAATCACCAATACCCCAAGGTCTTCCTGTGGACCCTATGTACTTTGAAGAAAGAGAGATAACAAAGGTAAGTTCTTACCATAGCTCTCATTTTTGTTTGGTGCCTGGCTGGAGTTGGGTCACTGTAGACACAGTAAACAGCCCCAGCAGAATTTTTTTATTTTTAGTCAACAATACTCAGAGCGGGCAGCGTCAGACTGTCCATAGGATGTCCATGCTGCCGCTCCGTCACCCCTCGGGCACCGCAATGCCAGTACAGATCTGGGGATCTCGGCGGGACACTGGGGTCTGTGCTAGCCAGACCTCGCATGCCCCCAGGACTGCTGCCAGAGGTACGGGGACAGGTAAGGTGGATCACCGCTTGCGGTGATGAGTATGTTTGCAGTCCATTTCTCCAGTCTCAGGGGACAGGCAGGAGATGCTGGCAGTGGTGGCAGGCACTCCATATCCTGCGCTTCCACTAGACCAGCAGAAAGCGCAGGGTATCTCATGGGTGGCCAAAGCTATGGAATTTTGGGCAGGCTCCCTGGAGGACTCTTTTCCTACAGATGTTTACACAGATCAGGTGACTCTGGTGGGTAACCTCTGTGATGCAGCTGCATGTCAATGAAGCGGCTTTGGATGTCAGCCTCTTGAATTCCAGCATTTCGACTGCTGCAGTGTCAGCTTGCCTTTCATTATGGCTGCGCTACTGGCGAGCGGACGCTGATTCCAAGAAGGGCTTAGAATGTCTACCTTATAATGGTAAAATCTTGTTTGGAACTGATTTGGACAAGATTGTTGGCACATTGGCAGTGGCTAAGTCGGCGTGTCTGCTTTCTGCACTTATGCCCTTGGGGCTCGGGCCTCATCCTTTCCACCTCAAGGTAAGCCTAAAGGTGTCCTTTCCTAGGAAGTCAGTCCCAAAACAGACTCCCAAACCCAAGAAGCAGGCCTGGAGTGCTAGACATCTGGCTTTCAAGTCTGAGGATAAGCCCTCAGCCTGACGGTACGGGCCTACCCTTTGGGGATTCCAGGGTGGGAGGCCAACTTCTTCAATTCACCCAGTACTGGTGTCACACTACCACAGACACTTGGGTAAGAGAAGTGGTCTCTCACGGGTACGCCCTATCATTTCACAGAAGACCTCCTCATCAGTTTTTCTGCACAGGTCCTTCGTCGGATAAGAGCAAGGTCTTTCAGATCCAGAAAGCCATACAGTCCATGCTCCAGGCAATAGTCATAGTACCGGTCCCGTTACCTCAAAGAGGGTCAGGTTATTACTGCACTCTTTTTCAGGTTCAGAAACCTAACGGCTCTCATCAGCCAATCCTCAATCTCTAGTCCCTGAACAAGCTCCTCAGGGTACCTCGGTTCAGGATGGAAACCCTACACTCCATCATACTGGCTGTGGAACCTGGGGATTTTATGGTATCACTGGATATTCAGGATGTATACCTTCATGTACCAATTACAACCCGTCACCAGCATTATCTCTGGTTTTGCTATACAACAGCAGCATTACCAGTTTTGGGCTCTGCCTTTTGCAGGCCGTCTACTGCACCTCGGGTGTTTATATTCCATGGCGGATGTCAAAGCCGGATAACTGACTAAGACAGAATCTGTTAGGATCAGAATCTGCACAACGCCATCTTGCGAATGGCAAACAAGACGCCATTTTGCGACTGATCGCAAAACGCCATTTTAGCTACAACTAAAAGTCCTTACATTAAATATTCAGTGATGACAAGACAGGTTTTGTAGATTTGTCTGTGTCAAATAATGAAAGAATACACAAAGATATGGTGAGCGATATACTCAGAAGGAGTGGAACTGGAAACAATTGTTAGACATCTAAGCTATCGTTATTCATTGTAGGCCTGGTATCTAATGTTGATGTGGTTAAGAAGAAATGAATTGTATTCTAAATAAACCATTGTCTTTAAGCCTGATGCTTGAACAAACTAGCTTTTACATTTGTGATTTCATCAAGCACCTTTTGACCGCCTGTGTAAACCCATTGTTTGTAATTTTTTAGTCCAGACAAGTAATATCAAAAATATGCCAAGTAATACATATATATATATATATATATATATATATATATATATATTAAATTCATGATAAATACATGCATGCACATAGACAATCGCATGTGCATGCATGTATGCGTGCACAAATATACACAGTTGCTATTGCAGATATAAACACACTCACAGCGCACCTTTTACGCTGTGCTCAGATGCACAACACATACTTACATATAATCATAAATACACACGCACTCATAAAAGGTTCCTGCACATTATGGTTTATATTAAAGTTATTAATTATGATGTAAAATGTATATATTTGATATTAATGATATAGAACATCATAGACATTTCATTTTTGGTACTGTACTGATACCCTGTCTATTTCCAGATACCCGGTTATATCGGCAAGGGAATCGCATCATGCATTCGGGAGTTATGGACCATAGTGAATTATTGGTTGAAATATAAAACTCTGTATGCTGAGCCTGTGATTAATGTAAATCAATTAAAGAAAGACAATGCAATCTGGTGAAGTGGGACATACCCCTAGTGAACTGTCCTATGAACAACAGTGTACTACAAAGACCAAGAGCAAGAACCAATGGAATTATGTTTGTCTGTCTACATTGCTGTTATCATGATCAGTTCGGGTATATAGCCTGTGTCCTGGTCCCAGTTAGGAGCCATTCTTCTTGGATGACCACAGGTTTGATTGATGACTGTAACTGGGACAGGTGCGCTGGCGTATCTATCAACTGTACCATAATGAATGTAACCTTTGCACTCATTGTTTAGATCATAGTGCTAAGAACCTTTTTCTTTTATGAATAATAACTTTTGTGCTTCGGAACCACAATCGAGATCTGAAAGTGTTTATTTTTATGTGTGACTATTCATAATGCTAAATAGCATCATCTAAGGTATAGAGGTTCAAGCCCATAGTTGGGGGCTCAGTGTGAAATTACGCTACCACTTACACGGTAACACATGGTTAGCGATCTCTCACCAAAAGGGTGGAAAGGCACCATAAGCAGGAAAGAACACATATGCCTTCAAAAACCTGCTACCACTTGGTTGCTGAGAGAATGCTACCATCACCGTGTGAGATCAAGGAGCGCTGATTATAATAAGGGACAAAGTAGAAAAAGTGTGTTTTCCTTCATTGTTAAAGTACTGTGTTAGGGGGTAAGTCGCACAATAGTGTCTGCATGTTTTCTGTATTGCTGCCATATGTTTAAAAAGTCATTGTGTTTTATAGTTTGATTACTTGTTCAAGACTCTGAATTGTGCTCCTATATTTTGGGAAAAGGTTTTATTTTTCTGCACAGAAATAGGGTATGTGATTGAAGTGTGTATGTGTGTGGGGGCTACTGTCTGGTAAAGCCTGAAAAGCAGAGGCTACTATCTAGTTAAGCCTGGTGGAGGTTACTGTCTGGTCAAACCTCAAGTGAAACTCAGTAGGTGCCTGAAGAGGCCAAGCAAACTACTGGGCCAGTGTACAAAGCAGTTACATTGTGGTTATCAAGAGACAAGGAGTTCTTTTCGGTCCGAACACCCATTAATCGCAAAGTCCATTGATCAGCTAGGTTCCTTGGGCAGAGCGATCAAACCACATAGTTTTATGTAAACTGTGATTGTGAGGTGGGTCATCATTTGAGTGAAACTGCTGGCAAGGTTAGGAGTTATTGGAACTTCTAAATGCTACCTGCAAGAGTAAACTCAAAGTAGGAAGTGGTGTGGTAAAGCTTGAGTTGATTTACCACGAGGAAAAAGACATAACTCACAAAGCAAGTGAAAAAGTTTATCACAGCCTGTGTATTCGATGGAGATGTTCCCATAACTGATGAAGGCAATCAAAATAACATAACTCATATTGTAGACCAATTAGCCATATTTTCCCCTGTAGTAGTTAATTGGAGTACATTTTTTACCATTAAACAGAAGGACAGTGAGTCTGCAGCAGAATATTTTAACTGAGCTCTGCAAACTATTACTCAATATACAGGTATTTAAGATATTAAAGAGAACACCCATTACAGGGAAATGACAGTAACAGTGCTTATGGACAGTCTTAAAGACGTCCTTAAGAGCAGGGTTCAGACCTCACTACCAGGGTGGAGGGGAATTAATGTGGATGCACTCAGGGAAGCTACAATTGAACATGACAAAAACATCCTTAAGAAGAGAGAAATGCAGAGGGAGAAGCTATTGGCTGTTAGCATTCAAGCTCTTGAAGCAATGCACCCACAGCCATCAGACACCTATTCACCTGTGCATCTACAACTTCTCAATACATATCAACCTGCACAGTCACAAATAACACAGCCATACCACACATACCAGCACCAGAACACTATCACACACAGCCACAACCCCCATATCCACATCCTCAACATCTTAAGGATCTGCAGATGGGGTATAAGGGTTGTTATACCCTCCTTGAGATGCATTATCTAAATGGTTCAAATGACCAACCTGTGTCATACCATAATAACATTAAATGGTATATTCTCATGTATGGCTAAACAGATTCAACATAGCTTATGATAGCATTTGATTTTATATCAAAGGGTGAACTGTCGAAGCCGGAAAATTGGCTAAGACATAATCTGTTAGAATCAGAATCTGCATGAAACCATCCTGTGAATGGCAAACAAGATGCCATCTTGCGACTGATCACAAAACACCATTTTAGCTATAACTAAAAGTCCTTACATTAAATATTCAGTTATGACAAGACAGGTTTTGTAGATTTGTCTGTGTCAAATAATGAAAGAATACACAAAGATATGGTGAGCGTTTGCTCTCCATACAGAACAGTATGCCTTTGAAAATTGAAGTATAAAACAGAGAGATACTTGGGTCCATTCCACGCACTACAGAAAAGTCAGCAATCTGAAGGAGGTGCAAGGCAGAGGCAAGACAGATAAAGCAGACCTGTCAATCGAGAGCCTGTTCGGGGAAAGCTAACAGCTGCAGTGACAGCACCTGAGTTTAGGAAAAGTGCAGGGTTTCCATTTCCAGAAATGGAGTTGCTAACTGTGTCTTTCTGTCCTCTATTCCCCAAAGTTCTACTTATGCTGATGTGTCTCGGGATGTCTCATTTCTATGTTGGAGGGCAGATAATGGAGAGGAGTCTGGAGAAAGAGTAATACAGTCACAAGGGCAGTACCTGACCAATCTCAGTACAGTAATTGCTAAGAGATCTGTAATACCTGAAATTTGGAGACAGTGCGAAGGTCTATCGTCTGAAGAATTTTGTATATATGAATTTTGTGGATCCCTAGTTGATGAAAAATGCATCCAGCGGTGTCAGCCTAAGTATAACCTGTATTGGGGAGGGTATCCTTTAGAGGATTATCATGACATGGTGGGCAAAGTTTTAAATCAAACCGACTGTTGGGTGTGCTCTCATGTGCCTAAAGGACAGCATAATGTAGGGTTAGTGCCATGTCCACTAAATATTTCTGAGGCTTTATAATTGCAAAAAGGGAAAACGGTGGATGGAAAATTCCTTATGTCGAAACCACCTCATTTTAAACTCCACCAGTATCAGGTTGATAGATCCCTGTTATGTTTGAACATCACCAACTCCAATAAACCAGGAAGTTGGGAGGTAACGGGGAATAATCAGATGATGACCTTCTCACTAAGAGCTGATAATGAGCCTGTGAACTTAGAACTATTATGCACTATTAGGTTAAATGGGAAACACTTTAGGTATCGATATACACTCAGTGATACTAAAGAAATGATTGGTAGGGTACCAGAAGGGTACTGTGCCAGGGTCATACAACCAGAAACATGTATTGACCAGATGGGAAAACCTGAAGTAGGATTATTTGTGAGACAAATGTGTTTAATGACTATGATGTTCTCAATCCCTTATGTTCCCCCCCGGTGATGTATATTTTATATGTGGAAGAAAAGCGTAAAAGTGTCTCTCTCCAAAATCAGAAGGTTTATGCTATTTGGGAAGAATACTTCCAGAAATTATGACCCTTACACATGGTGAAATGCTTGGTATCCATAAAAACACCCCATCTCTATATCTTCATACACATTGTGAACACTGTGACAAAAGAAACATGATATCTGGTGACATACATACAGCTACACAATTGATTAGTGAGACAACTGGTTTCCAAGTTTTGCTAGCACTAGAACCCACAAGGATCGCTCAGGGTACTTTAAATTTTAGATATATCCAAGATCTTGCCAAATTAATAGATAATATCACCTAGATGTATGATGACTAATTTAGGTATACAGGAAAAGAGTTACAAGCCTATAAGAAAGAACTTGTGCAACATAGACTAGTGTTAAATTACTTAACAGCTGTCACAGGAGGGTACTGTGTGACATTGGCCACCCAGTTTGGTGTAAAGTGTTGCATGTACATTACAAATAACACCAGTGATCCCAAGGAGGTGATAGACCGAAAGATGGATGAAATTTTGCAGTTAAAGTGGGAATTCCAAAAGAACCATAATGCTTCATTGACTGCAGTTGAGGAACAGGTAGATGAGTGGTTCACATGGTTGAACCCTGTGAAATGGTTCTCTGGTCTAGGAGAGTGGGTCCAGAAATTGGTTGCTACAGTGGATAAACTTCTGATCCTCATAATCAGTGTCATCTTAGTAATTGGCTTATGTGAAAGATTTCTGGACTGCACACCCTGTAAAATATATATATATATATATATATATATATATATATATAGAAATAACGCCGGCACTCCACTAAATAAATCAAAAACTGGCCTGGGTGCCCTCAAATTGGTTAAATAACCATGCACATAAACAAAACAAAAAGCGGCACTCTCAGGACTTAAGAAAAAAAGACTCACGACTCCACCAGGTCTCCGTTCAACGTTTCAGTCGATTGTACTTTTATCAAGAACAACAACAGCTTGAAAACAAACATACCTTTATACCCCCAAGCATCCCATGAAGTGAGCACGAATCCTGCCTTGCCGCCCGCCGAGTGCATGACGTCACTCGGGAGGGGCCGGAGCTTGCATAATTACGCGGCCGCTCAGAGTTGAGGATGCCACAAAGGGTTGCCATGGCAATCCAGCTCTGCATAGCGGTCGCTGGCAACAGAACCAAACACATAATAAACAATATATTTCACATGATACCACCATAGGCTCCAAGAGAACCCAGTGGTGGTGATGATACAGTGCACTGCAAATAAATGAGTATAGACATGAGTGGACATAAATGCATGGACAGGTAAGTCACATAAAAAAAATGCAATACAGAAAAGTGTGAACGAAACAAAGGTGAGCAGTCAATTTGTTGCTACATTTCGCAAAATCTTTGATGAACCCGGAAGAACCACTTCCGCATCAGCTGATATTCTACGCCTCCGTCAGGGCAGCAGGACCGTCAGCCAATACGTAGTCCAGTTCCAGACTCAGGCTTCAGAACTCAATTGGAACGAGGATGCCCTCATCGCTGCCTTCTGGAGTGGCCTTTCTGAAAGGCTCAAAGATGACCTAGCTTCCCGTGACCTTCCAACCAGTTTGGATGGGTTAATCTCTCTCTGCAACAAGGTGGATCTCTGTCACAGGGAGCATGCCTTGGAAAGAGGCAGATTTGATCGTGGAAGGCCACGTCCAGTTTGCCGCTTACCCTCTCCTCCTCTGGGCGAAGAACCCATGCAGGTCAACCGCTCTCATTTATCGGCTGAGGAGCGGCAGAAAAGGCAGAGGCAGAACCTCTGTATGTACTGCGGATCTCCTCAACATTTAGTTAAAACTTGTCCCATTCGTCCGGGAAACGCCTCCTCCTAACTTATGAATCACAAAGGAAGTCTGATTCCACCATCCAGGCTCATTTAAAGTGTCCTCGAGGTTCCAAAGCTGTATTAGCTCTCCTGGATTCCGGAGCGGCAGAGAACTTTGTCACTACTGAATTTGTCCAGAAGCATCAAATCCCCATGGAAGCGTTGCCTTGAGTCATCACTTTAACCACCATCGATGGTAGTCGCATTTCTAGTGGAACCATCACCCATCATACAACACCACTTAAATTTACCATTGGGGTGCTCCATTCAGAACAACTATCCTTTCCTAGTGATTCCCAAAGCCTCTCATTCTTTAGTCCTCGGATTACCCTGGCTACAGAGACATTCACCTCAAATCGATTGGGCCACCATGCAAATTATCTCCTGGGGTTCCAATTGCTTCAAAGGTTGCCTTCAGTGGGTAATACCTATCAGATCTTCAGTTGTACAGGATTCTACAGACCTGCCCAAAGCCTACGATGGGTTTCAGGACGTCTTTAGCAAACAGAGCGCAGACCTGTTACCTCCCCATCGTGATTGGGACTGTCCCATACATCTGATTCCTGGGAAGAATCCTCCTAGAGGCCGAACCTATCCTCTATCTCTCCCTGAGACTCAGGCCATGTCGGAGTACATTACGGAAAACTTAAATAAAGGCTTCATTCGACCTTCCACGTCTCCAGCAGGGGCTGGATTTTTCATCGTAAAAAAGAAAGATGGTGGCTTGCGCCCATGTATTGACTACCGGGGTCTTAATGAAATAACTATTAAGAATCGCTACCCTCTTCCTCTCATTACAGAGTTATTTGATAGAGTCAAGGGAGCCACAGTTTTTTCCAAACTCGACCTAAGAGGAGCCTATAATTTAATTCGTATCTGTCCAGGCGATGAATGGGAAACGGCCTTCAACACCAGGGATGGGCACTACGAGTATCTCGTTATGCCCTTCGGCCTCTGTAATGCTCCGGCCGTCTTCCAGTTTTTTGTCAATGAAATCTTCCGGGACCTCTTGTACAAGTGTGTGGTCGTTTACTTAGACGACATTTTTATTTTTTCTCAAGACCTCCAAACTCATCGAGACCAGGTCAAACAAGTCCTTCTGAGGTTGCAGTCCAATCAACTGTTTTGCAAATTAGAGAAGTGTCTGTTTGAGGTCTCAAGTGTACCATTCCTGGGATACATTATCTCCGGAACAGGCCTTCAAATGGATTCATCAAAACTGCAAGCCATTCTTGATTGGTCTCTTCCTTCTTCCTTAAAATCCATACAAAGATTCCTAGGATTTGCCAACTACTATCGCAAGTTTGTAAAAGGTTTCTCGACTCTGGTAGCTCCGATTACAGCCCTCACCCGCAAGGGAGCAGATCCAACTATATGGCCCGTCGAAGCTACCTCTGCATTTCAACTTCTTAAGCAAGCCTTCATCTCCGCTCCCATCTTAAAGCAACCAGACTCCACCCGGCCCTTTATCCTGGAGGTGGACGCATCCTCTGAAGGTGTCGGTGCAGTGCTCTCCCAGCAATTTAAAGATGAAAAACTTCATCCCTGTGGTTTCTTTTCCCGGAAGTTTTTGCCTGCAGAGAAGAACTACACCATTGGAGATCAAGAGTTACTCGCCATGAAACTAGCCCTCGAAGAATGGCGATATCTTCTAGAAGGAGCTCATTACCCCATTACCATTTTTACTGACCATAAGAACCTCCTTTATCTTAAATCTGCAAATTGCTTGAACCCTCGTCAAGCCCGGTGGGCAATGTTTTTCTCCAGATTTAACTTCAAAGTCTCCTATCGCCCCGGTTCACAAAACCTCAATGCCGACGCACTCTCCCGTTCCATGACGAGCAACCCTGATCTACCCATGGAACAGCCCCAACCAATCTTGAATTCAGCTTTCTTCGCCTCTACCCAATTATCTTCTATACCCCCGGTTGGGAAGACTTTCGTTGCTCCGGAACTCCGCAAGAGGTTACTGCATTGGGCTCATGCTTCCCAGTTCTCTGGTCACCTGGGTATGGATAAAACCCTAGAATTTATCCAGCGGTCCTATTGGTGGTCTTCGATGAAAAAGGACGTCAGGTCTTATGTGTCTTCATGCATCAAATGTGCCCAACACAAGATACCTCGGCGGGTTCCACACGGTCAACTCCTACCTCTTGCAATTCCATCTAAGCCATGGAATCACCTATCTATGGATTTCATCTCTGATCTTCCTCCATCTTGGGGCCACAACACAATTTGGGTTATCGTGGATCGTTTTTCTAAAATGGCTCATTTCGTACCACTTACTGGGCTTCCGTCTGCACCTCTACTCACCCAGAGCTTTGTAAAAGAGATCTTCAAGCTCCACGGCCTTCCTCAAGAGATCATCTCCGACAGGGGAGTACAGTTCGTAGCGAAGTTCTGGAGGTCACTCTGCTCAGCCCTTAAGGTAAAACTCAAATTTTCTACCGCTTATCATCCCCAGACCAACGGTCAGACCGAAAGGGTCAATCAAGACCTGGAACAGCTCCTGCGCACTTTTGTCTCCTCCTCCCAAGATGACTGGATTGAACTTCTTCCTTGGGCCGAATTTGCCCACAATAATCATTATCACACGTCCACCAGCTCAACTCCTTTTTTTACAGTTTTTGGTCAACATCCTCGAGTGCCAGATTTCCCTCTTCTTCCCACATTAGATGTGCCTGCGGCCAAAATGTCCCTTCAATGGTTCTCCAACATCTGGGAAAAGGTTCGTTCCTCTCTGACTAAAACGTCAGCCCGGTTCAAGAGATTTGCTGACCGCCAAAGACGAGCGGTTCCAAATTTCCGACCTGGGGATATGGTTTGGCTCTCTACCCGAAACCTAAGACTCTGAGTACCCTCGATGAAATTTGCTCCGCGATTCATTGGTCCATTCCCAATCATCAAAGTCTTGAATCCTGTGGCTTACAAGTTAAAGCTTCCTCCATTTCTTCGCATTCCAAGTACTTTCCATATTTCTCTTTTAAAACCACTAGTCTTAAACCGATTTCAGAAGGTCCTGCCTAAAGCTTCTAGTGTTCAAACACAGCAGGGAGAGGAGTTTGAAGTTGACAGAATCTTAGATTCCCGTTGTCGATACAACCGTCTTCAATACCTCATCGACTGGAAGAATTATGGTCCAGAGGAACGAATCAGGATAAATGCCTCCGATGTCCATGCACCCCATCTGGTCAAAGCGTTCCATGTGAAATTTCCTCATAAACCAAGGAAGAAGGGGGTACTGTCACACGCTGGCCTGGAGACCCCGGAATCAGACCCCGTCGCTTACCTGTGTGGGCGCTGACCCGCGCTGTCTTCCGGCTCCCGCGCTGTACGCTCCTTCCTCTTCTCCCAAGGCAGTCTCTGCTGTTGTCCTCTGGAGGGTCCCGCTGCTGTGCTGCTCCCACGCCAGCTCCTGCTGACCGCTGGTCCCCGCTGACTACCTCCAGGAAGCGCTGTCCTCCGGTCCATGGGCGCGGCCATCTAGGATTGCCCATGTGACCCCACTACCACCAATGAGGAGCCTTCTCCTTCTCTCTCAGCCTGTCAGCTCCCAGTGTCCACTATAAAAGGATCCCCAATGCTCACACAAGATGCCAGTGCAACTAGTTTCTTAGTTTAGCTAAGCAAGCCTTCCCACTGCGCTCCAGCTGCTCCACGTAGCCGCTCAGCTACCTACGTCTACCCACGGCTAACCAGCCACTCCACATAGCCGCTCAGCTACCAACGTCTACCCACGGCTAACCAGCCACTCCACGAAGCCACTCAGCTACCTACGTCTACCCACGGCTATCCAGCTGCTCCATGTAGTCACTCAGCTACCAACGTCTACCCACGGCTAACCAGCCGCTCCACATAGCCACTCAGCTACCAACGTCTACCCATGGCTAACCAGCCGCTCCACGTAGCCGCTCAGCTACCTTCGTCTACCCATGGCTAACCAGCCGCTCCACGTAACCGCTCAGCTACCAACGTCTGCCCACGGCGCTCCAGCCGCTCCACGTAGCCACTCAGCTACCAAAGTCTACCCACGGCTAACCAGCCGCTCCACGTAGCCGCTCAGCTACCTACGTCTACCCACGGCTATCCAGCCACTCCACGTAGCCACTCAGCTACCAACGTCTACCCACGGCTAACCAGCTGCTCCACATAGCCGCTCAGCTACCTACGTCTACCCACGGCTATCCAGCCACTCCACGTAGCCACTCAGCTACCAACGTCTACCCTCAGCTAACCAGCTGCTCCACGTAGCCGCTCAGCTACCAACATCTACCTATGGCTAACCAGCCGCTCCACGTAGCCACTCAGCTACCAACGTCTACCCACGGCTAACCAGCTGCTCCACGTAGCCGCTCAGCTACCAATGTCTACCCATGGCTAACCAGCCGCTCCACGTAGCCGCTCAGCTACCAATGTCTACCCACGGCTATCCAGCCACTCCACGTAACCACTCAGCTACCAACGTCTACCCATGGCTATCCAGCCGCTCCACGTAGCCACTCAGCTACCAACGTCTACCCACGGCTATCCAGCCACTCCACGTAGCCGCTCAGCTACCAACGTCTACCCACGGCTATCCAGCCGCTCCACGTAGCCGCTCAGCTACCAACATCTACCCACGGCTATCCAGCCGCTCCACATAGTCACTCAGCTACCAACGTCTACCCTCAGCTATCCAGCCGCTCCACATAGCTTCCTAGCTACCTCGTTACTGCCACATTCCTCAAACTCCTGTCAGTTCGCTGCACCCTCTCATGCGGAGAAACTTCATTATGGCAAGTTTCCTCCAGCGAGCGTCTGCGCCAAGTAATACAGATCCAAGGCCCAGTCCGGGAACACAGCTCCTAAATTCCACGCTTGTGACATATATATATATATATATACCTCACAGACAGAGGATGTGCACATATCAATGAAGCATATATAGAATAACAAAAATCATGAGTACATGAAAAAGAACCACTATATGATTGGCCATATGTAAAAATGGACAGAGCCAGCGAGTGGTGTGTAACAATGATATACTGAAACTATAATGTAAAAGTGTCAGAAAAAATAGTTCCAGAGTCTCAGAGATATATCAGGAGACTGACAATGAAATAAGGCAAACCACAGATTCTGTGAACATCGTTTACTGTACTATAGTGTGCACATGGTAAAAATGCATATAATCACGGTGGATAAGGAGAGGACAAAACATGAGGAAAATGTGGAGGACAAGGAAAACGGGAGTGTTGACTAAAGTGCAATTGAGGATAGCGTCTAGTTACAGCACCAGGTATTCCAAGGTGGTCTCCCATCCAAGTACTAACCCGGCCAACACTGCTTAGCTTCAAAGATCGGACGGTATAAGGTGTATCCAGTGTAGAATGGCTGTAATTAAGACATAGATGAACCAGAATACATGCACGGCCTATGGGCTCGCTGTGGCCAACACGTACAAAGAGAAAAAGGAAGGGAATGGGCAAAAGCAGGGAAAAATGGGAAGGATAAGAGGATAAGGGAAAACAATGGCAGAAAAACTGTTGCCGCCGTTGTCTAGAGACAATTCTGACAATAGGCTGGACAAACTCAATACACAAATAGAGGATTATAGAAGGAACCTCATTTCTTACAAAAAAGAAAAATTTGCAAAAGTTAATACAGATTATCAGGAGCAGAGGATTTATTCGTGGGCTACTGGCAGAACACTCAATCCCAGATTTCAGAGAAGACACTTTAGAACTCCTAGACAACCATTTGATACAGAAGGCTCTAGTGGGGCCAATTCCTCACAAAGTGATCTGGATTTTCAATCAGGTTCTAACCCATTGACACAATGTCTCCCTTTAGGTATGTCCACATGGGCCCGAAAAGGAAGCGGCCTCACACTAGGTGCAGCAAACAAGGGGAGAGGAAAAAGAGTGTACCAGAAAAAGACGTAATTGTTAATTTGTCCTCCAGACCACTTAGCATGTCCAAGTCTAAATTATTACAGAGGGGCCTGTCATTCATTCCCTCCTGTCCTTTCAATGGTTTCCATTGGAAAAAGGACCTATGGAGACTCAACAGGAGTCTCAAACTTAAAGAATTTTTTAGCAATTCTACCAATACATCATCTCCCACAGCATCTGCTCCTTTCAAAAAAACTTCCACCTTTGAACCTTGATCTAACAATGCTTCTATCAAGAGCTTTATTAGAATATTAGATCATGATGTCACCACACACTTCAAGGGCTTTAATTCTTTACATCATAATTTATCTAAAGAGGAATTCGCTGCACTAACCTCCCTCAGCAAGGATACCTCCATTGTTATTCGTTCAGCAGATAAAGGAGGTGCGATTGTCATCCAAGACAGGGACCATTACATCAATGAAATCTATCATCAACTAAATGACTTAGATACTTACTCACGTTTAACTTATGATCCGGTGTCCAAATTCAAGAAAGAACTGGACATTTGTTTATCTGAAGCGTTACAACATGGGTTCATTACTAGTGACACGTTGCAATTTCTAACTGTAGATAAACCTGTGGCCCCCCTACTTTACAGTTTACACAAGATCCACAAATCTCTTGTCTCACCTCCGGGTCGTCCCATCATTTCTGCTAGAGATTGACTATACAGTAAAACTTCCAAATATCTTGATCATTTCTTGCAACCTCTAATCTCACAGGAACCCACATTTTTGCTTGATTCACATTCTCTACTGAACAAATTACACTCATTACAAAATCTAGCCACAAACCTCATTATGTGTACAATAGATGTCAACTCATTATACACCAGTATACCACATAAGGAGGGCTGTGAATACATGCAGTCCTTTTTGAAACTACATACCGATTATCAGGGTCCCAACATTGATTTTTTTATTTGTCTTCTTAGACAAACTTTGAAAAACAATTATTTTTTGTTTGATGACAAATTTTTTCTCCAAAAAAAAGGCTGTGCTTTGGGGTCTCATGTAGCACCATCCTTTGCCAACGTGTATATGTTTGCCATCGAGAAGGAATTGTTTTTGAATAATCCAGACTTCAATAAATTTTTTATTTTTTTTGTCCGGTACATAGACGAGATTTTGGTCCTCTGGTCAGGTACCGAGGAAGATTTCGTCAAAACCGTGGTGAAAATCAATTCTAAGCATAAATATATCACATTTACTTTTGATCAAAGTCCCCAGCATGTACATTTTTTGGATATCAACATTTATTGGACGGGTACCAATTTTAACACCACGGTTTATCATAAACCCACTGATGGCAACTCTCTACTACATGCACAAAGCCATCATCCTGTGTCTCTCAAAAGAAGCCTACCTCCCGATGTTTTACATCCACACTCTGGGAAACGCATACCCATCAAAAACGTTTTGACTTGTACCACCAAGCATATCATCTACATGATTCGTTGCCCCTGTGGACTTGTCTATATAGGGAAAACTACTTGTACAGCTCGGATTCGAATGGCCCAACATCGGACTGCAATCAGACAGGCCCTTGATGGGAAAGAAGTAGATCAGCCTGTGGCACGGCACTTCAAAAACTCACGACACTCTTTATCTACCCTGGTATACAAGATAATCGACCACGTCCCGCCCACCAAACGAGGAGGTGACAGAGAAAAGACACTTCTCCAACTTGAGACCTTTTGGATTTAAAAAATGAATACAGTTTCTCCCTCTGGACTGAATGAACAATTATCTTTTGCATGTTACTATTAAAGAACATTCTCTTGACATTAGAGCACACTTACTCTCCAGTACTTACTGGGTATTCTTTACCCTCTGTGGTATATTAAAGTATTTCACATTATGTCCACTTTGGCAACAGTTTTTCTGCCATTGTTTTCCCTTATCCTCTTATCCTTCCCATTTTTCCCTGCTTTTGCCCATTCCCTTCCTTTTTCCCCTTGTACGTGTTGTCCACAGTGAGCCCATAGGCCGTGCATGTATTCTGGATCATCTATGTCTTAATTACAGCCATTCTATACTGGATACGCCTTATACCATCCGATCTTTGAAGCTAAGCAGTGTAGGCCGGGTTAGTACTTGGATGGGAGACCACCTTGGAATACCTGGTGCTGTAACTAGACGCTATCCTCAATTGCACTTTAGCCAACACTCCCGTTTTCCTTGTCCTCCACATTTTCCTCATGTTTTGTCCTCTCCTTATCCACCGTGATTATATGCATTTTTACCATGTGCATACTATAGTACAGTATACGATGTTCACAGAATCAGTGGTTCACCTTATTTCATTGTCAGTCTCCTGATATATCTCTGAGACTCTGGAACTATTTTTTCTGACACTTTTACATTATAGTTTCAGTATATCATTGTTACACACCACTCGCTGGCTCTGTCCATTTTCACATATGGCCAATCATATAGTGGTTCTTTTTCATGTACTCATTATTTTTGTTATTCTATATATGCTTCATTGATATTTGCACATCCTCTGTCTGTGACGTATATATATATATATATATATATATATATATATATATATTAGTGTTCTGTACCATGTACCATATCGTTTGCCCATTTTCGTCACACAGTTTGATTTATCAATCATGATCTATGACTGCTCACCTTTTGTTTGGTTCACACTTTTCTGTATTGCATTTGTTTTATGTGACTTACCTGTCCATGCATTTATGTCCACTCATGTCTATACTCATTTTTTTTGCATTGCACTGTATCATCACCACCACTGGGTTCTCTTGGAGCCTATGGTGGTATCGTGTGAAATATATTGTTTATTATGTGTTTGGTTCTGTTGCCAGCGACCGCTATGCAGAGCTGGATTGCCATGGCAACCCTTTGTGGCGTCCTCATCTCTGAGCGTCCGCATCATTATGCATGCACCGGCCCCTCCCGAGTGACGTCATGCACTCGGCGGGCGGCAAGGCAGGATTCGTGCTCACTTCATGGGATGCTTGGGGGTATAAAGGTATGCTTGTTTTCACGCTGTTGTTCTTGATAAAAGTCAAATCGACTGAAACGTTGAACGGAGACCTGGTGGAGTTGTGAGTCTTTTTTTCTTAAGTCCTGAGAGTGCCGCTTTTTGTTTTGTTTATGTGCATGGTTATTTAACCAATTTGAGGGCACCCAGGCCACTTTTGATTTATTTAGTGGAGTGCCAGCGTTATTTCTATATAAATCCCCACTGTGGTATGGTCGCATATCCCTGTGGATTGCAAGGCACCCCGTCTCTTTGATCACTCTTCCTTTTCAACCCATCAAGAAACATCTCTATTTTTCATTTTTATTTTAATTTTTACTTTGCTTGGGTTCTTTCCTTATTTTTCATCGCCTTTTTTTCATCTGTGTGAACTATGGACTAATTTTGGTACACTTTAAAAAAACATAATTTTTTCTTTTTCTATAACCATTTGGATTTGGATTGATTTTTACATATAGATTTTTTCCATTATACATATCTTTTTCCCACTTTCCACATATCAACATTCTTTTCTACATGATACTAGACAGTCTTTAATATTTATATACATTTACTCTCAATTTCTTTCACTTGTTATGGCTCAGATGGGAGTGGTTTTTTACATATACAATTACCTATAGGTGATACACTTAGTTTCAGTGAGTCAGAGGCTGAAAGTCGTTACTTTAAAGAGACCTTTCTTGACACTGCAGGGACATCCTCCACTGAGGAGCTCTTTATTCAGTTGCTCAGATTAAAGAAAAAGGAAATTGATTATCATTTACATGGAGTTACCCTATCTGATTATCACAGAGAACGAAAAATACCTAGGCGTTTCAGGATTAAGAAAGTCCCCACCATTGGCAGAAATAGTGTGGATTTCTGCAGGAGAAGGGTTGCCGTCCTTAATAAATGCTCTGTTGATCTCATGTTATTGGTTATAGAGGAATCTAGCAGAGAGCTCAGTAGTGTCCGTGCCAAATTAAAACTTTTGAAATTTCACACAATAATAGTCTCTCTAGAGACAATTCTGACAATTGGCTGGACAAACTCAATACACAAATAGAGGATTATAGAAGGAACCTCATTTCTTACAAAAAAGAAAAATTAGCAAAAGTTAATACAGATTATCAGGAGCAGAGGATTTATTCGTGGGCTACTGGCAGAACACTCAATCCCAGATTTCAGAGAAGACACTTTAGAACTCCCAGACAACCATTTGATACAGAAGGCTCTAGTGGGGCCAATTCCTCCCAATGTGATCAGGATTTTCAATCAGGTTCTAACCCATTGACACAACATCCCCCTTTAGGTATGTCCACATGGGCCCGAAAAGGAAGCGGCCTCACACTAGGTGCAGCAAACAAGGGGAGAGGAAAAAGAGTGTACCAGAAAAAGACGTAATTGTTAATTTGTCCTCCAGACCACTTAGCATGTCAGAGTCTAACTTATTACAGAGGGGCCTGTCATTCATTCCCTCCTGTCCTTTCAATGGTTTCCATTGGAAAAAGGACCTATGGAGACTCAACAGGAGTCTCAAACTTAAAGAATTTTTTAGCAATTCTACCAATACATCATCTCCAACAGCATCTGCTCCTTTCAAAAAAACTTCCACCTTTGAACCTTGTTCTAACAATGCTTCTATCAAGAGCTTTATTAGAATATTAGATCATGATGTCACCACACACTTCAAGGGCTTTAATTCTTTACATCATAATTTATCTAAAGAGGAATTCGCTGCACTAACCTCCCTCAGCAAGGATACCTCCATTGTTATTCGTTCAGCAGATAAAGGAGGTGCGATTGTCATCCAAGACAGGGACCATTACATCAATGAAATCTATCATCAACTAAATGACTTAGATACTTACTCACGTTTAACTTATGATCCGGTGTCCAAATTCAAGAAAGAACTGGACATTTATTTATCTGAAGCGTTACAACATGGGTTCATTACTAGTGACCCGTTGCAATTTCTAACTGTAGATAAACCTGTGGCCCCCCTACTTTACAGTTTACCCAAGATCCACAAATCTCTTGTCTCACCTCCGGGTCGTCCCATCATTTCTGCTAGAGATGGACTATACAGTAAAACTTCCAAATATCTTGATCATTTCTTGCAACCTCTAATCTCACAAGAACCCACATTTTTGCTTAATTCACTCTCTACTGAACAGATTACACTCCTTACAAAATCTACCCACAAACCTCATTATGTGTACAATAGATGTCAACTCATTATACACCAGTATACCACATAAGGAGGGCTGTGAATACAAGCAATCCTTTTTGAAACTACATACCGATTTTCAGGGTCCCAACATTGATTTTTTTTATTTGTCTTCTTAGACAAACTTTGAAAAACAATTATTTTTTGTTTGATGACAAATTTTTTCTCCAAAAAAATGGCTGTGCTATGGGGTCTCATGTAGAACCATCCTTTGCCAACGTGTATATGTTTGCCATCGAGAAGGAATTGTTTTTGAATAATCCAGACTTCAATAAATTTTTAATTTTTTTTGTCCGGTACATAGACGACATTTTGGTCCTCTGGTCAGGTACCGAGGAAGATTTCGTCAAAACCGTGGTGAAAATCAATTCTAAGCATAAATATATCACATTTACTTTTGATCAAAGTCTCCAGCATGTACATTTTTTGGATATCAACATTTATTGGACGGGTACCAATTTGAACACCACGGTTTATCATAAACCCACTGATGGCAACTCTCTACTACATGCACAAAGCCATCATCCTGTGTCTCTCAAAAGAAGCCTACCATATTCACAATTTTTAAGAGCAATCAGAATTACCAATGACCCTCAACAGGCTGTTGCTGAAATAGACAACATGATCATTACATTTTTGGAACGAGGCTACAGACATAAAGATCTTCTACGGGTGAAATAAAGAGCCATTGGTTCTAACCAACAATGTAGCCAACAAACTGACTCTACACTTAGAAACACAAACACTTTGATATTTGTGAATCAGCACAATATAGCCAGTAAATACATCAACTCTACCACCAAATGTCTTTGACCATTGTCAATACGGATCATACTATCAAACCTCTACTAAACTCTAAGATCATGCTAGGATACAAACGTGGGAAGAATCTAAAAGACTGGTTAGTACACAATGATGTCAGTCGTGGGCCTCCCGTTACAGACCATTTTCTCTCCAAAAAACCTGGTTGTTATCGTTGCACTGGTTGCACCACCTATGGATATTTGGAAACAGGTCCCGATGTTTTACATCCACACTCTGGGAAACGCATACCCATCAAAAACATTTTGACTTGTACCACCAAGCATATCATCTACATGATTCGTTGCCCCTGTGGACTTGTCTATATAGGGAAAACTACTTGTACAGCTCGGATTTGAATGGCCCAACATCGGACTGCAATCAGACAGGCCCTTGATGGGAAAGAAGTAGATCAGCCTGTGGCATGGCACTTCAAAAATTCACGACACTCTTTATCTACCCTGGTATACAAGATAATCGACCACGTCCTCCCCACCAAACGAGGAGGTGACAGAGAAAAGAAACTTCTCCAACTTGAGACCTTTTGGATTTGAAAAATGAATACAGTTTCTCCCTCTGGACTGAATGAACAATTATCTTTTGCATGTTACTATTAAAGAACATTCTCTTGATATTAGAGCACACTTACTCTCCAGTACTTTCTGGGTATTCTTTACCCTCTGTGGTATATTAAAGTATTTCACATTATGTCCACTGTGGCAACAGTTTTTCTGCCATTGTTTTCCCTTATCCTCTTATCCTTCCCATTTTTCCCTGCTTTTGCCCATTCCCTTCCTTTTTCCCCTTGTACGTGTTGTCCACAGCGAGCCCATAGGCCGTGCATGTATTCTGGATCATCTATGTCTTAATTACAGCCATTCTACACTGGATACGCCTTATACCATCTGATTTTTGAAGCTAAGCAGTGTAGGCCGGGTTAGTACTTGGATGGGAGACCACCTTGGAATACCAGGTGCAGTAACTAGACGCTATCCTCAATTGCACTTTAGCCAACACTCCCGTTTTCCTTGTCCTCCACATTTTCCTCATATTTTGTCCTTTCCTTATCCACCGTGATTATATGCATTTTTACCATGTGCATACTATAGTACAGTATACGATGTTCACAGAATCTGTGGTTCGCCTTAATTCACTGTCAGTCTCCTGATATATCTCTGAGACTCTGGAACTATTTTTTCTGACACTTTTACATTATAGTTTCAGTATATCATTGTTACACACCACTCGCTGGCTCTGTCCATTTTCACATATGGCCAATCATATAGTGGTTCTTTTTCATGTACTCATTATTTTTGTTATTCTATATATGCTTCATTGATATGTGCACATCCTCTGTCTGTGATCTATATATATTTATATATATATATATATATATATATATATTAGTGTTCTATACCATGTACCATATCGTTTGCCCATTTTCGTCACACAGTTTGATTTATCAATCATGATCTATGACTGCTCACCTTTTGTTTGGTTCACACTTTTCAGTATTGCATTTGCTTTATGTGACTTACCTGTCCATGCATTTATGTCCACTCATGTCTATACTCATTTATTTGCATTGCACTGTATCATCTCCACCACTGGGTTCTATTGGAGCCTATGGTGGTATCATGTGAAATATATTGTTTATTATGTGTTTGGTTCTGTTGCCAGCGACGGCTATGCAGAGCTGGATTGCCATGGCAACCCTTTGTGGCGTCCTCAGCTCTGAGCAGCCGCGTCATTATCCATGCGCCGGCCCCTACCGAGTGACGTCATGCACTCGGCGGGCGGCAAGGCAGGATTCGTGCTCACTTCATGGGATGCTTGAGGGGTATAAAGGTATGTTTGTTTTCACGCTGTTGTTCTTGATAAAAGTCCAATCGACTGAAACGTTGAACGGAGACCTGGTGGAGTCGTGAGTCTTTTTTACTTAAGTCCTGAGAGTGCCGCTTTTTGTTTTGTATATATATATATATATATATATATATATATATATATATAATGGGAGGTGCTACCTGATGAGACTAATTGCAGGCACAAAAACAGACAAATCTCAGGTGCACAACTCCAAATTATTAATAATATATAAATGCAATAGAATTTTGCAATCAATAGAGGTTTTTAGCATAATCTTGGCCAAGGTTATGGGCCTACCCACCACATCCAAGTAACCTCTTTAGGGTAGGTCCCTAACATACTAGGATTCAAATCCAGAGTGCAGGACACCCCCAAACTGTCCCAGCTATGCCACCCCAAGGCACCGCCATAGTAAGAAAAGTGCAGTGTAAAAGAGATAGTTAAGAGCAGTCACAGCTGCATATAAAGAATGAAAATCAAAAAGTGAGGTACATGTAAAATAAACAAACAGTGAAGGGTTAAAATGTGTTATAAAAGAAAAATGTGTTATAATGGGGTGCCCTAAAACAGATCAACCAAGGCAATCCAGATTTCTGGACTGCACACCCTGTAATATATATATATAAACAGAAAACCCAGCACTCACCATGTTTAAACACTCACAATGATGTATAAATAAATAAATAAATAAATAAATAATGGGGATTTATTTCATGGATTGATCAATGCATTTAAGCCCGCAGCCCACATCACGGGACCCCACTTTATGCAGGTCCTACACTATCCGTCACACTGATGGAAACCTGTTAGCTGCTATCACATAGTTTAGACTGAAAAAATGTTACCTGGTTTAAAGCTCACCTGCTAGCTAATGGCTTTTAAAGGTAAGACAGTCACCTGACATAGCTTCTTTCACACTACCAAAAAGACAGCTGACACAGGTTAATATAAACGAGTTTGCACATAGGGTGCATGGGAAAGCTATGATCACAAAAGGTTAATAAAAATGAACCGCATAAACAAAGTCAGAAATCCACTGCACTCGCCACTCCTAGATTTGGGGTGCAGACCTGCACTCGCCATTCCCAGGACTGGGGTGCAAGTGGCCTGTGACCACATTGCTTAAATAAATAAAAACAGAAAACCCAGCACTCACCATGTTTAAACACTCACAATGATGTATAAATAAATAAATAATGGGGATTTAGTTCATGGATTGATCAATGTATTTAAGCCCGCAGCCCACATCACGGGACCCCACTTTCTGCAGGTCCTACACTATCCGTCACACTGATGGAAACCTGTTAGCTGCTATCACATAGTTTAGACTGAAAAAATGTTACCTGGTTTAAAGCTCACCTGCTAGCTAATGGCTTTTAAAGGTAAGACAGTCACCTGACATAGCTTCTTTCACACTACCAAAAAGACAGCTGACACAGGTTAATATAAACGAGTTTGCACATAGGGTGCATGGGAAAGCTATGATCACAAAAGGTTAATAAAAATTAACCGCATAAACAAAGTCAGAAATCCACTGCACTCGCCACTCCTAGATTTGGGGTGCAGACCTGCACTCGCCATTCCCAGGACTGGGGTGCAAGTGGCCTGTGACCACATTGCTTAAATAAATAAAAACAGAAAACCCAGCACTCACCATGTTTAAACACTCACAATGATGTATAAATAAATAAATAATGGGGATTTAGTTCATGGATTGATCAATGCATTTAAGCCCGCAGCCCACATCACGGGACCCCACTTTCTGCAGGTCCTACACTATCCGTCACACTGATGGAAACCTGTTAGCTGCTATCACATAGTTTAGACTGAAAAAATGTTACCTGGTTTAAAGCTCACCTGCTAGCTAATGGCTTTTAAAGGTAAGACAGTCACCTGACATAGCTTCTATCACACTACCAAAAAGACAGCTGACACAGGTTAATATAAACGAGTTTGCACATAGGGTGCATGGGAAAGCTATGATCACAAAAGGTTAATAAAAATTAACCGCATAAACAAAGTCAGAAATCCACTGCACTCGCCACTCCTAGATTTGGGGTGCAGACCTGCACTCGCCATTCCCAGGACTGGGGTGCAAGTGGCCTGTGACCACATTGCTTAAATAAATAAAAACAGAAAACCCAGCACTCACCATGTTTAAACACTCACAATGATGTATAAATAAATACACTGTCTTACCTTTAAAAGCCATTAGCTGGCAGGTGAGCTTTAAACCAGGTAACATTTTTTCAGTCTAAACTATGTGATAGCAGCTAACAGGTTTCCATCAGTGTGACGGATAGTGTAGGACCTGCAGAAAGTGGGGTCCCGTGATGTGGGCTGCGGGCTTAAATGCATTGATCAATCCATGAACTAAATCCCCATTATTTATTTATTTATACATCATTGTGAGTGTTTAAACATGGTGAGTGCTGGGTTTTCTGTTTTTATTTATTTAAGCAATGTGGTCACAGGCCACTTGCACCCCAGTCCTGGGAATGGCGAGTGCAGGTCTGCACCCCAAATCTAGGAGTGGCGAGTGCAGTGGATTTCTGACTTTCTATATATATATATATATATATATATATAATGGGAGGTGCTACCTGATGAGACTAATTGCAGGCACACAAACAGACAAATCTCAGGTGCACAACTCCAAATTATTAATAATATATAAATGCAATAGAATTCCAGAATGCAGTCCAGAAATCTTTCCCATATACTCCATATAATGTGCTTTATTGCACACCTGAGGGAAAGGAGACACCCTCAGTCTGGATTAGCACCCCTACCTTATTGGTTTAAAAGCATGGAGTCTGGTAATGAATATGCACACTGGTATTAGGCACAATTCTAGGTAAGTCCTTCAAGTTATATATACTGTAGTGCAACTTTGGTTTATTTTTGGGGCATGGGTCCCCCTGGATTGCCTTGGTTGATCTGTTTTAGGGCACCCCATTATAACACATTTTTCTTTTATAACACATTTTAACCCTTCACTGTTTGTTTATTATACATGTACCTCACTTTTTTATTTTCATTCTTTATATGCAGCTGTGACTGCTCTTAACTATCTCTTTTACACTGCACTTTTCTTACTATGGCGGTGCCCTGGGGCGGCTTAGCTGGGCCAGTTTGGGGGTGTCCTGCACTCTGGATTTGAATCCTAGTATGTTAGGGACCTACCCTAAAGAGGTTACTTGGATGTGGTGGGTAGGCCCATAACCTTGGCCAAGATTATGCTAAAAACCTCTATTGATTGCAAAATTCTATTGCATTTATATATTATTAATAATTTGGAGTTGTGCACCTGAGATTTGTCTGTTTTTGTAATTGGCTTATGTGTCAGTTGTCCTTAGGACACTTCAGATGGTCACACCACTGCCCTTACAGCTCCCCAGAGCATTCATTGCTGTAATCATCGGTGATTGTGGCCCCGCCCCATGTGACGTCACATGGAGGGTGCATGACCTGCACCGGTCCAGCAAATAATGTTATATATATCAAAATGGTCCTCGGCAGAAGTTCCACACTCGTGGGTTAAGGGAACGAAGTGTGTTAATCCTCCTCCCCAATGTGTCCGGGTTTTCAAGAATAAAAAAAGAACAATGTTAGGGTAAGGCTCCATGCATATTATTACCGCACATCAATTAAACCAATGAGCAAATAAATACAATAAAAAAAGACTCCCAACAGGGCTGCATGGATGTTACACCCCATCATCATTCCTAATAATTTATTTTAAAAACTATTTAGTTTAAAATTCAAAGATCTCTAGGGGACAGGGTCCTTAGCAGATAGGCTAGCCAAAGCTGAAATGAGGAATATCTATCATCATAGGCAAATGCAGGGAGGGTTTCCATCTGCCTGGAAACCACCCCTCCCCAGCCCACACATGATCACAATATAAATAGTAATATAATGGAATTTTACTAGCTGATGTTCTTCTCAGTATGATAAATGAAATAAATAGCACCACATGTGGATCTTTTAACACGTATCAGCCAGTAATAAATAACCTGTGCACCAATTAGGGGATTTGGAAAACATGCACTGTTATCGATGCACTGCTATAGAGCCCAATATGTACATTATATCCAGGGCAGTGCTAGGTTCTTCTGCTGCTCCCCCAGTCTCCCGGACTTGCTCCCATGCCCTGGAATGGAGCACACATCTATAATAAAAACATCCAGTTCAGGCAGGATGGTCCTACTGCCGCATTTGCCACTGATCATCTCTATCATCTACTCTCCAATTTGGATGTATCACTTTGTATACCTCAAAATCAGGACAGATGGGAGATATCACACATGTTTTTGTTGGAAATGCAGGGATACATTATGTGATAGGAGGCCCTTCTTAATATTTCGAGCATGTTCTGCCAATCTTATTTTCTACATGTGTGTGGTCTTCCCGATGTACAGGGATCCAGATAAGTACTCTTACAAATATACCCAATATTTTCTATGACCAGACACAAAATCCCTTATTTCATAAGTCCGATTGGATTGTGTAGACCTATACTGAGTAATGTGTGTATCCTTACTTTTGCATAATCTACACATCATGCACAATCCGCACCTAAAGAACCCTTTTGAACTATTGACTGTAGTCATCCTGGGTCCAGATATAACACTACTGACCACTTTGTTTTTAATATTTTTAGCTCTTTGGTATATAAAGGCCGAACCCCTCACATGTTCTTTTAGTATCGGATCCTTAGTTAGAATTTCCCAATGTTTTCTAACAATCCCTTCCACTTGTTTATACTGGCTGTGATCATTTGAAATAAAGGTATTCCAATAGTATTGTAGTTACTGCCACTCAGTGCAAAATCTCTCTATTTATCTCTATTTATCTCTAGGACTGGTCTCGTAGCATTCTCCACCAAATCATTGACACACCACTTACAGACCAACTGTTGTCTAATTATGGACGCCTGTACTTCATAAAACTCTATATTAGTGCAATTGCATCTGATCCTTTGAAAATGGCTAGGGGGTATACTCCTAAGATAGTTCTGATGGTGGTTGCTAGTATATTTAATAAAGGAATTACAGTCTGAGGGTTTATTGAAGTGCCTAGTTTTATAGGAAGTTCCGCAGAGAACCTCTTAAGTGCCAACTTCCTAATGAACCTTTGGAGATCAATAAACACTTCAAATTAATTTACTTTGTTGGAATGTGCAAACTTCAACCCCTTCTCTAGGACACTTTTTTTGTGTTTTGTCTATGTACAGTACATTAGTAGTTAGGCTACATGTTGGCCTATCCCATCTTTAAACTTTCTAACCTATGGACATACAGGAGTTGGCTAAGCTGAAATACTCTGTGACGCCTTTAATATTCTAATACCTTTATTGTTTACATATTGTTGTAGTCCCCAAACACTTTGGGTGAGATTCAGTTAGCCATGAGATACCCTCAGCAGCTGGCTCTTGGTGTATAAATACAAAATGTGGTAAGTTGACCCGTCCTCGCTACCTCTATAGGCTGTGACCAGAAACCAGTCACTGAGACCTACCCGCAAAGCCGCCGGTGGTGTTCGTGGCTAATTCATTTCAGCCCCTCTCATCTGCACAAACCTTACCTATTATATGTAAATAACTTTGTATTTGTATAGCCGACTGTCTGTTCCAGGCATCCCTCCTGATTGGACTTGTGTTTTTTAAACAGCTCATCAGTGGAGAACACATAGGAGCACTAGCCATGAGTGAGCCAAACTCTGGCTCTGATGTAGTGTCCATGAAACTGAAGGCAGAGAAGAAAGGTAAGCCTCTCCTCTCTTACTACAGAGAAGGTGTCAATGTTTTATTCTCATGTAACATTTATTATGTGTTTTTTTTAGTTTTGCTTTAGGACTTACCATACTTAATATAAAGTTTAATGCAGAGCAGATTGCTGGTCGTTTACAGACATGGGGAAAGAGCACAATAACACAGTACTACTCTTTTAAGCTGTCATGTAACTGTATGACGTTACACTGGTTTCATCAGATTCCAAACATGGAAGGTCCAGTACACAGATTATCATTCATTTAGTGCTATCTTTATGGTCCATATCAGTAATGTAAAACCAATGGAAACTCGATTAGGGTTACAGTGGGTGCCGATGGATCTTTACTACTGACTAATAAATATCCAATATAACTTTAAACATGATCGTAAATAGTTATACTATTGTCACGGATAAAATCTTTTAACTAATGTAGGCAAACCATATGTATTTCCTCTACAGGTATCACTTTAAATCAGCAGCTTTAAAACGTCATAGCGCAAACAGGGCCTGATACAGAGATGGACGCAGTAGCTGCATCTTTGGACGCAGTTGCTGTGCTACACTATGCTAATGCCCTGCAGGAGATATCTAAAAGGTAAAGTAGCCTACAGCCGGCATCACAGATCCAAGGGCTGCATCCAAACACGCAGCATCGTATCAACATCACGATCATCAGTCGAGATGTTTGTATCATGGGCCATCTCAAGAAGCTTGCTAAGACTGTCCGCCTTCTGCCGCTTGTAAGTCCAGGAAATCTGCATCCTCCAACACAGACCCTGGCCTCTGCACTACCTACCAGAATACAGGGATGACAGGCCCCTGTTTCCTGAGAGGCAGGCTGGCGACACCCCTTCCCCACCCCCAGATGACCACAACATGTCAATCGTGCTGCAGCTTTGGGCCACTGCGTGCTAACATGCAGGATTTGTTCTGCATTCGCAGATCCACAAACCAACGGGTTTACGTACATCTCTGAAGGCCTCATAAACAAGTTTTATCATTCACAATGAGTGATAAAACTTGTTGCGTATGATAATGGTGCTCCAGCCAATCAGCTCCCAACAGTCATTTTTCAAACAGATGATAGGTTAGAGCTGATTGGCTGGAGCACCATTATCATCCGCAACAAGTTTTATCACTCATTGTGAATGATAAAACTGTTGATAAATGAGGCCCTGAATCGGGCCCATAGTTCATAGTGGGTTTGGCTTCATATGAAAAGCACATTGCTGCAATTATACTACTTGAAGCTCAAGCTTTGCCCTTATCGTTGACAACACTACACCCACCTCCCTCATGTTCTTTCTTCGTGTCGCATTTAACGGACCATTTGCCCTGTGCTTTACTCCCTATATGCATTCCCCCTCCCAGGCATTTTGCTCCCACTTTGCCAACATTGCCAGAATATAGCACTTACTGTTCCTAGTCACGACAAAAGCTCTCCTCCACGCCCTCATTATTTCCTGCTTTGACTACTGACTACTGTAACCGCATCCTATCTGGGCATCACAAGCCTCTATACTTATCTGACACAGAAAATTAGATTCTAAAGCTGAGTACACACTAAACGATGTGTGTACCCAGTGACCTATTCAGCGACGGACCCAGCGGGGCTGCCGGCTTCAGCAAGTGCTTACACACTTGCCGATGCAGACAGCAAACAAACGACAGCCGGGGAGAGGGGCCATGCTGCATTCGGCAATATGGCATCGCTAACAACATCCCCAGATTGAACTGCAAATATAGACGACTGGGGATGTCGTTAACGGCCCATGGGAGCACGCATTTGTTGTAATGATGTGTTATCGGCAAAATCGTTTAAAATGTCGTCTAGTGTGTTGTGTACGCACCTTTAGAATTATCAATAAGGCATGGAAACTGGGTTTACCTGGTCAAATTACAGTGAAATTAAAAAAAATAACAACATTCCCGACCACTGAAGCTGAGGTGAGAATCCGCTAGTGCAAATAAACACTTTGTGAATTATTCTGCATTATCTTTGGAGAGACTCCCTCTTAGCGCTGTGGGTTGTGTTCCCACAGTGTATTTGTGGATCACTCAATGTGTACATATAATAGAAACATACATAGTGCAATACAAACATAACTTGGTACACCCCTTGTGACAACTCCAGGGGGGGGGGTGTTAGGGTTAGGCTGCGGAAAGGGGGGTTAGGGTTAGGCACTAAGGGGGGAGGGTTTGGTTTAGGCACTAACTGGGAGGGTTAGGGTGTGGAGTAGGGAGGGCAAGGGTAGAGAGAATGAGGGTTAGTGGGTGAAGGGGGGAGGAATAGTATACTTATCCCCTCAGCATTGGGATACCGCTGTCTGTGTTTTGACAGCCAGCATCCCGAGTGCCGGGATTTCATATCCAACCCTAAAAAACGGTACCAAATCTAGTGCAAGATCACCAGCAAATGTGGAAAAAAGATCATTTTAATTGATCTACTCGCATAGTAATGATAAAGAACAGCATAAAATTTAAACACACAGATCGCCCTGAAAGGGTCTGTACCGATATCTACTTGAATGGATCTTTTACCAAATATATGTTCAAATGGATCTTGCTATGGTCACTTTCCCATGGATCCCAGATCAATCCTTGGACTTTGTGCTGGGGGAACTGGGTTTACCTGGAGATAGCCATTGTTCTGTACAGTCAGTGTAAATACGTTTTTCTGTAACCCTTCAAAAATATAACCAAACAATCCAAAGAACAAAACACCAATATATTTAAAAAAAACATAACCATAGAACATTTTAAATATCATATACTTATATCCAAGCATACACTAAAGTGATCATATTAGAATACATGTTACATTGGTCAGCTCGCATCTGTAATCCCTGATTTATTGTCTACAGTCATAAATAAAAAAGATTCTTGTCACATTGCCTTGTGTCTTGCAAACAATAATTCCAATAGGGGAGTGTCAGCAGGGGTATACAGTATTTGTAAGGGAGCTTTCTGTATATGTGCTATTTATATATATATATATATATATATATATATATATATATACAGTGGTCGAAGTGGGGCGGTATACGGCGCTATAACATACCGCCACTTCCCGGCCCCACTTCATTTTAGACTCAGTAGAGAATGAAACAGCGCTGGGATCCAGCATGGCATCCCAGCACTGGAACAGTGGCGGCAATGTGAACAGATGTGTCCTGCAGGGGACACATCTCGATCGCCGGCAGCGGAGAGACTGGCATGTAGCCGGGACAAAGCATCCAGTCCCGGCTGCATTGCAAGCATCACACACTGACTGCCAACTAATCCCGGGGCTCGCGACCGCCAGCCAATCCCGGGGCTCACGGCCGCAAGCCAATCCCGAGGCTCGCGGCCGCCAGCCAATGAGAAGCTGCCAAGTGGCAGCTTCTCATTTGTTTGTACTACTGCAGCAGCAACAGACCCGGTGCTCCTGGCAGCTCCATTCAAGGGGCACAGGTCAGAGGGGAAGTAGAGAGAGGGGAGGGTGTGAGAGAGGGAATAGAGAGAGGGGCAAACAGAGGGAAGCAGGCAGTTAGTATTTCAGGGGGTGAAAGAGAAGGAATCAGTAAGTGAGAAGGGCATGAGAGAGGGGAGCAGGCAGGGAGAAGTGGTGAGGGGGTTATGGAAGCAGGGGCTCAAGGGGGGGCGAGATTATATATATATATATATATATATATATAACCTGGCACTCAAGACCAACCATGGGGTAACTTGCTCCGTTGCCTTCCCAGGAGGACGGCACCTGTAAATAGGTCCTCTGTGTTATAGGTCATAAACAATCCACCTTCATACCTCACCAAGTGGTAGACCTCAGGCCAGAAATGGAGAAAATCTCCGTAAATAATTGCTTTAATTAGACCAAATACGAAACACACATACACAGAGTAAACACTTAATAAAATAGTAAAATGCTTATCTTAATCGTAGTATAGCAGATAAAAGTCCACTTTAGGGGTTAAGGAGAACCAGGTCCAACACATTTTGTCCTTTAGGACTTCCTTAGGGGAGATATATATACATGCATGCATACATTTATAACACACTTGCTTTCAGAACACTTCATACTAGAGATTTGAACACCAAACCTCCCATACCATATTCATATGTAACCTGTGAGCTATCACTGATAGTGTGATTTGTGTGTACTTTGTTAATAATATTTATTTAAATTTCCCTGTATTTAAAGCACATACCATACATCAGCATACCATACAAAGGACTTGAGCGCTCAACCTCATAAACCAGTCAGACATCTAACGCATGGAGCTTTATTGCTCCTGCATAAGAAGCATGGTAATTATAGCTATAGGAAACTAGTTGAAATTGTGATTTTACACCATTGTGGCTTAGCAGGTGTTCGTAGCATGCAGCCACATAGTACATAAATCTGCTTACCTGCTTTGGCTTTATACTGACCATTCAAACTCGCTTCATATAGTTAGAATTACAAGTTTCTACACAGGAGCAAAGAGCTCCATGTGTTAGGTGTCTGGCTGTGGTGTATGAGGTTGAAAGTTCAAGTCCTGGGTATGGCATGCTGAGAAATGTGTGGTTTTACAGGGGGAGGTAACAAAGTGCACATATCTCCTGTGTGTACTTGAGCCTGCCTGCCCCATCCTAATGCAACAGTAGAACGTTGGCCCTCATAGACATCATAAATCATTATATTTGGCACTGAACCACCAACCTGAGACAACCCTGCAAGTGCCCTGAGGCACCCCTGGGTGCCACGGCACCCAGTTTGGGGACCACTTGCCTAACTCAAACATTATCCCTAAAAATCATGAAAAACCATGTGTCGACCTTTTGACCCTGTCGACCATCTGGTGTCAACATATTGACTATCAGTCTAGATACTGTAGATCAGGGGGGCCAGTCTTTTGCACTTGGTGATCTACTTTTAAAGCTAAAAACCGATAAAGGGAGCGTGGTATACAAAAAGGGGTGCTACCTCACTGCAAAGGACATGGGGTCTGTCCCGCTGAAATCATAGTATCCCCAATTTAAATTACGCCACAGCAACACAACCTTAAGCACATTATACCACATATTAGTGTCACTTATTTACGTTACGACACACAGTAGTGTCCCTTATACCCGCTGTAGTAGTGCTCCTAATGCAGTGCCCCTTGTAGTTGTGCCCCTTATGGAGTACCCCTTGTAATAGTGCCCCCAGCAGTAGCCCCCACACACCTATGCAGAACTTACCTGACTGAAGTTCATGCTGGGCACCGCTCCACTTAGGAGTGGATACAGTAGTTGATTGTCCCATATATGAAAAGATACAATCAACTACTGTATCCACTCCTAAGTGGACTACATCCTTACAACTACATCATTTTTGTGCTGTAAGCAACATTCTGACTTTTCATCCATATTCGCTTTCAACATTAGGATATCAAGAGAATAATATTGCAGATTGCAGTTCTGTATTTGTTTCTATTTTATCACAGTGGACACCGCAATTGCGTTATATATGTGCTTTTATACCACATTATATGTTTTTTATTTTTCATGTCATCATTTGATGAATGTCTTTTTATTGTTTTGATTATTAAGTGTGATTTATTGCATTGTGTTTGGGCATATTTCTAGAACACACATTTTTATATCTTATCATTTATCACTCCTGCGCTGTTCATTGATCCAGTTCATTTGTTTTGATCTTTGTTACAGCATACATATTTAGTATTCCTAAGACGGAGAACAATAAATCTTTGTTCTTTAACCTAATCTTTATTATAGCATACATATTTAGTATTCCTAAGACAGAGAACAATACATCTTTTTTCTTTGCCCTGATCTTTGTTACAGCATACATATTTAGTATTCCTAAGACGGAGAACAATAAATCTTTGTTCTTTAACCTAATCTTTATTATAGCATACATATTTAGTATTCCTAAGACAGAGAACAATACATCTTTTTTCTTTGCGCTGATCTTTGTTACAGTATACATATTTAGTATTCCTAAGACGGAGAACAATAAATCTTTGTTCTTTATCCTGATCTTTATTATAGCATACATATTTAGTGTTCTTTCTAATGCCCTGCACCTGTCAAAAAGCATGCAGTTCCTCTTCGCTGCCTGGGGTGTCACTCTCTGTTGTGGTGCTTCTAGTACATTCTGGTCTGTATCTCAGCAGTATGCATCAGCTGAGTGTGCTAGAAGCACCAGCGCAGAGTGCAACAGCAACACCCCAGGCAGGAAAGAGGAACTGCATGGGTTGTGACAGGTGCAAGGTGCTAAAATGAACACTAATACAGCCATGGACAAAAGTTTTGAGAATAACACAAATATTGGTTTTCACAAAGTTTGCTGCTTCAGTGTTTTTAGACCTTTTTGTCAGATGTTACTATGGTGTAATGAAGTAACATTACAAGCATTTCATAAGTGTCAATGTAATTGTCAATAAAAGCCTTTAAGTTTATGCAAAGAGTCAATATTTGCAGTGTTGACCCTTATTTTTCAAGACCTCTGCAATTCACCCTGGCATGCTGTCACTCACCTTCTGGGCCACGTACTGTGTACTGCCCCTCACTAAGGGCCTGATTCAGAGCCGCTCGCTCTGATAGAGCGCTCGCTCTGAATCAGGGCTGGGCTTTTTTTTTTGGTGCGGCCTCTCGGCCGCTTGCATAGCTGTGGGTGACCACCCACAGCTATTGCGAGGAGCCAGGATGATGGTCACGATGGTCAAGACCATTGCAACCGTCGGGCTTGCGACGAGACACTTGTGGTAGGGTCTCATGGCCGCAAGCCCCAGATAGCTTTCGACTCTAACAGAGCCGGAAGCTCTTCACTGACATCACTTGTGATGTCAGTGGGGCAGCCCCCAAATGGCAGGCGTTCTCATGGGAACGCCTCCATTTGGGCAGCCAGCCCCCCCCCGTGCCCGCCCACCAAAGGGGGCGAGCTGTCACTCAACATCGACAGCTCGCCCCCTTTGGTGCGAGACCCGGAATGATGGATTGCCCATCGCTGGCCGGGTCTCGCGCATGCACTGTGGGCCACCATCGACCCGGTTGCGAGCGCTCAGCGCTTGCGACCAGGTCTGAATCAGGCCCCTAGTGTCTGACAATTTTGGAGCAGCCAGCATAACCAATGCTCTATCTTCCAATAATCCAGTCAGATGTGATCTGAAGAACTGAGTTTATTATTCGATAGAGGAACTTGCGTGGATTTACACAGATCAATGCGTATAAACAAGTGTGCACGTGTGTGCGCATGTGTGATGATGAGTGATGATAAGTAATGGTAAAACTGTAAACAATGAAAAGCAATTACTATATGTACATGGTAATTCAAGGCAAACATATACATAACATGGGATATGCAAACAACATGAAACATACAGTATGCAAAGTATAGACTGTAGTGTCACAGTACAGCTAACATGCAGTACATAACTGGCTAAGCAGATCTACAATATGATGGCAAGGTTGAAGCTTAGAACTCACCATCGGATGCCGTACCAGGTTGAGCATATGTAATGATGACTGTCTGGGACCATGTGAAAAGGAAAATGGCTGCTTACAGCTCCTTTAGCCCAGAATGCATTGCTAGACTGTTATGGAATTTTAAGAAGGACAAAATAGGTCAGATTTAAACTGCTGCTGTCCTGACCACTAGGTGGGGCTGCTAATGTGAATTAGTGTAACATAACAAACCCTATGCTGAAGGCATGACATACTGACTGATGGCCGCCCATTCTTGCCTAATCAATGCTTGGGGTTTGTCAGAATTTGTGGGTTTTTGTTTGTCCACCCGCCTCTTGAGGATTGACCACAAGTTTTCAATGGGATAAAGGTATGGGGAGTTTCCTGTCCATGGACCCAAAATTTTGATGTATTTGTTCCCCGAGTCACTTTTATCACTTTTGCCTTATGGCAAGGGGCTCCATCATGCTGGAAAAGGCGTTGTTCATCACCATACTGTTCTTGGATGGTTGGGATAAGTTGCTCTTGGAGGATGTTTTGGTGCCATTCTTTATTCTTTATTTTGGCTGTGTTCTTAGGCAAAATTGTGAGTGATCCCACTCCCTTGACTGAGAAGCAACCCCACACATGAATGGTCTCAGGATGCTTTAATGTTGGCATGACACAGGACGAAGACTTTTGGAGGATGGCCTGGTGTCAAGAAGGGCATCATAGAAGCCACTTCTCTCCAGGAAAAACATCAGGGACAGACTGATATTCTGCAAAAGGTACAGGGATTGGACTGCTGAGGACTGGGGTAAAGTTATTTTCTCTGATGAATCCCCTTTCAGATTGTTTCGGCATCTGGAAAAATGCTTGTCCGGAGAAGGAAAGGTGAGTGCTACCACCAGTCCTGTGTTGACTGGAAATTTAAAAAGAACAAAAAATAAAACTTTCATGTTAAACAGCATTTTAATGATGATGACCATGGTGTTAGAGGTTCAGATTGCTTAATTTAACAAATACAGTATAAATGAAATTCCATATACATCTTGAGGGTATTTTTACAATATTGGTAGAATAAAATAGCAGATCACAAATAGCAACAGTTTAAATGGAATTCATGCATATATGTTTCATTAGACGGTGCATGTTAACTTATGTTTAATGGGGAGATTCAATTCTCAGAGCTGTGCGATCAGAACGGTCATGTGGGCACTCCTCGGTAATGTATCTACGCTTCTTTTTAGCGCACCTCGTATAGGGGTGCATAAGAAAATGAGCGAATATTCCATACTGTAATAAATGGGAATATGTGGATCTGGCAATCATGGTGATCTCTGCTAGCACATCTCAAAGAACTGAATATGCCCCATAAAAATGCAGTGTTAGAATTTCTGCTTATTATATTTCCTATTCTATATTTGTATAACAGAGCACCTTATACAGACTCCGTGAGGGATCCGTTCCATGAGGGTCCTCACAGCACTTCACTCCCACAGGAGCTGTTCCTCATGCACCATGCTAGCATCAGTCATCAGTATCACAGATATACACCTACAGCCCCACTACAACATAATATATATACACTCGGCCATATGAGCATACTGCATACAACAGACCATACAACATATGACCTTATAAACTATAGGAACTGTTGCTATGGCCTGACTCCAGAACTCTTATCCTCTGTACAAAACTTTTCAGAACTTTAATGTTTTTAATTGAACATAGAAAGTCTCAGATTTGTTATTAATCTATGGTTGTTGTTAAATAGATTTATCCTTTTTATTTTATTTTTAAGTGTATTTACAAAATAGTTTTTATTTTATTATTTGGTTTTAAAACTAATAAAAGTGATACTTAATGTTTTTTAATTTCTTTATATAAAATAATATAGAATAGTATTTAAATAAATGTTAAACACGGTTTTGATTTAATGTTGTAGTTTGATTGTTACATTTTACTATATTGCCAGGTCTTTCCTCTGGCAGGGGAACCCCAGTACTGGGCACATTGGTCTCTTATTTTGAGTGCATGTCCAATATCAAAATCTGCAGAAAGAGGAGTCTTGGAGATTGTATCCCTTCCTTTTCTTTACCAAGTCATGTGGAACATGCGCCTCCTGTCTCCACGTCAGGGAGTATGGGAGTAGGGAGCCTTATGGAAATCTCTCCATTTATTAGACTAAAATGCGATGTCCTATTTCACAAAATCTGTGCTCAAGGCTTACATGGTAACTGCAGACCTTTATAGGTCAGTTATTTCCTGTGTTACAATATGGATCTATTATATTTTGTAC
The DNA here is from genome assembly GCA_031769625.1 of Taudactylus pleione. Classification (NCBI taxonomy): domain Eukaryota; kingdom Metazoa; phylum Chordata; class Amphibia; order Anura; family Myobatrachidae; genus Taudactylus; species Taudactylus pleione. The sequence continues at coordinate 147,480 of JAUIMM010001408.1, read as the reverse complement.
TAAATGTCAGGACACCTGGATATTACACCTGGAGCTAACGCAATATTCCCAGTCTCTAGGGTACACAGATCACACAGTCAAGGCAAAAAGAGAAGATACAGCAGTTGCTATTACAAAGTGTTGCACAATGTGATACAGTAACACATAAGTAAATACCAAGTGATTTCCCAACAATTCATACAAACCCTTAACACACAGCGTATGAAGCTGCAGATTCATACAGCGATCTCTGAGATTGATGTCCAGGGCCCTTGGCCACCCTACCCTCTATCAGCGTGTTTGTACCATGCCTCAATCTTCTTACTCTAAACAACGTAATGCAGGATAGTTGGACCTGACAGAAAGCATAAATGACTACAAAGTCAGTCTCTCAGAGTAGAACAAGTGAGATTCAAATCCCCACACTCTCAGGACCCATCCTTTATTCATCCCAAAGGGTCTGATTCCCTTCTAATAAGCGTTTCCCTAAAACTCCTGCTCGGTTGGCTCAGAGATATGTACTTGTTCCTTCCCCTTACAATGGGTAGCCACTCGACCAGGGGTCCAGCTACCTAGAGCCTCCCAGAATTAACCCATGACTAGCTTGCCCAGGTTCTCACACAGCCTTAAAATCACTAATTGTTCTCTGTAAACTCATCTGTTTTATTAGAGCTTAAACTACTCTGACATATGCTATTCACAGTAGAGCACACTCGCACATACCCTATACAATATTGCACCCTTACACCTACCCTACTCCCCCTTATACTACACACACTAGTCCACCCTTGTACCTACCCTTCTCCCTCCTTATACTACACACTAATGCACCCTCACACTTACCCTACTCTAGCCTACACTAGCCACACTTGTGCACCCTTACACCAACCCTACTCCCCACTATATTACACACGCTCCCTAGTGCATCCTCACATCTCCCCAACTCCCACTTATACTTCCCGCACTACTGCACACTCACACAACTCTAACCTACACACTCTAGTGAAAACTCACACCTACCCTACTCCCACCTATACTACACACTCTAGTGCACACTCACACCTACCCTATTGCCCACTATAATACCCACACTAATGCACCCTCACAACTGTCCCAGTCTACACTCTGAGCCACACTTACTTGCCTTATTTCAGTTGTGCCTTCTTTAAATTAGCATGTAAGACCTCTCGTGAGTAGTGCCTACTCTACCCTTTGATTTCATCTTCATTTCATTCAACGCGCTGTTAGCATTGTTGGGAATGTTTTAAGTCTGAGAATGCTGATTCTCGCGACTTAACCTGGGAGTTAAGGCGCGGTAACCACATTCTCTGACTAAAGTGCTGGGCGAGCGGCTGTTAGCACCGTGCTAAGCCGGCAAACAGCTGTGCGCCCGGCACTTTTGTCGGATTTCTCCTCACATACCCATGGGGGTGCGAGAAGAAATACTTTAGCCGCCCAAACAGCGCAGTGTATTGAATAGCTGTGGGAGGGAGCTCCCGCAGCTATTCAACATCGCTTCGAATTGAGTTCGGCCCATAGACATATTCATTAAGAAGTAGATAGAAAAATTTATGAATATCCGGAGTGATAAATATTATAAATGTCACTTACAGTGGAGTATCTATAATGGGTGCAGTGTGTGCGGGGCACACGGGCCCCTGGGTCCAGGGGGCCCCGCACCGCACACACTGCACCCATATTTTTTTAAACTTACCTGTCCGTGGTCCCGCATCAGGTGTCAGCGTTGCTCAGAACGCCGGAAAAATGGCTGCCGCGACCATTTTTCTGGCGTTCTGCGCATGCGCAGTAGACTCCGGGCACACTCTATTGCCCGGAGTCTACTAATGCTCTTGTGGCTGGCCAGCCGCATCAGTCGGCTGCCAGCCACCTGGGAGAGAGGAGGGGGCCCCGCACAGGGAGTGCACATGGGCCCCCTCCTCTCTTAAGATACCCCTGGTCACTTATGTAAATAACTAACATAAATAACAGACATAAATTGGGTATACTGTAAAGGCTTACAATATAGAAGGAAGGAAAGTCACTTCTGCTGTTCGTATAGGTCAGTGTTGGCTAACCTTGACACTCCAGCTGTTATGGAACTACATAACCCAGCATGCACTGCTACCGTTTTGCTATTAGGGCATGCTAAAACTGTGGCAGGGCATGCTGGGATATATAGTTCCACAACAGCTGGAGTGTCAAGGTTAGCCAACACTGGTATAGGTAGTTAACCGGTATGGGCCCTCATTCTGTAAAGCATTGCAGGGTGCCACTACCAGACCGAATAAGAGAGTGACTAAATAGCAAGAAGGAGAAGAAATACCTGTGTGTATCAATTCAGCCTTACTCTCCAAAACATGAAGGGAGTTCCTGTCGGCACCAGCGGGAACCCCTGTGCTGGACGTGCATTTCACCCATAAAGCAAAGGGCTTGTTCACCAGTTGCAGCCTGGTTAACTACCTATACGAACAGCAGAAGTGACTTTCCTTCCTTCTATATTGTAAGCCTTTACACCATATACCCGATTTATGTCTGTTCACTGCATTCTAGCACACTGGCAGAAAAGGGCATTATTTGGTGATTGAAGGACTGCAACTCTGATAACTTTTTCTATGGGACACTGACACATACTAGTGAGTGCAGAGACGTCGGTCTCACTATTACCTAGGATCCTGGGATACAATTGTATGTTTTCCTGCAAACTATATGAATATTACTGGATAAACTAGTTGTCTGTCTCTCTCAGCAGGGATACCACTGCATTAATTGCAGATGACCTGAATATTGCTGGTTAAACATATTGGAAGGTTACATTGTTTATGATGAGTTATTTGTTCTGTAGAGAAAAAAAGAAATAAGCCTTATTATCATTAGTTCCACTCAACACGTGAATGAAGATTATCATATTGCGACTATATACATTTAATGTGAATCAGTGTATAGAATATTAGCATATTATATCAGTATCTAATCCGTGCAATATCATTTATAAACCGTTACTGCCCTTCTATGTAATATGATTTTGATACTGGAAAGATTAATAACAATTAGATATGCACAATATAGAGCCATAGAATAAAAATCTGTTATGCTAATTGGTTTCCTAATTAGTTTACTGACGAGTTAATAATTATATTTGCTGTACAGCCCTGTGCAACTTATTAGTTATTTACATAAGTGATATTTATAATATTTCTCACTCCAGATATTCATAAATTCTTCTGTCTACATCTTGTTGAATGTCTGTGTTAAAAATAAATTATAGTATCAGTATTACTAATACCTTGCTATCTAATTGGAAAATTGCAGTATTTAGTCTTCCTGCCACTTAGCAATCAGGGTTAAAGGCGCATACACACACAACGATTTTTGGAAAGATTATCGTTAACGATATTGTTTATTGTTCAATCATTGAAAAAATCTATAACTTTCTAAGTTAAAACGATGAACGATTATCGTTCATGCGCATTCACATTTGTTGTTTGTAGTTTGTAGTTCAGTCAGACTGACCAACTGAATGATTTTCATTAAGGGAATATGCAAAAATCGTTTGTAGTTCAAAAAAATTGTTCATTACACTTTAAAAAATCTGACAGATAATCTGACAGAAAATCGTTCATAAAATCGTTCATAAAATCGTTGGTAACAAAATCGTTGTGTGTGTATGCAGCTTAAGACATTGATTTTTATCTTGCTAACACCGAGACTCTGTGTAAATATTTTCACCCAGCCATTTTTACTAAAAAAATGTATTCTATTTGTTATAAAAAGGTGTTGTTAATTTCCTCACATATTTTAACTTTATCTATTAAAAGTTATATTTTAGAGTATACAATATTTTGTGTCACACAAGCCATTAGTAATAACACAGGTCTGTGAAATTTAAGGTATTGACAGCTTTTTTAATAATACTTTTATATTCTTAGTTACACTTAATTATAAGAAATAGTATATTAAAAAAATACTACATCACATTTATCTAAGGGGTTATTTTTAAGAAAAAACAAGAAGTTTAATTGTTTTTGACATTTAGTGTGAAATACGAAGAAGTGTAGATAATATCACTGTGTTTTTGTCTTAATTACATAATAAAATAACAATAAAATCAAACCATAATAGAAACAAAACCATAATTATTGAAATAATTGTTTCTATCTTGTTTTTTTTGTCTTCAAACTTCGTTTTTCGCTTATAAGCTTTTTCTGTGTCGTCTCTGTGTATCATCCAGCAGTAGCCAGCAATCATGCTGACATCCCAACGACCCTGGTATCTTCTTTCTACATCTTTAATGTCTTGGTGGAACTGTTCACCCTGTTCTTTAGTGTAGTGCAGTGTGTAGTGTGTACTGTGTGTATGTGGTGGTAGGCAGGGCAAAACTGTTGCATCTGTTGTATTTGGTTCCACCTTCAACAACTCACCTTGTAGTTGTTGTTTCTGTGCAATGTTCCTTTAGACAGTATGGGGTTTAGGCCCTTTGTAAATTTCAGTTCCAGGCCCATGTGGACCTTAATCTGGCACTGGGCGGGGGGGAAGTTTTATGACAAGAACTGATTTGCAATGTTCTATACTACCGAATGAATTAATTTAAGACAATGGGCCTGATTCAGACCCACTCGCAAGCAGCTGTCCGCTCGCAAGTGGATCGATGTTGTGCACTGCGCATGCGCACAACGGCGGGAGCTCCGTCGTGCGCATGCGCCAGATGCGACGAGCGAAGGACTTTCCTTCGCTCATTGTGTCTGATCAAAGGGGGCGTGCTGTCGATGTTGATTGACAGCAACGCCCCCTTTGGTGGGCGTGCTGGGGGCGTGCCTCCCTGACGGGGGCGTTCCCAAGGGAACGCCTACCGTCAGAAGCCGGCCCACTGACATCACTAGTGATGTCAGTGGGAGTGATTTTGGCTCTGATAGAGCCAAAATCACTCCGGGCCTTGCGGTTGAAAAACTCAACCGCAGGCTCCGGCTCGCAGTGGCGATGGTCGCGATGTTCAAGACCATCACGGCCATCAAACTGCACACTCATATAGGCTGTGGGTGGTGACCCACAGCTATACGAGCGTCCAGGAGGACGCTCCATAATTATGGAGGGCGGCCCTCATTCAGAGCGTGCGCTCTGCTCAGAGCGTACGGCTCTGAATGAGGGCCAATGTTTTATAATAAATGTAGGCAGAATACATTTATTACTTTAAAGAATATGAAAAAAATTACATTCATAAATACACGTTTTGCATTAAAATGTGATGTGATATGCAAAAGCGGGAGTAATTTTCGTGTTTAGCAGCCAAAACTCTATAAGTATCACATAAATTAGTTAAAGCTTTTTCATCGCAGACCTGTGTAATCAAGTAGTGCACTCACAAAGGGTCTTCCTGCTGTTGTTGTAGATTTTCCTTATCTACAATTTTTCTGAGTAAGTCTTATACTGGTTTATACCTAAATTCCGGGTCTGATCCAGAGGTTGGAACAGGGTTTCAAACCGGATCAGACCCGCAATTTAGCCACCACCGATCCAGGAAATTCCAGAGTCAGCACTGTTCACACCGGTGCCGGGTCTGCAGTGACCTGGCTCTTCCGGTGTGGAAGTGGACACTTGAAGATTAGGGCTAAAAAACAAAAATTGTCGACTCATTTTTTTTTTCTTCTTTTTTTAAGATTAGGGTTGGGTTTAAGGTTAGGGTTAGGCACTTACCCAGACGGCTAGGGTTAGGCACCAGGAGGGAGGGTTAGGGTGAAGATTAGGGCTAAAAAAAAATTGTCGACCATTTTCATATCAAACTTTTGACCCTGTCGATCTTTTGTACCTGTCGAACTTTTTACATGTCTAACTTTAGTGTGTCTGACTTATCTGTGTCAAACTTTTATCCTTGTCTAACTATTAACTGTCTAACATCTGGTGTGTATCTAGACATTGTGTAACTAATTACTGTCTATCTCTTATACCACACCCCTGAGCTGTTGGGTACATTTTAGTTCACTGCAGCTTGTTAGTGTGATTGGAAGGTGGCCTCTTAAATGGGCTCACACAAGGGCTGATGACCATCATCATGAGGCAAAATGCTTGGAAACGATGCTAACGATTTGGAATTTTTAACCTGTGTTACAATATGTGTGACCAGCTTTAGACATGGCAGGCATAGTGCTAAGGAATTTAAGTAGTAATTGAATCTATATAAAAATTTTCTATGGTCTCTTCCATCTCCCACATGCATGCGCACTATAAGTAGGGAAGCGCTCTAACGGATTCCACTGCTAGGGAGATGGAACAGACCTAGCATTGGAGAAGAGGAGAACCCACCATTCTACTAGGAATAAGGGTGGCATAGAGTGGAGTTTAGGTAAGTAAGCAGAGAGGGAATGGGGTCGGCCTGTGTAGAGGAGCGAGACTGAGGTGATGCAGCATATGCCAGGTCCCTTCACTAGTATATTTTATGTCTATAGTAAGTAATTAGAATTAAATATATGCTGATTAGTGGATTTACAGTCAATCGCCTCTGGCTTTCTCTGTTCCTCTACCTGGGGTCATTTCAGAGTTGCAGGCAAGTTTTTTTTTTGGAGCCTAGGGCATTTATGGGTTATTGTGAGTCATATACATCCACTTAAGACTGAACGGGTGTCACTGGGTGATAATGGGGCGTGTGGGCTACGTTTAGTGAGGGCGTTTAGGCGGAATTGCGGTATATGCTGAGTTGTGTAAATACAGAGATCTGTCTGATTTTAGATGCATCTCTCGCAGAAATGATAGGGCTGGTGCAGCTGCATGCTGACAGTGATGATGGTTATTAGAACAAGAGGAAGGCTGTGGCGGCATATATGCATACAGGAGTCATTTTGGTGAATATAATCAGTGGTTATGTAATTGTGGACGACTTGGCTGCAACACTCAGTCGGCTCCTCTGTGTCTTTCTCAAGATCATTCTTCTAGAAAGGGCTTACATGCCACTGATCCCTACAACCTAACTATGCAGAATCCTTTCTTGAAAGCATAGTGTTAATTATGTGGTACAACAAGACATGTTAGCGAGTGGCCAGACGGGAGTTCAAAGTCCTTTTCAACAGAAGATGCCAGAGTGTAATAAATGAGGGTGAGGGTCAAGAGTATAAGGTATAATAACAATTGCACTGAACTTACAGCAACATTAGCCACTATGTTATCCTTCACAACCTGAATGCTTATTTACTTATTTGTAATCATTTTAGATGTTAATGATTTCAGTATCCTATATCATTTACATAGCACCAAAGGTAAAGCGCCCTGTCACCTAAATAGAACTTGCGTAAAGGAACATAATCTCTATATTATGCAGAATTATGTCACTGTGATTTTTTTTATTTTTTAAAATGACCTAAATCCTGTGAGGAATAATGTCTTCTAATACTGATCAGTTGGTGAATTTACAACTACTGCTCCCATCAGATGCTGTTTTAGTGATTGCCTCAGCACAGTTTTGAAAATTTATACTGGGTAAATTACAACTACTGCTCCCATCAGATGCTGTTTTAGTGATTGCCTCAGCACAGTTTTGAAAATTTATACTGGGTAAATTACAACTACTGCTCCCATCAGATGCTGTTTTAGTGATTGCCTCAGCACAGTTTTGAAAATTTATACTGGGTAAATTACAACTACTGCTATACTAAGAGCAATTTTTCTAAAGGAAGTTAGGAATGTATTGTGAATCTGTGTTGGCCTCCCCCTTCTCACAAATTGTTTATCTTAGACTTTATTGCATCCCAATTTAGTGTGTGTTAGAGCTTTTGGGGTGGGGTCCCAATCAGTGAGCACAGAGACACATGTTTGTAACTTTAGATATTACTGCTCCCACAGGCTGCATAGCCGGAGGCTGCCATAGTCTGTGTTAAGATTCAAAGTGTTCTGATTATAAGTGTAAATACAATTTGATAACTAAGTCGGAGTTACGCTGGAGTTAAACTGGAGGAAAACGAAACTCAAAACCAGAACACTTTCTGAACAACAAGAAGCAACATACTTATGTGAATGAACAAAATCAACATCTTCTGCTGTATCCAGGCAACTACTTACTGCACTCACTGCTTGGACACTGCAAGTGCTCCCCTGTCTGTGTGCTGCTCTTGTTGATTGATCTTTGTTGAACAGAACACTTTGGACTGGATCAGCTCGGGTACATTGTAATTTTGTCCTCATTCATTTTGTATTGCCTTTTCCAATTGTGTCACATCTATCCACATTAATCATTTGTTTATAAACTAATTCCTGCACCCACTACTCACATACCTCTCCTTTATATATCACTTTTGGAGCTGCGCTCATACATTAGCAGCACTGTTCTTTACATGTATTTTTGAACATTTAACAACTTTAATCCACACTGACTCTATATCTCACTGTCTCTACATCACACAGCCTCCACTCCAGTTTACATCTCAATTATTACCTTGTCCACAGCATGAACACCCTTACTTCACACAACCCCCATATTCTATGTCCACATAATCCTCTACTTTATCCGTCCCTCTCTTCCCCCTCCTGTTTCCTCCACTTGCTGTTCTTCCTTTTTTTCTCTCATCAGTCTGCTTCCAACCCTCTGCTTCTTTCCCCCACTTCTCCTATACCTCCACTCTCAACCACCTCCCTCCATGGTCTTGTTACCCCACTACTAAGCCCCATTCCCTCCTCGTTCTGTCTGTCACCTCCAGGGCTGCCAAGAGAAATTCTGGGCCCGGGTACTGCAACATCCTGTGGGACCACATCATGTATGGCTGCACCCATTTGTGAGTGGGTCTAGCATGTGAGATGCACCCACTCACAGGAGCATGGCATAGCACCCAGCAGCTGGAACTAAAGTAGTAACTACTGTATTAGGATGGCGGGACAGTCCCATAATAGCTGCATTTCTTGTCAGGCTGTATATAGATGCTAAAATGTAACACACAAATTAAAGTGCTTCTACTTTACTTTGTACATCTCTCATGTAAATAACACAAACAATCTATTTTCTATCATAGAGATAGATGTATGAAGGACTTAATTTTTACATAACATCAGGTCGTCTTATACACACACATTCCGCAGCACATATCCTAACCCACTGCTCCATGCTCCTTCTTCACTATCTACCCCTCTGTGTCGCCCCTGTCTGTCTGCCCTTCCCCTTTAGAATGTAAGCTCTCACGAGCAGGGCCCTCATCCTCACGTGCTTCTCCTCCCCCTACTTATAGTATAATTTACTCCTAACTCCCTACAATGGCACCTACCACCTGGTTGCTCATGTCCTGCTGCTTGTGTTTTGCAGCTGAGTTTATAACCTTGTCCTTGTCCTGCATTGTTTTGTATTACTATTAACTGTTTTTCTTGTGTGCTCATTTATGTACTGTGTAAGGCGCTGCGGAACCTTTGTGGCGCCATATAAATAAAGGATAATAATAATAATAATAATAAATCAGTTATCCTATTCTTTATGGATTTGTATATGGTGAAGGGAAGGAGGAAGCCGTCCAGTCTGCCATAATATTATATGACCATGTTTGTTAAAAGTATATTGGCTTATGGAATTTATTTGGGAAATCTACATTCTATTCCTATTGCTGTATATTCCTAGGTGATTATTATGTTCTGAATAGCAACAAGTTCTGGATCACAAATGGGCCTGATGCTGATGTGCTTGTTGTGTACGCAAAGACAAACTCCAATATTCAGCCAGCCTCACACGGAATCACTGCGTTCGTTGTGGAGAAGGTCAGTATAACCTTCTGTAGCTTCTTCCTCAAGAATAGGCAGCTACTTGATTGTAGAATGCGTGGTTGTAGCTCTGCGGGGGACGGAGGCCTTAGGGAAGTATATGTACTGTGTGTTTTACAGTATTTGGTGTTTTCTTTTGAAGGGAACCCCAGGATTTAGCACCACACAGAAACTTGACAAGTTGGGGATGAGAGGATCAAGCACCAGTGAGCTGGTGTTTGACGACTGCAAGATTCCGGGTGAGGCCATTCTCCGTAATATTGCTGGATACAGCCAGTGGAGGAAGGTTGCTTCCATTGCCACCACCACTGTAACTATAATACAGTTACTGAGTACTGTTTTTGCACTGGGTGATAGAATAATAAGTAACATTTACAAACAAAATTTTATTTATTGGGATAGGTTTTGTGAGAAATACAACATACCAATGAAGACATCCCCAGTGGTCCTGACCAGTCCTTCAATACAAAAAATAAAATTTCCCAAAGGATACTATCCATAAAAAAATAGGTCCTACCAAAAAATATAAATTTTCTTTACTATGGGTGTCATCACCATTTGCAAATTGAACTCTACTTTTAGTTACTTTTTTCTCTGAGCTCTACCTAATGTCCCTCTTTACTTATCCCACCTTCATGGGTTAGAAACTTAAAATGAAAATGACTGCCTACTAACATAGAAAATAATTTGCTGTCCTCATTTTGTAGTCTGGTTGGTCAAAGTTTTTTTCCTTTTTAAAATGTATTTTCCTTTTCTTTCAGAGAAGAACATGCTTGGACATTTTGGCAAGGGAGTCTATGTGCTGATGAGTGGGTTGGAGTTGGAGAGACTTCTGCTCACCGGAGGACCATTGAGGTAATTTTTATAAATGAGCAACTGCTACAGTTTCTGTGCAGATGTGGAGTGTAATGTCTTTGCATAAGGGAAACCTGGTAGATTAGGTTTTAGGGTCTAACTATGATGTTCTAATTTACCTCACAATTGTTTCTCCTTGCATAATTCCCCCATATGGTAGTGCAGGAGTGTAATTATACATTAGTCAGGCTGTGTATACTGGATAAATATATAGAACAAAAGATGCTAATCCATAAAGGATCCTTAATTTTCACGGGTTGCTGCTAGTACCTTAGAACAGGTAAACTGCAAACCTATAAATTCTAAAATGAACCAATATATATGTATAACCATATACAATTCAGGCGCATAAGACAAACTAAAAACCCTGATCACATTTAGTATTCCATAGAAGTAGCTCCTTACAGCGGTAGGATCTATATATGCCACTAAACATAAATCCTTAAATAATTTGGAAATGCTTTGCTACCATATGACAATATTATTAATGTTCAATAAGATGCATAGAGTAGAAGAGCAAGTGATAGTCCAAACAAGGAGTGCTTAATGTAATAAAATAAAAATCAATTTTAACTAAAAATAAAACATAATAATACACAATAACACATAATATATGTCAAACTGATAAAAAATGGATTAGGCTGATTCCATAAGTATATCTTTTTCCCTAGAAGAAATCACCTCTGCAGTAGGTGTCCCAAGCATCAAAAAAGGGGAATGATATACACAAATAGTAATAATAAAATATAATGCAAAAAATATACCCACAGTCTTCAACACTCTGACTTGGTGACAATGCACTGTAGAGTCACCAGGTCTTGAATAAGGTTATAATTGTGGTCTGAGTCGGTGTTAGTAGATGCTGGAGCTGATCTTTGGAAATATTCACTTTTTGTCACTCAGTATCTGCTGCTTAGTTCACATTATGCTTTTAGAATATGTTTTATTTGTAAAGCTGTACGCTCATCATCCTCACAAGTCAATTTGTGCACAATCTTTTTGACGCTCCTATGGTAGAACACATACAGAGCATATAGCAATTATTGGACAGTTAGTGTTGAAATTGGAACACAATACAGTAGCAATCTAGCAACGTACAGTATAATAAATAAAAGGTTGCTGTAAAGTACCTACCATGTGCATTTAGAAGGAAATCTATATCTGGTCCGTGTTCTCTCAAATACATGATAGCGCACAGTCTGCAAACTAACAAGAACACCACACTCTTTCAGCCAGGCCTGGATCTGTCGTGTTGTTTTGTGTTCTTTTTTCATGTTTGCAATTATCTTGCTAATGGCTTTGCAGATTTTTGCCATGTTTGATGACAAAATCTGTGGAGAGAACAAGAGAAATACAGTACTGTTACTGAGTACTGTATACAGACTGAGTACAGTATACAGTACATAATTTAATGTTCAGTATCTTAAAAAATATATTATACTGTATAACACAGTACTGTACAGTATTTTAGAACACAGGGGGTATTACATTCTTACATCAGCCGTCACATACTGTACTGTACTTTTTTTAAACAAATATACTGTATACAGTAGTACTGTACAGTACTGTACTGTATGTTGAGAAGTACAGTGTACAGTAAACTGGATACACAAATATGCGTCTAGGGCCGGGGACATTGTAGCAGCACATACTGTGTTAATGGGTCAGTATGAAACAGCAATATTGTGACTCACAAGATGGGCGCCAACCATACACAAGATGGTTGCGAGGCAGTGGGGGGGCTATGGAGTGTTCATCGGTATACAGGGTATGTGAAATGTGGCCTGCTACTGTAGATAGAAACTCAGGGGTCTATTTACTAAGCAGTGTTAGGAGACATTTAAAAGTGATAAGGTACCAACCAAACAGCTCCCAACTGTAATTTTTCAAACACAACCTTGAAAAATTACAGTTGGAAGGTGATTATTTGGTACAGTACGGTACCTTCTCTTTTCACTGTCTCCGAATCACTGCTTAGTGTACAGTGTGTGTATATACTGATATATATATATATATATATATATATATATATATATATATATATACAGACACACATACACTGTATATATATATATATATACACACAGTATACACACACAGTATATAAATATATGTGAAATGGGGCCTGCTCAATGCAACTTAAGGGACATGTATCAAAGCTTGATGTGAGATAAAATAGTGAGATACAGTATATACAGTATAACCAGCTAGTAAATTTAATTTTGCAGGCTGTGTTTAATAAATGATAGTTTTGAGCTAATTAGTGATTTATATTTCCCAATTTATTCTCACATCAAGCTTTCATACAGTACATACAGTATGCCCCTTAATACGCAAATATTTATCTACCGTATGAAGGAGACAAACAGGACAATAAACACAGCAATATTGCGCCTGAAACTAAGATGGCCGCTGAGCAAAACAAGATGGCCATGGGGACAGGACGGTAACTCACAGGAAACTAAAAGGGGGCAGCGGGCGGCTAGGAATCGATCAATGTTATACTGTGTGTTTGATAGAAACTCGATACGCAAATAAGCGACTACAGGGACGGGGCATACTGAGGCAGCGGGATATTAAACAGCAATATTGCGACTGAAACTAAGATGGCCGCTGAACAAAACAAGATGGCCGCGGGGACAGGAAGTTCACTCACGGGAGACTAAACACAGCAAAATGACAGTGAACCATACATACTGTAGCAATCTACTTACATTACCAGTGGGTTGATACTGTATGAAACAGCTGTAGAAGTTCAGGGTACAGCAACAAAGGTGTCTGAGACGCTATATTATACTACCAGAGACAAAAGAATTCCTTCCCACTGAAAATCTGGCCACTGACTGGTGTATTTGAAAAATGCACTTCCTTGTGGTCCAATGGCATGGCAGAGTTTCGGCGGTAAGGTTTTCTTTGTCTCTGGTAGCATAATAGAGCGTCTCAGACTGGCCTAGCTATTCACACTAGGAATCTGCTACTTAACTGTACGGACTTGCTGCTCAGATTGTCTCATCGGCATGTATCAACAGTACGAACCCTTGAGAAACTACTATCCACAACGCTGTCTGACTTCTAAGTCGCTGTTGTTGCTGCTCATTACCATGATCTACCTCTGCAACTCTGCCTGACTTCCGAGTCACCTTTGTTGCTGTACCCTGAGCTTCCTGCAGTATCAACCCGCTGGTACTGTAAGTAGCTTGCTATGTATGGTTCACAGTCATTTTGCTGTTTGCTGTGTTAGACGCTGAGTTGTGTAGCGAGTTTCTATGACACACCGTATGCCGCTGATCGATTCCTAGCTGCTTGCTGCCCCTTTTAGTCTCCCGTGAGTGACTGTCCTGTCCCCGCCACCATCTTAGTTTCAGTCACAATATTGATGTGTTTAATATCCCGCTGCCTCAGTATGCCCCGTCCTTTGCCCATCCCCGTAGACGCTGATTTGCGTAGTGAGTTTCTATGACACACCGTGATCGATTCCTAGCCACGCGCTGCCCCTTTTAGTCTCCCGTGAGTGACTGTCCTGTCCCCGCCGCCATCTTCTTTTGCTTAGTGGCCATCTTAGTTTCAGTCGCAATATTGCTGTGTTTAATATCCCACTGACTTGGTATGCCCCGTCCCCGTAGACGCTGATTTGCGTATCAAGTTTCTACACACACCGTTTACCGCTAGTGTTTCCTAGTCTCCCACTGCCCCTTTTAGTCCCTGTCCTCGAGGCCATCTTCTGTTTCCTCAGCAGTCATCTTAGTTTCAGTTGTAATACTGCTGTGTGTAATGTCCTGTTTGTCCTTCGTAGACGCATCTTTGCGTATTAAGGGACATACTGTACTGTATGTATCAAAGCTTGATGTGAGATAAAATTGGGAAATATATATTACCAATAAGCTCAAAATTATCATTTATTATGGCCACATTTCATACTACAGTACTGAATCTGCTGGTGTAAATGTGAGGAAATTTAATGTGTAATACTTTTTAGCCGTTGCTGTATAGTATGTTTAGCCCTGGTCATGACAGTACAGTATGCCTGATATACAGTACAGTACTGTATATATTCGGAACTGATTTAGAGCGTCAAATGTGCTATTTGTATAACATAAATTTAAACTTACTGTGTACTATACCATTAGAAGCATTAGTGTAAAAGTTAAAGTAAATGTGCAAAGAAGTGCAATAATGCAATGATAGGTACAGTACAGTATAATACTGTACTGTACTGTATGTGCATACAATTATACTGTATACAGTACATACAGTAAATACAATGTAAGGTGTGGAATATTAAATAATATACCTGTATCATTTTTTATTTGTCTTTTTTTGTACTGCCCTACACAGTACAGTATGTGTGAGGGTCAGGTCTACTGTACTGTATATTCTGAATGAAATAATTTTTTTATATTCATATATTATGGCATTTTTAGACTGAAATACTGTACACAGTACTGTAATATTCCGCACCTTAAATTGTATTTACTGTACGTACTGTATGTAATTGTATGCAAATATTATACCTACAGTACAGTATCATTGCATTATTGCACCATTTTGCACATTGAACTTTTACACTAATGGTTCTAATGGTACTGTACACACCAAGTTTTGATTTATGTTATAAAAATAGCACATTTGTCATTTTATTACTGATGAGCTGACACCTACCGTACAGTACTGTACAGGATATCATTAGGGAGTGTTTTTAGACACCTGTATTATTTATTATCTTGTGCCTCTATACAACCTCACAATATTGGTTAGGGCTTTAACAGTTGGCGCTGTATAACACACACACACAGTGTTAGGAGACAGTGAAAAGAGATACTGTAAGGTACTTTACCAACCAATCAGCTCCCAAATGTAATTTTTCAAATGCAATGTTGAAAAATTACAGTTGGGAACTGATAGGTTGGTGCAGTACTGTACGGTACCTTACAGTACCGTATCTCTTTTCACTGTCTCCTAACACTGCTTAGTACTGTGTACAGTACAGTACTGTATGTACTGTATTTGATTGGATCTATATTTACTGTTGAAAAAAAACACTCAAAACAACTTTTAAACTAAAACTAAAAGTAAAGTACAGTACTGTCTTTATCCGGCATTTGAAGCACAGGTTTTTTTGTTGGTCCCGCTTTGTACCCCTTTTGGCACAGACAAACAAATTACTGGGTATACAGTATAGTAGCACTTTTAGCCATTGATTTGCAGATGGACACGAGCATTTATTCTGTGTGAAAGGGTCAACATACTGTACAGTACTGTACGTCGAAATTACCAGGTCAAAGGACCCTTTCACATAGTAAAAATCTGTTAATCACCAAAATTACTGCACCAAGTACAGTAAAGTGATTTACTGTAAATGCTACAGTACTGTAATTTGCTTTTCTGTGTGATAGGGTTGTTACTGGAGTTGTATAGAGTACAGTAGCAGCACATTCTTGAAAGTGCAGTATGAGTACTGTAATTGTTTACAGTGTTGTAATGTGAAACATTTACTGTATACAGTACATGCATTTCCACTATTTTACTTAACATTGTATTTAGTGTCTTTATACTTGTGTATTTCAGAGTGCACCAAACTGGCAAAATGGTGAAGAGCAAAGGTTTTTACAACACCGGAAACTCATCTTGCCCACTTCCAATGACCAAAAGGCTGAGTGCACTAGTCCTTCAACTGTCTATAAGCAAACCTTCCAAGAAGAAAACAGGGAAGCAAAAGGTACCTGTTCTTGTTAAAGCAAGGAAGAATGCAAAGCCCAAGAACAACAATTTGCAACTGGACATAGGAGAAAATGGACAAGGGAAAGTGGAGCAACCCATGAACATCCAGAACCAGGAGGAAACACCAGTGATTTATGGACCCGAAGAACTGGACACCTTGGAGCCTCTGGTTTGTACACCTGTGGAAGATGTATTCCACTCACCAACTTGTCGAAAACTGTCCTTCCAAGAAGATAATGCATGCACATGTAGCTGTGCTAGGATGGTGAGAGTCCTCGTGGGAAAACTTGGTCATCTGGAGGCGAAAACTGACAACTTGAAAGAAGAGCTGAAGGAAGGGCTGAAGGACACCATTGCAGAAGCAATGAAAGAAGCAATCTGGCAAAGTAAAGAAGAATGGCAAGAGGCCGCTGCCCAGAGTACCAGGAAGAGACATGACCAGGCAATCCAGTGAAATGGTCACACCGGATGAATTTGAGCCTGAGGATAATGACGACAATTTCAACTTGGAGACTGACCCATTCTTCCACTTGCTAGATATGGACACTACAGTGGCATCAGAGCACTTGGACATGACACCAGTGCCATCATGCAGCCTGCCTCAGTGGGAGAGTACACCAGTGGCATCATATTGCCTGCCTGAATGGTCAGTTGACGAATCAAGGATCAACAATGCAAGCATGCCTGTACTTTTACCAGGAACACCTGTCATGTCGAGCACCCCAGCACCACTGACTGTATTTGGAACACCCTTACCGGATATACCACTATCTGTAATCAATATTGACAAGGACAATGAAATTTACAGAGCTGCCAATTGTGAGATGCATCGATATGCACAAGCAATACTTCAAGAACACATGCCCTACAACCTCTATTGCAATTGGACCAAGTGGGTGAACTTTGAAGGCAGTCTGAAGAAAGTGCCAATTCCCAACAATTTAAGAGAAGATATCCTATCAAGATGCCGGACAAGATTCAGGATTGGAAAGAAGAACTTACGCGGATAAAGGACACATTGAATGGGGTGCTGCGCATGCCAAGGAAACATGCATGGAGGACAGACACACATACAAGTACAGATCTTCAATCAACAAACACGACTTGAAGAAACTTGTCAGAAGACAGGACGACTCGGCGTCGCCGCTGGCCAGGATGTGGCCGTGGCAGAAGAAAGAAGTGGAGGACAGGAGAGGACTAAAGGGGTGGAAAGCAAAAGAGCTAAAGAAGTTCCCCCCAAAAGCCTCTTCCACCATAACAGATAGGCCCTCTGTGAGGCCAACGGAACATTAAACCCAACCTACAGTAGACCAACAGGTCTGAAGAGAGGAAGACCCATGTGAAGAAAGAAGTGGAGGACAGTAGAGGACTACGGGGGTGGAAAGCAAAAGAGCTGAAGAAGTCCCCTCCCCCCTCAAAGCCTCTTCCACCATAACAGGTAGGCCCTCTATGAGGCCAACTGTACTGTACATTAATACTGTAATTTGTTAGGCTGGTGAGATACAGTAGGGTTGATATTAATGTTAACAGTAGTTTAGTGTGACACACTATTAGAGCAGGAAAGGGCCTTGCATGGCCTCTCCTACAGGGACCTCTGTGTGGGACTGAGTGGGACCAAGAACAAGAGTATCTCCTGTGAGTACTGTACCTGTGTGTCTGTCTTTTACTGTCTGTTCATCTCTGCCTATCCTCCTTTCTTCGGGGCGTACAGTGGACCTTGCACTCCGATGCAAGATAGAGTATGCACCTGGTATAGGTGAAACTCTGGATCTGAGGCCAAAAGTGCCAGTGATGATTTTAACTTAAAAGCCTAATCTTTTTGTGTAGTCCTCAGTCCAGTAGGGCATATTGGTCGGCATTGAGGAAGGACTGTTCTCACGTCATCTCCTTCCTCCTAGGTACTGTACAGTAGTCATGTCTGTGTCCAGCTTGGAACTCCAGGACGTGCCAGCGGCAGAAGAAAGAAGCAGGGGACAGAAGAGGACTATGGGGGTGGAAAGCAAAAGATCTAAAGAAGTTCCCCCCCTCAGTATGTTAGGTTAAATAAAAATTGTCATTAATTTATAAAATTGGTGTTTGTACTGTACAGTATGTAATTCAGTCTTTAAGTGCGTCTGAGACCCAACACGTGCATCTGTAAAAAGGTACAAAAAGTCAATAACACATAGATGCAGGGGCGTATCTTCCTATTGGCCAGGATTTCACTCACCAGGGGCACGCCGGCCGATGGTGGTTGCCGCCCACAGTCATATACTGTACAGTATCCCTGTTGCCAGTCCCAGTGATTTCACGGCTGCCCGGTACTTACAGTAGTATACAGTACAGTAGACATACAGTACTGTACACACTGAGGGCCGTATTCAATTTAGGGGTCTATTTACTTTTTTTAGCCGATCTCATCTTTTCACTCCAAGGGGTCTATTTACTGTACTAAGCAGTGTTAGGAGACAGAGTGAAAAGTGATAAAAAAGTGATAAGGTGCCAGCCAATCGGCTCCCAACTGTAATTTTTCAAACACAGCCTGTGAGATGACAGTTGGGAGCAGATTGGTTGGCACCTTGACACTTTCTTATCACTTTTCACTCTGTCTCCTAACACTGCTTAGTACAGTAAATAGACCCATTGGAGCGAAAAGACGTGATCGGCTAAAAAAAGTTTAGCCGATTACGTCATTTTGCCAGGCGGAAAATTATCGCCGTATTCAATTTGAAAGACTTTCTGCTTAGGCGGGAAGTCAATGCAATGTACAGTAAGACAGTATGCGAAAAACTTTCACCTACTGTATCAATAGCAGGCGGAAAAAAATGGTGAATTCGGGTGCAACGTTGTGGGAAGCCTTCAACATGCAGTCTTCAGACAGTCCCCTAAAGGTACTCTAAACTGCGTAAATTTTTTTTTAAAAAAACACTGACAGTCAGAACACCCCAAAAATTCACTTTCATTTTGGGGGCGGAAGAAAAAAAATTTGGGGGACAAAGTTAAACATGTAAGGGTAAATTTACTAAGATGGGAGTTCTATTTAAGAAGTTACTGTAGTGTATGTTGCCCATAGCAACCAATCAGATTCTACTTCTACTATTTATCTACAGTAGCACCTTCTAGAAGATAATACCTGGAATCTGATTGGTTGCTATGGGAAACATCACTTCTTAATAGAACTCCCATCTTAGTAAATTTACCCCCTAATATATGAAATGTACTGAGTTTAGTAAGGGTTGGATAACAATACTGAACAAAAGTAGCGAAGAATTTTTTTTTAAAAAGTGCTACATGGGTATACCATAGATCTGGGCATGCGCCTGAGATACGATGACGTACAGTATTGTAGGACATACTCAAGCCAGGTGCAACCTTGGTATTGCAGGCGGCTGTAGTGTAATGGTAAATAATCAAACCAATACATTACGTTGCTTGCACAACCCTTTTGCGGGTTCGAAACTTGGAAGGTTACGTTTTGTATTTTTTATTATTATCACAGAGTCAAGGTTACACTTTTTTGTCATAAAGTACTGTGGCATAGAAATACCAGAATTTCTGGATTATTTTAAAACAAAATAAAATTATACAGCATATATTTTAAAGGTCTCGAACCAGCGGGACAAGAAAATGGAAGATGCAGTAGGGCTAGGCATTAGCCCCCTAGACTACTGCATCTACTGTACTAGAGTCATGGAATCACTACAATGTCTACAGTAAGTCCAGGACAGTGCCGACAGTATTGTACTTACAATAATACAGACAACTGGGCAAGCGCAGTGCTATGAGACTCAAAACGCCACAGTGTAGCGCGTGACTAGCAATGGGCTACTGTATATGTCGTATGGAGCAACAAACTACAGTACTGTAGCTGGGCACATCTACAGTACATACAGTATAATGTATTGAGTTTTGTAAGGGTTGGATAACAATACTGAACTACAGTACTATAGTGAACATTTAAAAAAAAAATATATATAAATTATCAAGGTCTCGAACAGAAGGAGAGAAGTGTAAGCAAAGCGGATCACATAACCCCTTGCCCACAAGTCTCTCCTAGTAAGAATTGCATCTGTCCTCTACAGTACTTTATGTGACATCTCCAGTACCGTACGATGAAGTAATCAGGCAGCTGTAGTGTAGAGGTAAGAAATCGAACTTCTACATTGCAGACGTCTGTACAACCCGGTTCTGGGTTAGAAACCTGGAAGGTTAAACTTTTTTTTTTATTATTATTATTATTATTATTATTATTAGACAGTCAAGGTTACACTTTTTATTTTTTAATATTATTATTATTACACAGTCAGTGTGTAATACGGAGATCCCACTTTCACTGTGTGTGAATCATGACCCGCTACTGTATGATCTTCCATATACACCATGGCATAGCGCTACAAGGGTATGGCTATGGCACAGCACCCCTGGCAATGCATTGCAACCCCTCCACTGGGCACTCGCCAGAGATCCCATTTGTACCGTAACCCCTCGGAGCTGGCTAACAGTCACCACAGCGCCAACTGTGCAGACATTGAAGCAAGTTTGCGCTCTAATGCAGTCAGTGTAATACAGAGACTTCCCTCCCAAACAAAGCCCACTACTGTAGCACTTTCTGAAGTTACTATTCTGTATACTGTAAGTACTGTAAGTCTGGGACAGTGCAGAATGTCACAAGTGTGAAAATTCAGCAGTACTGTACTGTAGGAATGCAGACAACTGGGCATGTGCCATGGCATTGTGCTACTTGATTTATGGCTTGGCTCCACTGGGCATGCGGCACACATTCCATTTTCATTGAAACCCCTCCACTGGGCATGCGCCAACCACGCTAACATTGACGCAATTTTGCGGTTTAAATGCACAGCCAGTTTGTAATGCAGAGCCCTCTCTCTTAAACAGAGCCCACTACCAGTCGCTGGTCATAAAAAATCACTATAGTGTCCAAGTCTGAGACAGCGCTGGCATTGATGCAAGTTTGCGTTCTAAGGTACAGTACAGTATGTATAGTAATAAAAAATCCAACTTTCGCTGTTTGACTCTCGAAGCACTGGGCATGCGTCCACATGTACTGTATTGAATACTGAATATTTTAAGTGAAGATTTTAAAAATAATAAAAACATATATATTTTCAAGGTCTCGAACCCATGGAACAAGAAGAAGGGAGAAGTGGTGAGACTAGGCATTAGACCGCTAGGCTACACGCTTCACCCATTACTAGAGCTCTGTAGTTTGTAAAGTAATGAAACCACTACAATGTATAAGTCTGGGATATTGCCGACAGTATTTACATTTGCGCAAGTGTGATTTCAACCACACAGTCAGTGTGTAATACAGAGCTTAATGATTTCAAACTTTATTAGACATTCTTCCACCGCTTTATTATACATTCCTGATTCCATGTGGAAAACACTGTAATACTGTATAGTGTACCGAATCACCACTTCTGTCAACCAATCATCGGGCGGTGATACAGAACATACATTGGAAATCAGACGCATGCGCTATGTAGTTTAGGAAAAGTTACACCTGGTGGGCAAAAAGTTGTATTACACGTAATGACTTTCTTCCAGGGTTAGGCTATGCTACATTACTAAACTTTCTTTGTGGTGCGACTCATGGCGTGGTGTGTGGCGTGCCATGCGTGGCATGAGAGATAACGCTATGATGCAGCATAATTCCTGGCACATCGGTATCTGTTGTTGGAAGGTGTGGAAATTGTTCCTGCCATGTCGATATGCCTGTGCGGTGTGTCGTTTAGAGAAGCAAGGCCAACGATCCAATGAATAGAAATGAGATATCATTTTGGATGACTTTTCTATTTTAAGAAATGACGGGTCCAAATTGTTAGTCCAGTCATCACTTGATAGGTTATGTAAATTCGTATTTGCATAATGTTGCAATTGAAAATATGCAAAAGTGTGATTTTTAAGGAAACCACATTTTTCTATCGCTTTATGAAAGGATAACGGTTTCCGGGAAGAAATCTCCATAATGCATCTAAGAGAGGAGAGTCCTGATCTAGACCAGGCATAGAAGGGATAATTGGAACTACCGTTTTGAAAAGCTGGGTTCCCGCATATTGGCAAGAACAGGGATTCAAAGGGATTCAGATTCCAAGATTTCCTTAACTTCAACCACACTGTTCTAGTAGACATTAGCAATGGATTTTCTGTCACAGTAAGTGGGATGTCTTTTTTTTTCATATGGAGAAAGGCTACAAGATTAAAGTCTGGAATGATTAGTATTGGCGTAGTGGTTTTTAGCATGCATCCAGTCTCTAATATACTGGCAAACAGCTGCCTGATTATAAAAGCCTATATGAGGGAAGTTTATACCCCCTTCTTTTTTGTTTTTTTGTCGAATTTTAAGGCTGATTCTGGGTTTGTTGCCATTCCATATAAAGCATCGTAAAGTGGCATTCAAGTTTTGTTCATCCTTATTAGTTAGGACTATAGGTAATACTTGTAAAACATATAATAGTTTGGAAAGGATATCATTTTTATAAGTTGTGCACAACCTAAAAAAGATAATTGTAGATTTTGCCAATTACCCAGTTTTTCCGTGATTTTGGAAATTACTTTGGTAATATTAAGTGAGTATAGTGAAGAGATATTTATTGGCAATTGAATACCCAAGTAAGGGATAGAAGAATTTGCCCTAAGGAGATTTAGGTTAGTTGCCCATCGGGGACACTGGACTGGAGATAAAGCCATGGCTATCGATTTTTGGATATTTATAGAAGATCCTGAAATTAGGCCAAATTGAGATATCTTAGATATGACCTCCCTCATACCATCTTCGGGGTTAGAGAAAAAGAGAAGTAAATCGTCAGCAAAAGCTAGAATCTTCAGATATTTAGAGCCTATAGGAATGCCTTCAAAGTTTTTAGGTTTTGCAGGATACGCAGCAGGAGGTCCAAGGCTAAATTGTTCCCCTAGCAAGATGGACTGGGGCCCGTATCAGATTGTTAACAATTAGTTTGGTAGTGGGGTTGGAGTAGAAAAAACGGATCAAACCAATGAATCTAGGGTCCTGATTTAAGAGTGTAATGGGACGATAGAATCCCACCAGTTCCTCATCTTTATTAGGTTTTGTCAGTAGTATAGTATGGGCTTTGTTGAAGTCTGGATAGTATGCCCTGCCTTTTCTGATTTGTTGAAATAGAGACGTAAGAGCAGGGGTCAACTCATCACATAAGAGCTTATAGTACTCGCCACTAAAGCCATCTAGCCCTGGAGCTTTGTTAAGTTTAAATGATTGAATGGTGCGCCAGACCGCTTCTACCGTCACATCCGATTCCAAAATCTCCCATTGCGACATTGTAAGTTTTGGTAATTGAGCCTCTGAAAGTATGGATAAATCTTATTGGGGAGCGTCAGGGTTAGCTAGATATAGTTCTGAATAAAAAGAATGAAAGTTATTTGCTATGTCAGATTGTGAAGTGATGGTATCACTTGGGCTTTTCAATTTGGAATAAATTTCCTTTTAGATTGTTGGTGGACAATATATGATAGTAGTTTTCCTGCCTTCCCACCCCATCTAAAATATCTATTTTTAGCGTAGTACACTTTCAGCTGAGCTTTGTTGGAAAGTTTCCATGAGATTTTTGTGTTGTATGTAAGTGTCTTTATGGGTTTCTGATGGATTAGTCAGATAATTATGGCAAGCTTCGCTAAGATATTGGTTAAGTTTTTGAACGTTTTCCCTTCGTTCTTTATTTCTATGTGACATATAGGTGATTACGTGGCCCCGCATAACGGCCTTAGCCGCAGACCAAAATAAAACTGGGTCATTTTGGTGTATCTCGTTGGTGGTTCTATAGCAGTCCCACTTATTTTTTAGATATTTTTAAAAATCCTCTTTTACATATAGGTAGGATGGGAAGCACCAGTTTTTATTTTTATCTTGTGGGGAGTTCAGAGAAATGTCTAAATATATGGGTGCATGGTCTGATATTTCCTATATAAGCCTTTTGTAGTCTCGGAAGAAGTGAGTCTGCAGCAAGAATATGATCTATCCTAGTAAAGACATTATGTACATGTGAGAAGAATGTAAATTCTCTGCTATCATGATTTAGTAGTCTCCATGGATCTATTAGGTTATGATGTGAGGTTAATAGTCGAATTCCATCCCTCTGTCCAGTATGATGTGATGGAAGAGTTGGTGATCTATCAATGGAAGAATCAATTAAAAGGTTAAAGTCGCCACCAACTATTAAGTTGGGGGTGTCCATTTTCATTAATAGATTGGAAATTTTGAAAAAGAAGTCGAATTTAGGTGTATTTGGGGCATATATGTTGTGCATAATGAATATTTCGCCAAAATTTTTTATGCTAAGTATAATAAAACGCCCGTCAGGATCAATAAAAGATTTAAGTACATCATACTCCAATCGTCTATTAAGTAAGCTCGCCACACATCTGTTTTTACGTATAAGGAGTTGCTATACATTCACCAATCCATTGACCAGACAGTCTAGCATAGGGCATATCGACCCAATGAGTCTCCTGCAACAGTACAACATCTGGGTTAAAGGATTTCATATGAGTTGCCACTTTTTTCCATTTTATGGCTGAGTCTACACCTACTACATTCCAAGATAGGAAATGCAACTTCGAAACAGTATTAGTCATAAAATAATCAAATAACAATGGAGGATCGGTTATTATTAACCAATCCCTCTCCTTGTATGGCCTGCAATATATAATGTATTAGGTTTCGAAGCCATCGTCCCATCCCAGTTAGCTGGATGATTTGACTTCTGAATATGTGGATCGTACTGAAAAGCAACCAGCTGTATCTGGAGATATGGGCCACCCCCGACCCCGGGTCCACCGCTCAAGGAAAAAAGACGGAGAAAGAAGAAAAAACAAAAGGAGACTATTGATAGTGTATCCAGTTGTAAACCTGTGAGTCTTAGACTCAATGCAACTTAGAAAAACTGGATAGCCACCTCTAGGATGGATATCTTAGTTCAGCCGTTAGGAGGGGAATGGTTATGCCCATCAGGTGAGCGTGTTGGCAGATTGAAGTGAGATCTAGCTGCCTGTGGTGTGTCAAAAGGTGATTGATTTACCATCTAGTATGACTCTCAGTTTTGCTGGGTATTGATGAACAAATTTAAGTTTCTTTTCAAAGAGAAATTTGCAGATCGGACTAAATTCTCTTCTTTTAAGAGAAACAACGGCTGAGAAGTCCTGAAAAATGAGTACCGTGAAATCACGGATTTTAAGGGAGGAGACCTTACGGTATGCTCGTAAGATGTTCTTTATCTCGAAAATCTAAAAATCTGGCTATCACCTGTCTGGGATTGTTATTTTTAGACTGGCGTTCAGGGCCAATACGGTGACAGCGTTCAATGGCCATCATGCCATTAGTAGTAGAGACCTGAAGGGCACTCACCAGATCTACAGTAAGTCGTTGAGGTCTGGGCCTTTGATCGACTCAGGGAATCCCAGGAATCGCAGATTGTTGCATCTATTGCGATTTTCCTGGTCATCTAATTTGTCAGTTAAGTCCTCTATAACCTTGGATTTTATATCTACAATATTCTGCAATGCAATTAGAGCATCTTCGTTGTCACTGGTACGCTGTTCCAGATCTACTATACTTTTAGTGTTGGATTCAAGCTTAGTTAAAATTGTATTTATGGACACCTGGATGGTATCCATGTTTTTTATCTATGGATGTTTGGATGTTATCTAATTTTTTATCCATTTATTGGAAAATTGGAAGATCATCCTGAGACATATCGGATACAGGAGAGAGTAGATCCGCCTGTGAAGGGGAAGGCTGAGATTCTTCCACTTTGGTTACATTCTGTGTTATGGTGTTTTTGTTTTGTTGAGATTTATTACCTCCTTTGTTTGGGTTACCCATTCTCTGGGGTAGCTGTGTATGATTGTATAGAAATCTTTCCATACCAATTTTTCCATACCATATCTTCTTTCCTTTCCAGACCAATAGAAATATAGCTGCTCTTTTTTCATATATATATATATATATTAGGGGTGTGCACCGGCCACTTTTCGTGTTTTGTGTTTTGGTTTTGGATCTGGATCTTTCTTCGTGTTTTGGATCTGGATTGGTTTTGCCAAAACCACCCTTCCGTGTTTTGGGTTCTGGGTTTTGTGTTTTGGATCTGTATTTTTTTTTAAAAAAGCATAAAAACAGCTAAAATCACAGAATTTGTAGGTTTTTCTGCTCCTATGCTATTATTAACCTCAATAACCTTAATTTCCACTCATTTCCAGTCTATTCTGAACACCTCACACCTCACAATAGTGTTTTTATGTCCAAAACGTTGCACCGAGGTAGCTGGATGACTATGCTAAGCGACACGAGTGGGCGGCACAAACACGTGACCCATCTAGGCGTGAAACTGCAGTGGCAGGCAGGATGGCAGTTTGAAAAACTAGGCCCCAAACTGTACATAATGCAAAGAAAAAAAAGAGGTGCAAGATGGAATTGTCCTTGGGCCCTCCCACCCACCCTTATGTTGTATAAACAGGACATGCACACTTTAACAAACCAATCATTTCAGCGCCAGGGTCTGCCACACAACTGTGGCTGAAATGATTGGTTCGTTTGGGCCCCCACAAAACAAGCTGGCAATTAATGTGTCCCTGCACAAACTGGCTCTATGGAGGCAAGATGTCATCCTCATCCTCCTCATCCACCGATTCCTCACCCTCTTCAGTGTGTACATCCTCATCCTCACAAAGTATTAACTCGTCCCCACTTGAATCCACCACCACAGGTCCCTCTGTACCTTCTGGAGGCTGGTCTCCCTGGAAGAGCTGATAATTCATTTTGATGAACATCATCTTCTCCACATTCTGTGGAAGCAACCTCCTACGCCTTTCGCTGACAAGGTTCCCGGCTGCACTAAACACTCTTTCGGAGTACACACTGGAGGGGGGGCAACTCAGGTAAAATAGAGCCAGTTTGTACAGGGGCCTCCAAATTGCCTCTTTTTCCTGCCAGTACAGGTATGGACTGTCTGCCATGCCTACTTGGATGCTGTCACCGATGTAATCCTCCACCATTCTGTCAATGGTGACAGTATCATATGCAGTGACAGTAGACATGTCAGAAATTGTTGCCAGGTCCTTCAGTCCGGACCAGATGTCCAAACTTGGTCCTGCCTGCCCTGCATCACCGCCAGCGGGTTGCTTAGGATACCTAAGTTTTTTCCTGGCAGCCCCAGTTGCAGGAGAAAATGAAGAAGGAGCCGTTGACGTGTCACGTTCCGCTTCAGCTGACAGTGTGTTCACCAGCAGGTCTTTGCACCTCTGCAGGCTTGTGTCGGCCGGAAAGAGAGACACCACATAGGCTTTAAACCTAGGATCGAGCACGGTGGCCAAAACGTAGTGGTCTGATTTCAACAGATTGACCACCCTGGAATCCTGGCAAAGCGAATGAAGGGCTTCATCCACAAGTCCCACATGCCGAGCGGAATTGCTCCGTCTTAGCTCCTCCTTCACTTTCTCCAGCTGCTTCTGCAAAAGCCTGATGAGGGGAATGACCTGACTCAAGCTGGCAGTGTCTGAACTGACTTCACGTGTGGCAAGTTCGAAGGGCTGGAGAACCTTGCACAACACGGAAATCATTCTCCACTGCGCTTGAGTCAGGTGCATACCCCCTCCTTTGCCTATGTCATAGGTGGATGTATAGGCTTGTATGGCCTTTTGCTGCTCCTCCATCCTCTGAAGCATATAGAGGGTTGAGTTCCACCGCGTCACAACCTCTTGCTTCAGGTGATGGCGGGGCAGGTTCAAGAGTGTTTGCTGGCGCTCCAGTCTTCGGCACGCAGTCGCTGAATGGCGAAAGTGGCCAGAAATTTTTCGGGCCACCCAAAGCGTCTCCTGCACGCCCCTGTCGCTTTTCAGAAAATTCTGCACCACCAAGTTTATTGTGTGAGCAAAACATGGGACGTGCTGGAATTTGCCCAGATGTAATGCCCGCACAATATTGGTGGCGTTGTCAGATATCACAAATCCCCAGGAGAGTCTAAGTGGGGTAAGCCACTGGGCGATGATTTCCCTCAGTTTCTCTAAGAGGTTGTCGGCGGTGTGCCTCTTACTGAAACCGGTGATACACAGCGTAGCCTGCCTTGTAACGAGCTGGCATTTCTGAGATGCTGCTACTGGTGACGCTGCTGCTGTTGCTGCGTAAGGTGATACATCTACCCAGTGGGCTGTCACAGTCATATAGTCCTTAGTCTGCCCTGTTCCACTTGTCCACATGTCCGTGGTTAAGTGGACATTGTGTACAACGGCATTTTTCAGGACACTGAGGACACTTTTTCTGACGTTTCTGTACAGTCTCGGTATCGCCTGCCTAGTGAAGTGGAATCTAGACGGGATTTGGAACCGGGGACACACTACCTCCATCAATTGTCTAAATCCCACTGCACTAATGGCGGATACCGGACGCACGTCTAACACCAACATAGCAGTCAAGGCCTCAGTTATACGTTTTGCTTCAGGATGACTGCTGTCGTACTTCATCCTCCTCGCTAAGGACTGTTGGAGGGTCAATTGTTTAGTAAAAGTAGTGGTGTTCCTACTTCCTCTCTGGGATGATGAACGACTCCCAGCAGCAGCAACAGCAGCAGCGGCAGCAGTAGGCGTAGCAATGTAGGATCCTCCGGAGGAATCCCGGATAGGAGAGTCAGTCATGCCAGTGACATGGCCTGCAGGACTACTTCCGATCCTAACTAAGGAGGAAATTGACGAGGAGGGAGTTGACGGTGTGGTTTGCAGGCGCTTGGATACAACAGGACAACGGGATTTAGGTGTCCCTGGACTGCTTACGGTCTTAGCCAAAGTTTCTGAACTTGACAGTAACTTTTTATGAACGCGCTGCAGGTGCCGTATAAGGGAGGATGTTCCTAGGTGGTTGACGTCCCTACCCCTACTTATTTCACCTTTACATATGGTACATATGGCAAGACAGTTGTTGTCCGGATTTGGATAGAAATATTGCCAGACCAAAGAGGTGGAATGTTTGGTCTTCTGCCCAGGCATGACCGTGATGGGCTTTTTCATCCCACGGACAACAACTGTCTCCCCCGGAGCCTGATTTAAACAAACCACATCACCATCAGAATCCTCCTCGCCAACTTCCTCCTCAGCGCCAGCTACACCAGTATCCTCATCCTGTTGTACTTCAACAGTGACATCTTCAATTTGCATATCAGCAAGTGGACTGTGGGTGCTCCTTTCAGCACTTGCAGGGGGTGTGCAAATGGTGGAAAGAGCCACCTCTTCCCGTCCAGTGCTGGGAAGGTCAGGCATCGCAACCACCACCACACTTGGACTCTCCTTGGGGATTTGTGATATCTTCTTAGAAAGCACAGTTCTTCGCTGTGCTTTTGCCAGCTTAACTCTTTTGATTTTTTTAGTGGGAGGAGGGCTTCCATCGTCATGTGAAGCTGAACCACTAGTCATGAACATACTAGGGATCGACCTTAGCCGTTCCTTGCCACTCCGTGTCGTAAATGGCATATTGGCAAGTTTACGTTTCTCTTCAGCTGATTTAAATGTCTTTTTCAAGGTCATTTTCCTGAACTTTGCCATTTGGGATTGTATGTGCCCTCTACTATGACATTGGGCATCGGCCTTGGCAGACGACGTTGATGGCATGTTATCGTCTATGTCATGACTAGTGGCAGCAGCTTCAGCACTAGGAGGAAGTGGTTCTTGATCTTTCTCTATTTTATTTTTATCGGAGAAAGTTTGGTCCTCCATTTATGTTATATCGATTTGATATATACGTGCGGCTAAACACAGAAAATAATTTTTTTTTGGGTTTGGACTGGAGTGTACTTTGTGGGTTACAGCACCCTTTAACGGTCAAGCCAGCCGGCCCTTTACTTATGACACAGGCGCACGCTTGGCACTACTTTGTTGATGCACGTGCGGCTACTGCGCACACAATTCACAAACACAGAAAATAATTTTTTTTTGGTTTGGACTGGAGTGTACTTTTGGGGGTTACAGCACCCTTTAACGGTCAAGCCAGCCGGCCCTTTACTTATGACACAGGCGCAGGCTTGGCACTACTTTGTTGATGCACGTGCGGCTACTGCGCACACAATTCACAAACACAGAAAATAATTTTTTTTTTGGTTTGGACTGGAGTGTACTTTGGGGGTTACAGCACCCTTTAACGGTCAAGCCAGCTGGCCCTTTACTTATGACACAGGCGCACGCTTGGCACTACTTTGTTGATGCACGTGCGGCTACTGCGCACACAATTCACAAACACAGAAAATAATTTTTTTTTTGGTTTGGACTGGAGTGTACTTTCGGGGGTTACAGCACCCTTAACGGTCAAGCCAGCCGGCCCTTTACTTATGACACAGGTGCACGCTTGGCACTACTTTGTTGATGCACGTGCGGCTACTGCGCACACAATTCACAAACACAGAAAATATTTTTTTTTTTGGTTTGGACTGGAGTGTACTTTCGGGGGTTACAGCACCCTTAACGGTCAAGCCAGCCGGCCCTTTACTTATGACACAGGCGCACGCTTGGCACTACTTTGTTGATGCACGTGCGGCTACTGCGCACACAATTCACAAACACAGAAAATAATTTTTTTTTGGTTTGGACTGGAGTGTACTTTCGGGGGTTACAGCACCCTTAACGGTCAAGCCAGCCGGCCCTTTACTTATGACACAGGCGCACGCTTGGCACTACTTTGTTGATGCACGTGCGGCTACTGCGCACACAATTCACAAACACAGAAAATAATTTTTTTTTTGGTTTGGACTGGAGTGTACTTTCGGGGGTTACAGCACCCTTAACGGTCAAGCCAGCCGGCCCTTTACTTATGACACAGGCACACGCTTGGCACTACTTTGTTGATGCACGTGCGGCTACTGCGCACACAATTCACAAACACAGAAAATAATTTTTTTTTTTGTTTGGACTGGAGTGTACTTTCGGGGGTTACAGCACCCTTAACGGTCAAGCCAGCCGGCCCTTTACTTATGACACAGGCGCACGCTTGGCACTACTTTGTTGATGCACGTGCGGCTACTGCGCACACAATTCACAAACACAGAAAATAATTTTTTTTTTGGTTTGGACTGGAGTGTACTTTGGGGGTTACAGCACCCTTTAAAGGTCAAGCCAGCCGGCCCTTTACTTATGACACAGGCGCACGCTTGGCACTACTTTGTTGATGCACGTGCGGCTACTGCGCACACAATTCACAAACACAGAAAATAATTTTTTTTTTGGTTTGGACTGGAGTGTACTTTCGGGGGTTACAGCACCCTTAACGGTCAAGCCAGCCGGCCCTTTACTTATGACACAGGCGCACGCTTGGCACTACTTTGTTGATGCACGTGCGGCTACTGCGCACACAATTCACAAACACAGAAAATAATTTTTTTTTTGGTTTGGACTGGAGTGTACTTTCGGGGGTTACAGCACCCTTAACGGTCAAGCCAGCCGGCCCTTTACTTATGACACAGGCGCACGCTTGGCACTACTTTGTTGATGCACGTGCGGCTACTGCGCACACAATTCACAAACACAGAAAATAATTTTTTTTTTGGTTTGGACTGGAGTGTACTTTCGGGGGTTACAGCACCCTTAACGGTCAAGCCAGCCGGCCCTTTACTTATGACACAGGCGCACGCTTGGCACTACTTTGTTGATGCACGTGCGGCTACTGCGCACACAATTCACAAACACAGAAAATAATTTTTTTTTGGTTTGGACTGGAGTGTACTTTCGGGGGTTACAGCACCCTTTAACGGTCAAGCCAGCCGGCCCTTTACTTATGACACAGGCGCACGCTTGGCACTACTTTGTTGATGCACGTGCGGCTACTGCGCACACAATTCACAAACACAGAAAATATATTATTTTTTTAGCACTTGGGGGGAGCACCCCTGATGGACAGAGCACCCCCTGGACAACACTACAGCACTCCTTTAGGACTGGGACACTGCACAGGACTTTGGAGTGGACACAGCCCCTATGGAGAACTGACTGCACAACACAGTCCAGCCAGCCCCTATGGACTTTGAAGTAGTGGACACAGCCCCTATTAACAACAGCAGCACAGCACAACACAGCCAGCCCCTATGGACTTTGAAGTAGTGGACAACAGCAGCACTACACTACACTACACTACACAGCCCTAACTCCCACCCTCCCTCTTCACTGTCCACAGCCGAGTGAGAAAATGGCGCCGACTCGGGTACCTTATATAGGATCCAAAACCCGCGAGACTCGGAAGGCGGGATGATGACGTTTTGCCTCGATTTCAGATCCGAGTCAGGCGGGAAAAGTCGAGCCTGACTCGGATCAGACTCGGATCGGGGGGGTTCGGGGGGGTTCGGATTTCAGAAATCCGAACCCGCTCACCCCTAATATATATATATATATATATATATATATAATAAGACTGGAACAGAGCGCCTAGCCTATATCCAAACATATATATGCAAAATATATGTGCACAAGTCAAACTCAGGTATACTCAAAGCACCCCCCAATATATAAATATATATATATTTTTTTTAAAAAACTTATTCTATTATTGCACCTATTTCTACACAATAATTATATGAATTTTGGTTTGAAAGATTTTATGAAATATTTTACAAAATCACTCATTGTTTTTTACTAAAGTGAGATGTATATTAATACTGTATGTATTTATTAAGCACAATTGCACTTTTTTCTATTACTAAGCACTTTGTTATATATATATATATATATATATATATATATATATTTTAAAGGTATAGTGGCACGCTAGGTGCTCTGTTCCAGTCTTTTTATTGTATTTTTTCATGTGTAGCAGATTGCCACTGCTACAGGTGTTCTGGTTGAGCTGACACCCATATATTGGGGGGTGCTTTGAGTATACCTGAGTTTGATTTGTGCACATATATTTTGCATATATATGTTTGGATATAAGAAAAAATTACTATATATTAATTTATGAAGAACTCTAATTAGTGAGGGTCCACATTAAAAGTGGCGCTGTAATCTTCATTTCTTTATATATATATATATATATATAATGATATGGATAGATAAAATAAATGACCCGTCCTAGACAATAATCAGCAAAAGGATTTACTAAACAAAGTTGAGATTAAACTGATAATAATCAATCGGCTACATTTCAGCATAAGCAAAGGAGCTTTGGCTGAATCTACATATGAAATAAATATTTGGAAATACGAATGATAATGTTACGTACAGTGTGAGGAGAAAAAGAATAATCAGGCTATAAGATATGTAATATCACACCTCGAAGAGACAACCACCTCTCTCTCCTTTCCTCTCCCTCCTCCCCACCCCTAAGTAAAGGTTAAAGAGTAGACACTCAGTACCCTCAAAGATCCACAAGATGGTGCTGTCTACAACAGATTGACACTGTGGGATAAAGTAATGGTAGAGCAGAACAGTTTATAAATCTGTGTTGCAGAACGATGTAACTAGCGTTGTGCTCTCAATGGGGTAGATGTATGAAGCCCAGAAACGGTAGCAGCGCACGTTAAGTGCACTACCGTTTCTCCCCGATGTATGATCGGGGGTCTGGGCGGTAAATGACAGGGGCGCTATGCGCCCCTGTCATTATCGGCGCTGCTATCTACAAGATAGCAGCGCTGACAGCCTGGACTATGTACGAACGGTCAGATCGTCTGACCGTTCGGCCGGCTGTAGCTGTCTTTATTTGAGGCAGAAAACATGGCCCTGCTGATGGCAGATCAATCAAATCAATGGATGGAAAAATTGAAGCAACAAGTAGACTCCTACAGAAAGGAGTTAATTCAGTTTAAAAAAGTAAAACTGAAAAAGGTACAAATGGATTACATCCAACACAGCGTGTATAAATGGTTACATCATGTACCAAGACCATCACAGGAAAGTCAAGGTCGAAGATGGAGAAATAACAGGAAATTAAACACACGCTCTAATTTTCCCTCCTGTACATCAGCCAGTGAAGCAGAGAGTTCCCCTTCAAACAGATCCGTCTCTTTTCAAAGGAGTGTCCCTTTAGGGGTAGAGACAAGAGCCGGGAGGGCCTCAGCAAGAATAGACCTGCGAGGCGAGGTGGACAGACACAGAGGCAGAGGAAGCCGCAGGCCTGCCAGAAGCCCCAAAGTTTGATATTTAATCTTTCAAAAACCCCCCTTACAGCTAGCGAAGAAAAGGTACTAAGCAGGGGGTTAAGCTTTGTACCGACTCAGAGGTTTGATGAGTTTCAATGGAAATTGGACACTTACAAGTTACAGCATAAATTACGACTAAAAGAACACTATGGAAAATGTAAAAATAATAAAAAGAATATAGTAATGGATTATACCTTACCGCAACAAGTTAAAAAAGCTGGACCAGCATCTACGTATGATCCTGTATCGACAAATTCGTCAATCAAAACATTTGCCAGATTATTGGAAACAGCAGGCACGGAGTGTGTTCCTTTCAAACATCATAATCTCCCAAGAGAGGAACGCATTGCCCTTAAAAATTTGAGCCTACGGAGAGACATTATTATCAGAGGGGCTGATAAGGGAGGGTCCATCGTGGTATTGGATCTAGATATGTATAAAGCTGAATGTGAACGTTTACTATCAGACGTTCAGACATACAGACAGTTGCAATCAGATCCTACTGTCATTTTTCAGAACAAATTGGAATGTATTTTGGATAGAGCGATGTGTGCAGGTATGATTGATAGTGAGATCAAAAATGCACTTTTTAAAAAACATCCGGTAGTGCCTATTTTGTATATAATTCCAAAAATACACAAAAACGCTCAGAGGCCCCCTGGTAGGCCTATCATCTCTGCCAGGGGATCTCTGTGTGAACCCATTGCTCTATATCTCGATGCGTTCTTGCAACCCTGCATACAGGACACATTCACGCATCTCAAAGACACATCCACGTTAATACGTCCTTTAATGGAGATAGAGGAATTGCCTAGTGATTTAGCGTTAGCCAGCATTGATGTTGCCAGCCTCTACACATGCATTCCACATGGTAGAGGTTTGGGTGCTGTCAGACGTCTTATCACAGGCAACTCTAATTATATAGGTCCAGATATTGATTTGTTTAAGGAACTGTTAGAGTTTACCTTGTTGCATAATTTTTTTATCTTTGATGGTAAATTTTTTGTTCAAACAACAGGCTGCGCAATGGGTTCTTGCGTAGCCCCGTCATATGCTAATACCTATATGCATGAAATTGAAAAAGATTTGTTTTTTTCTGATATAACAGTGTCCAGCAGGGTCTACAAATACTATCGATACATAGATGACATCCTGGTTTTGTGGCATGGTTCGTCTCAAGACTTGGCTACTTTAATAGATGAGCATAATGGTTCTGAATGTCCAGCCAAGCTCACTATGGTAACCAGTCAAAGTGATATCAATTTTTTGGATGTCAATATTTCAATAGAAACAGGTGTACTACATACTAGATTATACTCTGAGCCAACAGACCGTAACACCCTTCTCAAATTTGACAGTTTTCACCCTAGACAAACTATTGCCAGTCTCCCATACTCGCAATTTGTGCGAGTATGTAGGATTACTAGCAATATATGTGAACGAGACAGGCAATTAGATCTGATGTTTAACAAATTCTTAGTTAGGGGTTATCCCAAGAATTTGCTACAAAAAGCGATGGGGAAAGCTAAAAATATTGATCGGAAAGTTTTACTACAAACTAGAGGAAATCAAGACAAGAAACAGAAAGCACTACCTTGGGTCAATAAATATAACAATAGAAGTAATTTTACTAGCAAAAAGGCTAAAGAATTATGGCCCCTAGTCACCACAGATCCAGACTTACAATGTCTGAGGGATGTTAAAATTATGCCTAGTTTTGTAAGGGGTGCTAACATCAAGGACCTGGTAGTACATACGGACATCACCAATTGGCACATTAATTCTGGTGTGCGTAAAAAGGGTGGGTGTTATAGGTGCATAGGTTGTGCCACATGCACTTATATGGTCACAGGGAACACCTTCTCGCATCCATATTCGGGTAGAATTTTTACCATCAAATTTCCTTTGACATGTACATCCATGTTTGTAGTATACCTGCTGTCTTGCCCATGTGGGTTACACTACGTGGGCAAGACAGACAGGCAATTTAAAGAGAGGATGGCACAGCATAGGGCTGCCATCCGGGCCGCATTGGTGTCTGGGTCTAGTGAGCAAGCTGTGGCCAGACGCTTTGCGGAAGCAAGACACAGCATGGCGATGTTAAGATACCGTGTCATTGATCAGGTACCCCCGTCTTTGCGGAGGGGAGAAAGATCGAGGAAACTATTGCAACTAGAAAGCAAATGGATTTTTCGTTTGGACACAGTGAGTCCTAGAGGTCTTAATGAATCCTTAAGTCTTAGTTGCTTTTTATGATTGATGTTGATGTGATATTGTGAGTATTAAGCAGGTTTCAATTGAATGCACATGCATTAAGAAACTTTTTTGCTTCTTGTGCTAAGGATTGTTGTACTGTGGTTGTTTGAGTACCAGCTGGCTACTGCAGGTATTTAAATAGCATTGAGATACAGATATTGAATGCATTAGGTATTACAGGAGTTATGACATCTATATTAGAAGCTGGGATTGTAGGTATAATCCAGATGAAAGGCATCAGTGTAAGAATCAATATACATTCATACATTTTTCACAATATTTTTTAGTACACTATATATATTTGTTTTTTGTCTTTTATTATTTTCACTTTTTTGAATTTTTATTATGCGGTTTGTGTGTAATACACAGATATTAAGTATCTTGTTCACGATGTTTAGTACAGAGACATGGTGTATCTAGGAGTTGCCATCATGTATGTGTCTTTTTAATATTTTGTATGTATTTGTCATGTGCTACATATTTATATCGGTAGTTTTGTATAACTATAATTATTATTTTTTTATATATTATTTTTTTTTATATTTTTGCATAATGTTATTTAATTAGCGTTAAGTGTGTTTATACATTTCAAATTTTGAGCACAATCATTACTTTTTGCATTGTATTAATTATTTTGATTATGTTGTGAATATATTGGTGTCAGTCAAGATAGTGATTCAATTTTCACATTTGAGTATTGCAAATGTTTTTTATTATGTATGGTTTTGGTTTACACATGATTTAACAGCTGGTTGTTCTGTTTTCAGATATATATATCAGCGCAACATGAGCGAATGTTGTTTACATTCGTCTCTATGGAGATACTGACACCAGGGAACCCTTGCTCCCCGGGTCCATTTCGAGTGACGTCACATCCGGTGCGACGTCATTTCCGGAAGCGGAGGTGCGGCAGGTGCTAGACGCCGGTGACCCACAGGAGGATGGGTAAGTCCTGATTAACAGTAGTATTTATTGTCACAGTGTGTGTTATTGTTGTATGTCCTGATGAAGGGGTGAAAGGCCCCGAAACGTCGATCTGTTAATACACTCGTTTTGCACATCAGTCTGGGAGTGACGCCTGTTTGTTCTCACTGGAGTATGTATGGAGTTCTGCTACCATAGAGGAAGGCACCCCAGCAAGTTATAGTTGGTGTCAGCTGCCAGCAGAGTGCCGGTTCCTATATATGGGTGATATATATATATATACATATACATAAACATTACATATAATACACTGCAAATGACACTACATTCAACTGCCCAGATTCAGTGTCTGGGAAGGCTATAGCGCTGTGTACACTGACCCAATAGGCAAGATACGCAGGGGGACTGGACCAACTGCCATCCTAGGAGATCTGCTGCTGCACCATAGAGATAAAGTTGTCGCCTTTAAACCTCAGAGGAAGCGCGGTCCACGGAGGAAGCAGCTCAGGGATGCCAGACCTTGTACTGGAAAGGTGCACTGAGCTGAAGGGAGGAGCCTCTGAACAGGGAAGACTGCCTCCCCTGGCCGGCTATTAAACCCCAGGACGCCGGCTACCGGCTGCGATCTATAAGTCCCTGGTGGTCTAGTGGGGTATGGGGGGGGCCCGCTGGAACTGCCAGTGCCTCTGGTCTGTCCCCAGAGACTGGAGGCAAAGACTGCATATACCCACGGGTCACCGCCATGATCTTACCTGTTCCCCGGCGATCCGGCAGCATTCCTGGGTTCCCACAGAGTCTGGCTAGCACAGACTCTGGGGTTCCGCCGCAATCCCCAGATCTGTACTGGCGTTGCGGCGCTGACGGGGTGGAGGACGTCCAATGGACACTCCGATGCTGCTGCTCTGATGAATTCTAAAAATAAAATAAAATTAAAACTCATAAATTAAAATTAAGTTTAGGGGCTGCTAATCAGCCTCCTTGCGATAACGGTGACCCGACTTTGGCCAGGCACCAAGTTAAATTTAGGTGCCTCTGGCTTGGGGGTGGGGTTATATGGAGAGTGGACCCAGTGCAACCTGGGAGCTGAAAACTTTAACTGCGTGGTGCCCAGATTTGGTTCCCAACCTATACCCTAAGGTCAACCATGTGGACCCCTTATGGACCCCGGAGAAGAAATATCCTTATAGAAAGTGAGGAGAAGGTCAGCTATATCTGGAGTAGTTGTAACAACCATACCATCAGGATGCACAAGCTCAGCAACTATCGGAGATGGACGATCAGCGTGTACTAGAGAACTCCCTGTCCTATCTGCATTCACATAGTATGTATGTGATTTAAATAATAGACTATGCATATTCCTATCAGAGATATAAGCTGTCCACGCAGACTGAGCTGCCAACCAATGGATCCTAGACATATCCAATTTGTCCCGCAAATAGACCAGTTCCAATTGACGGGACTCTGATTCAAGTTCAGCTTCTCTCTTTCTATAAAAAAAGCTTCAGTTCAGCAACACACTTAATCAGAGTAGCTTGCATATATGCCTTAAAGGAGTCCCACACAACTGCTGCTGAGGCAGAGCCAACATTATCCGCAAAATACCAATCCCACAGAGCCTCTGACTCAGAACCAGCTTTCATTTGAATAAACCAGAAGGGATGTAACTTCCAAAATACTTGACCTCTAGGACTATCTACCTCCAAGGACATCATGAGGGGAGAATGATCAAACACCCCTCTGGCTTTATAAGTAACGTGACATATTTTGGTGATCAGACTGGGGGAAACCAAAGCCAAATCAATTCTAGAAAAAGAATGATAAGTCGCAGAGAAACATGAGAACTGCTGTAAACCCAGATGTTTAACCCTCCAGGCATCTACCCACCCCAGGCTCTCTATCAAGCTGGCAAAAAACCATTTCCCTTTAACCAACTGTACATGAGAGGTAACGCACCATTTGTCCATACAGGGGTCTAGGAGATTGTTAAAGTCCCCAAAACAAAATTATCGGAGTACTTGGAGTTAGAGCCACAAATTCAGCTGCACACTTAAGCACCTCATATGAAAAAGGATGGGGTATATAAACAGCTAATTTTATATATATATATATATATATATATATATATATATATGCATGGAATGTATCTTACAATCAAGAAACACATATCTTCCATAGGGATCGACTAAACTGAATTTAACACAAAGGAGACAGATCTTTTAATTAAAATCGAGACCCCCCTGGACGATGATGTGTGGGAGGCGTGGTATGCCCAGCCCACCCATTGACCATCTAAGAGAGAGGAGTCTACTACCAACTAAATGGGTCTCTGTTAAACAAATAATATCAGCGTTATATTGTTTAAGCATCTTCTCTACCAGAGAGCATTTAACTTTATCATTGATCTCACGGATATTCCATGTAAGATAATTTAGCTTAGCCATAGCACAATGGATAGCCCATAACTGCAAATTTCACATTTTCCCCTCGAACCCAGCATACAGAAACACTGAAAAAAATAACACCTAATACAGCCCCAAATATAAAAAATAAGAGGAACAAACAAAAACTCTCAAAACCCCTCAATCCTCCCCTATGCCTGACCCCATATACCACCCCCAACATCGGCATACCTATATCCCAAACATACACAAATTATAAAATTAAACGGATATCAAACCCACAAAGGAGCAATAGAGTGTAGCAGCTACCATTGCAAGGGAGTCCCACGGCAATAAAAAATAATAAAAATAAAAAAACAGCGCAATAGACACATATACTTAAATCTATACCTCACACATCAAAGTTAGGAAAACAGAATATAGAATGTTGGTAAATGACTTGTATAGAACCTGCATCTTCAAGAAAAAACAGAACTATTATATAACAGCAATAAACACGTAGAAGTTCAGGTTGGAGCCAATTGACGATTCCCCAGAGCATAACGATCCAGCCACACAGCCGCCTCCCATGGAGTTGAAAAAAATTTAGATTCCCCATCCACCACAATCCGGAGTTTGGATGGGAATATCATAGTATATGATAAATTAAGGTCTCTAAGTCTACTCTTAATAGGAAGGAATTGAGCCCTATCCTTTTGGACCTCCATTGCAAAATCCGGGAAAGTAGAAATCTTCACGCCATTTCTAGACAAATGACCTTTAATGCGTCCCAGCCGTAACACTACATCCCGGTCTTTAGAATTTAGCAATTTTGCAATTAAGGTGCGAGGTGGAGCACTAGGCCAGAGGGCGGCAAGCTGGAGCAGGGTGCACCCTTTCCACAGCAAATTTTAAGGTAAAAGAGTCCCTGCCATAGGATTCAACAACCCATGTTTCCAGAAATAATTCA
The DNA here is from genome assembly GCA_031769625.1 of Taudactylus pleione. Lineage (NCBI taxonomy): Eukaryota > Metazoa > Chordata > Amphibia > Anura > Myobatrachidae > Taudactylus > Taudactylus pleione. The sequence continues at coordinate 106,552 of JAUIMM010001408.1, read as the reverse complement.
GAAGAGGAGCCTTCCTCACCCTCAAGCAGCTCAACAAATTGGACATTTTTCCGGCGTAGGCGACCCTCCATATCCAGCAATTTGTTTTGAATAGTGGCCATTTGTTGACTCATAGAAGACACCTTATCTTTCAGTGGACCAAGCAAATCCACTATGGTAGATATGCAAGTTTCCACCTTACCCACCTGTTCCTTAACTTGTTGCACATCCTGTTGCAGGAGAGAAAGATCGCATTGCACCTTTTCAATTTTATCCGAAAGACGTTTCTCACTACCTGCAATGGCCTCCAGTACTTGCTGCAGAGTAACCAGAGGTGGGGCCCCGGTACTCGATCTCTGCAAGTCACCTTCAGCTTCTGGGTTAGAAGATTTGTTTTGTACAAGAGGATGCGCAGTCTGAGAGGAAGGCTGGCGAGCAAACTCTTCCAGCTTAGCTGCAGCGGCAGCAGCCTGCCCAGACTTTACCATAATAGCAGCACTCTGTCTCGCTGTGAGAAGATATAATATGCACGAACCACAAATATTATATAATATATTAGCAGCACTCAGTCCCACAAAGAGCCAGGCAGGAGCTGTGTTAATATAATATGCATGCAGGGAGGTCTGGAAGAGGAAAAAACCAGTTAGAAACTGTGAAGCTATATAATATATCAGCAACACTCAGAGAAAGCCAGGCAGGAGCTGCAGAAATGTAAAATGTAGGCAAGAAGGGCTGTCAGGGAGAGTAATTTTACTCAGGAACACTCTGTCCCACTCAGTGAAAGGCAGAAGCTGTGGCACTGACATGCAGAGCATACTGTAGGAGAAAGGGATGATGGGCCTCCGGACCCGCGAAGCCATGCCCACCTGTGTCCGGAGAATAGCAAATGGGCAGTAGAGGGAAGACAGGCCCGACAAAAGAACTGCAGGGCACCTCTTGGGAAAGAGACCGGGGCCTCACCGTCCTCTACACCGCCGATCAGATACAGATGCAAAGGCTCCAGCCATGCCCAGGACAGCACACAGGTACAGGAGCTCAGTGGAGAGGAGGAGCAGGATCTCAGCAGAGCAGCGGCTTACAGCGGTAGCGGCAGTGCCGACCAGGGACCAGAACACTCTCTGAGGTACCCTGAACACTTAGAGGTCTAGTGTGACCTAAATACAGCAAGTCTACTGGGTCAGGATTGCCAGGAATGGACCTTGCGCCGGGGAACTTCCGGACTTACGTCTCACTCCCTTGCCGACGTAGCCACACTCCAACTATGTTTTTTTAATCTTCCTGTACAGGTTGGGAAAAAAGTTTCAAGTGGAATCTTTGAAAAGGATTATTTAACAGTCAATTGTTTTGGAAAGCACTCTTCCTGGTCCCCTTCTGGAATGAAAATCCACTCCTAGCAGCAGAAGCAGGCGCTGGATTTTCAAGAAAGACACAAAGCAAGACCTTAAATCTGAAATCTTGCATTTGCTCTGTTCTGCGTGTCCATCTGTGGTGGTTAAGTGGACAGTGGGTGCAACTGAAGTTTGGAGGCCCTTAACTAACTATGTTTTTTTTATTGTCCCTGTGCAGGTTGGGAAATGCTTTTCAAGTGGAATATTTGCAAAGGATTATTTAACAGTCAATTGTTTTGGAAAGCACTACTAGAAGTCTTCCTGGTCCCCTTCTGGAATGAAAATCCACTCCCAGCAGCAGGCATGGCGCTCAAGGATTCTTTTGGGGCAAGGACTGATGTGAATGAGTAAAATATTTTTGGTAACTGCCTCCCCTCCCCTTCTCCCTCATAAATTTACTTTGGAATAAAAAAATTAAACTAAATTTACTACCAATCAACCCTTCCTGACCCTGCCTTCAACTACATACATACATCAACTCTCTCAGGCCTCTTGATTAATAAAAACATTTGTTTACTGATGTGCCATGTTGGAAGTTGAACTGCCACGTGTTTGTGCCACCCACTGCTGCTGCTTAGCTTAGTCAGTCAGCTAGCTTGGTGCAAATTCTGGGCCTAAACTGGATACAAATATAGTGAGCTGTGAGGTGGTTAAAATTGACTGGAAACGAGTGGAAATAAATGTTATTGATGTTAATAATTCTGTAGGAACAAAAACAGGCCCCAATTATGTGATTTTAGATGTTTTTATGATTTAAAAAAAATTAAATACAGATCCAAAACCAAAAAACAAAACACGCAAGGGCAGTTTTGGCAAAACCAATCCAAAACCAAAACACGGGGTCGGCGCACATCTCTACTGAAATGCAATAATATTAAATTAATATTGCCGCTAAGTAAATATACCACCAAGATTTTTCGTTATTGCAAAACAAACTCACTCATCAATCCCAATTAGAGTCCAAACTGGATTTTATAAGATATGGTGGAAAATCTGGTTGGACAATAACCTCACATATAAACTGGCAAAAGCTCAATCCACCCCTATGGCTACCTATGGCAGTATTATACCAACAAAGCCATAAAGGACAGAATACACACATTTTTTCTTTAACAAAAATAAAAATCCTAAAAAGAAAAAAAACAGTATCAACAACAACAACAACAACTTAAAAATTAACAAGAAGCCTAAAGGGAGGATGTTCCGTGTTCCCCAATGTACTCTGAGAAATATTTTGACGGAATTATAAAAATATAAATAAATCACATTTAGTGGTGGACTTAGTGGGGAAGTCCAAAAGATATTAAGAAATTGTGTTGCAGCACCATATTCATAACACTGCCATCAATGGATGCAAAAGTATTCAAATCAGTACAATATTTTGAATGTTCATTAAAGAACAGGTAGCCTGCTGCATCATCCAGTTGGTCCCCACTGACTGGAGGAACGTGCCCTATTATGAGGATGGTGTGAGTACATGGATACTATTGGGCACTACCTTTCCCTTGCTGTTGGTGAATAGCCCCAGTCCTATCACCAAATAGGACCAAGAAAGATACCGTAACAACTGTGTTGGGGTGGATAATCACACTAGCGCTTCATTCTATTTAAATGACTATATGATATACAGTGCATCGGGAAGTATTCACAGCGCTTCACTTTTTCCACATTTTGATGTTACAGCCTTATTCCAAAATGGAATAAATTCATTTTTGTCCTCAAAATTCTACACACAATACTCCATAATGACAACATGTAAAAAGTTTTTTTGAGATTTTTGCAAATTTAATTAAAGAAAAAAACCTAAGAAATCACATGTACATAAGTATTTACAGCCTCTGCTCAATACTTTGTTGATGCACCTTTGGCAGCAATTACAGCCTCAAGTCTTTTTGAATATGATGCCACAAGCTTGGCACACCTATCTTTGGGCTGTTTCACCCATTCCTTTTTGCAGCATCTCTCAAACTCCATCAGGTTGGAAGGAAGTATCGGTACATCAATTTTCAGATCTCTCCAGAGGTGTTCAATCGGATTCAAGTCTGGCCTCTGGCTGGGCCACTCAAGGACATTCACAAAGTTGTCTTGAAGCCACTCCTTTGATATCTTGGCTTTGTGCTTAGGGTCGTTGTCCTGATGAAAGATGAACCATCGCCCCAGTTTCAGGTCAAGAGCGCTCTGGAGCAAGTATTCATCCAGGATGTCTCTGTTCATTGCTGCATTCATCTTTCCCACTATCCTGACTAGTCTCCTAGTACCTGCCGCTGAAAAACATCCCCACAGCATGATGCTGCCACCACCATGCTTCACTGTAGGGATGGTATTGGCCTGGTGATGAGCGGTGCCTGGTTTACGCCAAACATAATGCCTGGCATTGACACCAAAGAGATCAATCTTTGTCTCATCAGACTAGAGAAGTTTGTTTCTCATGGTCTCCTTCAGGTGCATTTTGGCAAATTCCAAGCAGGCTGCCTAGTGCTTTTTACTAAGGAGTGGCTTCCATCTGGCCACTCTACCATACAGGCCTGATTGATGGATTGCTGCAGAGATGGTTGTCCTTCTGGAAGGTTCTCCTCTCTCCACAGAGGAATGCTGTAGCTCTGACAGAGTGACCATCAGGTTCTTGGTCACTTCCCTGACTAGGGCCCTTCTCCCCCGATCACTCAGTTTAGACTGCCGGCCAACTCTAGGAAGAGTCCTGGTGATTCCGAACTTCTTCCATTTACCGATGATGGAGGACACTGTGCTCATTGGGACCTTCAAAGCAGCAGATGTTTTTCTGTACCCTTCCAAAGATTTGTACCTCGAGACAATCCTGTCTCAGAGGTCTACAGACAATTCCTTGGACTTCATGCTTGGTTTGTGCTGTGACATGCATTGTCAAGTGTGGGACCTTATATAAACAGGTGTATGCCTTTCAAAATCATGTCCAAACAACTGAATTTACCACAGGTAGACTCAAATTAAGCTGTAGGAACATCTCAAGGATGATCAGTGAAAACAGGATGCACCTGAGCTCAATTTTGAGCTTCATGGCAAAGGCTGTGAATACTTATGTACATGTGATTTTTTATTTATTTTTTTTTTTCTTAAATTTGCAAAAATCTCAAAAAAACCTTTTTACACGTTGTCATTATGGGGTATTGTGGGCCCGATTCTGACCCGCTCGCGAGCGCTGGACGCTCGCAAGTGGGTCGATGGTGCCGAATTGCGCATGCGCACGATGGAGGGAGCTCCGTCGTGCGCATGCGCGAGACCCGAATAACGATGGCCAAGCCGTCGTTATGGGTCTCGCACCAAAGGGGGCATGCTGTCGATGGTGAGTGACAGCACGCCCCCTTTGGTGGGCGTGCCTGGGGCGTGGCTGACAGGCGGAGGCGTTCCAATGGGAACGCCTACCATCTGAGTCCGGCCCCACTGACATCAGTAGTGATGTCAGTGGGAGTGATTTTGGCCAAATCACTCCAGGGCTTGCGGCAGCGAGACCCTACCACATGGTCACGTCGCAAAACGATGGTCGCGATGGTCTCGACCATCATCATGGACGCTCGCTATAGCTGTGGGTGGTAACCCACAGCTATGCGAGCATCCATGAGACTACTCCAAAATGAGGTAGGAGGGCCCTGATTCAGAGCGAGTGCTCTGGTCAGAGCGTCCGGCTCTGAATCAGGCCCTGTGTGTAGAATTTTGAGGACAAAAATGAATTTATTCCCTTTTTGAATAAGGCTGTAACATAACAAAATTTGGAAAAAGTGAAGCGCTGTAAATACTTTCCAGATGCACTGTAGATTAATATAAAAAAACATTTATTCCAACAACAAAAATAATGACATCAAATAGCCCTGGTGTCCGATCAAAGGGGGCGTGCTGTCAATGTTGATTGACAGCACGCCCCCTTTGGTGGGCGTGCCGGGGGCGTGCCTCCCTGACGGGGGCATTCCCACGGGAACGCCTCCCGTCAGAAGCCGGCCCACTGACATCACTAGTGATGTCAGTGGGAGTGATTTTGGCTCTGATAGAGCCCAAATCACTCCGGAGCTTGCGGTTGAAAACCTCAACCGCAGGCTCCGGCTCGCAAATTCGATGGTCGCGATGGTCTCGACCATCGCGACCATCACAATGCACGCTCGTATAGCCTGTGGGTGGTGACCCACAGCTATACGAGCGTCCAGGAGGACGCTCCATGAAAATGGAGGCCGGCCCTCATTCAGAGTGTGCGCTCTGCTCAGAGCGTACGGCTCTGAATGAGGGCCCATATCTCATATTTTCTACTTCAGGGTCCATAGGGTATCCACAGGATACCTTGGGGATGTCCCAAAGCAGTATCCTTTAAGGGTGGGGACGCTCCTGTGCTGTAAGGAGAATCCGCCGCCCGAAGGAAGCATCCTGAGAGGCGAAGGTATCAAAAGCATAATACCTTACAAAAATATGGACAGATGACAACATGGCTGCCAATCATCGCTGAACCGCAGAGGCGCCAAGTCGAGCTGCCCACGAAGGACCCACAGACCTAGTGGAAGAACTTTAATAGAGGATGGAACAGGAAGACCTGTGAATCCATCCTGCCAAAGTTAGCATAGTGGCAGGCCAACCCTTTCTATGGAAACCAGAAAGGACAAAACCGAAAGCCTGATTTCCTAAATGGACTGGTACGGTCAACTTAAATTCGTAGAGCCCGTACCACATCCAAGGAGGCCACACCAGCAGACAGGACTGGGGAAGTAAAGGCCGGTACTATAATTTCCTCATTGATGAGAAACTAGACACCACTGTAGGTAAAAAATCAGGGCAAGTGTGAAGCACTGCCCTGTTCCTAGGAAAGATGAGAAAAAGGGAGGTCTACATGACAGAGCCCCCCATTCTGCGATCCTACTGGCCAAATCAATGGCCGGAAGGAATACAGTCCTAGCCGTAAGTCATTTGAAATCCACTGAGCCCAGTGGATAAAATGGTGGTCCTCGAAGAGCGCTAAGGACCACAGCCAAATCCCAAGGAGCCACCTGTGGAACAAAGGGATGCTGAATATAACGTACACCTTGCATAAAGGTGCGGACCTCAGGAAGAGTAGCAATCCTACGATGAAACCATACTAACAGGGCAGAAACCTGCAAGGCGAAGACCGTTATCTAAGCCCACCTGTAGGAAAGCCAACACTCTGGATATCCAGAATACCCGAGGAGCATAGCCTCTAGGGCGACACAACTGAAAGAAAGTATGCCATACCTGATGGTAAATTCTTGCAGATAAAAGCTTCCGAGCTCTTAGCATGGACAGAGCCCCTGTTAACTATAGAGCTGGAAAACCCCTAGACCTTAAGAGGGCAGTCTCTACCGCCACACCATCAAGGACAGACTACCCAGGTCTGGGTATCAGCCAGGATCCTGTGACAACAGGTCCAGGCATAGAGGCAACAGCTTCGGAGTGTTAACTGAGAGGCTCCGAAGATCTGAGTAATAGTGCCGTTTGGCCCATGCTGGAGCTATCAGCAGGAGCGTGCCTTCTTCCTGCTATTACTGGAGGAAGAAAGGATAATGGAGGGATGAGGTACACAACTTGGAAGGTCCACTGGACCTACATACATCTACCAGAAGAGTCTCATCTCTGAAAGGCTCCACTTGTTTACTAGAAGATTGAACACCTCCGGATGAAGCGGACATTTCCCTGAATGCACGTCTTGACGGCTAAGAAAGCCTGCTTTCCATGTGAGGATTCCTGAATGAACACTGCCGATGATGGCAGGGATATAGCCTTCCACCCAAGCCAGAATTCGGGACACCACTGTTAGTGTGGAATGACTACGGGAACCTCCTAGGTGGTTTACATAAGCCATCATATTGGTGTTGTCAGACTGTACCTGCACGGTATTTCTGTGGAGGACCTGTCCTGCATGCTGCAGAACCTTGAATACTGTTCAGAGTACGCAGATGTTTATGGGAAGCGCATAATCTGCTGGTGTCCACCTGCCCTGGAACAAGTGTGGACCTGTCCCTGCTTCCCAGCCACGGATACTGGCTTCCTTCATCAGAAGGACCCTGTCCGCAATCCCAAAGGGGGTGCCCCTTGTTTAGGTGAGCTTTCCGCAGCCACCAGGCCAGAGAGAGACAAACCTCCGGGGAAAGCACTATTGACTTTATCCTATGGGGCAACATATCCCATCCGGAGAGGATCAATTTTTTTTTTTTTTTTTTTTTAGAGGTTCAGAGTGAAACTGGGTACTCTCCACCATGTCGAACAGTGACACTCTGGAACCCAGGAACCACATTGCTGAGTGAATAGACACTCGGCGACTCTGTAGGCAACTGCATACCTTTGCCTGTAATGCAGAGATCTATTCCTCAATCACAAAGATCCTCAGATGTTGGGATATGGAGCATCCTCTGTGAGGAATCAGAGGGGACCATTTCCAGTTTATTAGTCAGCCATAACGTAGCAACACAGATATTGTCCGTTGCAGATGGTATCTCTGGAGACCCTGGTAACAACAGGAGGTCACCTGGATAGGGTAACAAGCGGACCCCCTGCATCCGCAGGTGGGCTGCCATAACTGTCATGACCCTGGTAAACCGTGAGGCGCGGAGGCCAGACCAAGGGGCAATGCCAGAAACTGGAAATGCTTATCGACCACTACAAACCTGAGGAAAACCGTGGTGTGCTAAGAAAATAGGGATATTCAGGTAGTCACCCTGAATATATCCAACGACACCACAAAATTCCCAGACTCCACTGAATGATGGAATGCAGGGTCCCCCTCCTGAACCGAGGAACCCTTAAGAATTTGTTGAAGGATTCGAGGTTGAGGATGTCCTGGTAAGACACATTGGGTTTCTGTACCAGAAAGAGGATGGAGTAATACCCCGGTTACCCTTTGGGGCAACGGAATAGGTACTATAACTCCTACCTGGAGCATAGAGTGTAACACCCTCAAAAATTACAGGGCCTTGTCTTGAATTGACTGAAGACCTGTAATGAAAAACTGGCTGCGAGGCCTTTACCGAGAGGAGAGGACATACCTTCAAGAAAATATTTCTCTTACCCCAGTGTCCGTGGTGGTCAGACACCCAGCACTGGGTAAACTGGAGAAGCCGGCCTCCAAATCTGGGGTCCCCCGAGAGGAGGCCCGTCCCATGAGGCTGAAGTCGTATAGTCCAATTTGGGAGTAGGACATCTTGCACTCCAAGCCTGTTCTAATGGCTGAGCAGATTTCCTGGCTAGTGACTGTCTTGGAAAGCTGTATTTTAGACTTACCCTGGCCTCACAGGGCCGAAAAGACGAAGCCCCAGACCCCGATGGGACTGTAGCCGATGGCAGACACACAGACGTAGCTGCTACCTGTGGGGCCACAATTGTGTCCAGATGAGGATCAAACAGGACCTGTCCCGTAAAAGGCAAAGCATTCCAAATGGAATCTGCGTCCGCTTTCCAAGAGCGCAACCACAGGGAGCGGCGAGCCGCTACTGCTGCCGAGGAGATTCTGGAAAGGAGCAGGCTATATGTAAGACTGTCTCATTATGAACGTGGCTAAGTCTCTGAGAATTTGCCACTATTCACCTGCTCTGCTGGAGAGTCAGTGTAAAGAGATCCAGTTACCTACCCAGCGCTCCATGGCTCTGGCCCCCCAGCACACGGCCAAGGGAATAATTGGATTTTAGATATATTTGCACCTTGCAATCTGTAACCTCCTTCAAGGAGGACCTGGAGGGCATGGGCAACGTAGCACTCCTCACTAGGCGTGTAAAATGAGAATCTACCCGTAAAGGTAACTCCCATTCGGAAAAGTAATTATCCACAAAGGGGTTTGCAAAAGGTCAACCGTTTTTGAGGCTGGAACCGCTCACCCGTATTTTCCATGCCTCCTCTAAATGATCCACCTGACCAGATAGAGGAAATACAGTGGCAACACCCTTATCCTTAAAGAAGGCATATTTGGATTTAGCCACGGGGGATATGTAATAACCAAAGCCGCACAGACTGCCCGTATAAGGCCAGGTATATAAACTTTAGACCCAGACTACGCCTCCTCTGCACTAAGGGGCTCGTGTCTGAAAAAGTCAATAATGTCACCGTCATCAGACGTCATGATCCTTAGCCGTCTGAGACCCGAAAGGCCATTTAGAAGGCCAAAATGGTGACTCCCTCTGTAAAACATCCATCAGGTGCTAAACCATTTGGACAATAAATTCACCCACACAGGCTCCTGCGAGACCTGGGGGGGCGAAAAACAGGATACACTGGGGTACCATCAACTGCCCAGGGACCCCTGCATGTGATGAGACCACCACTCGCTGCGATAACCCCTATAGGGAAACACAGGGAGCGTTGCCCACAAGGGCTGTAAGCATCTTAGCCAGCCTAGGGCGGTCACTTTTTGTGCAGGTACAGTGACAGAAATGGGGCGTGATATATAATACAACATGCCCTCCATAAACCCTCAGCGTCTACATATCCCTCCGCTAACTGCACATTATATCAGTACATTATAGCTGGAAGAGGATATCCTCGTTCACTTTCCGACATGAGTGTGAACGGAGCGTATGTGACTTCCCACACAGAAAAAACACGTTTACTGTGAGGTAATAAACACCTTGCAACACCGCACCGCAAGGGCTTTAGCAGAAGAAGAACAGGGATAGGAAAATGGCTGACAGTCAGAAATGAAATTACAGGCAAACAGCGCTAGAATTTAAGTCACATACAATGCAAAAATAACATCCTGCATTACAAGCACTGCGATCAACTACACAGACCAGAGCCTGGTAGGAAACAGTGCTGCATACACTGACCTAACTTGAAGGAGAGGTATGCGGGGGACCCGGACCGCAATGGCACCTGTATCAGCTTCCAGCAGCGTTTGCCATCCCCAGTACATGCAGAGAGAAAATGGCCACCGAGGAGCAGAGAGGAGGCGGGCCCGGGGGAAGAGCGCTGACACAGCCCGCTCAGACCGCTGTGGCATGGCACTGTGCAGCGGGGGAGACGCCGGCTGTGAGACAGGGAAGGCGTTCTCCCCTGGCCTGCTATTAACCCCTGGGATGCCGCGCTGTACCGCACATGCTGCGGTCCGCTGTCCCTGGTGGTCTAGTGGAAGGCGCAGGATCAGCACCTGGCCACGCGCATCCAGTCCCAAGGGAGCCCCCTGCTTGGGGACCAAAAAGGACTGTGTTACCGGCGGGTGCCCACCGCGGGACCCTGCCGCTTACATTGTCCCCCATACATCCGGCCACAGTCCAGGTAGCCGGGGTCACCGCTAGCTGTGACCCCAGCTACCTACCAGCATCCCCGGTTCGGTACTGGCGTTCTGGTACCGGCGGGGTGTAGGAGCGACAGCATGGACATCAGTACTGACTGTCCATGCTGTAAGGCTCATCTTGTGCAGCCACAGCTGCACTCTGAAGAAATCTTCTGGGGCTATTACAGCCCCCTCTGTGAATGTGATCCGACCTCTGGTCAGACACCCACGAAACTGAATTGCCTTGGCTTGGGGGTGGGGTATAGGAGAGGGACCCTGGTGCATCCTGGGAGGCTGAAAATTTAACTCTGTGGTGTCCATGCCTGACATCATCACCTATACCCCAAGGTATCCTGTGGATACCCTATGGACCCTGAAGTAGAAACAGTAAATGTATATACAATTACCCTTTAACAAAGGAATGAAAACATGGTGATAAATGCATTTCAGACCAGGAGGTCAAAAATAGAGCCATCTTACTCTTAAAACCTATATGTTCTAATACTAGGACCACGATGCTCTGGATTCAGATGGACCTGTGTACCAAACCTTCTGCACATTTCTGCAACCAGAATCTCCACAACCCCCTTTATTTTTACCTTTTTTGTCAGACTGAACTTCCTTATGAACCCAAGACATCAGCCAGAAATGCCTGCAGTTCACTTATCCTACTGCAGTAATGTTACATCTCGTGGTTCAAACAAAATGTCATCATCAATATCTGGTTTCCAACACCAGTCTAATAGCAGTCTTCTGAATGAAGAGACCATTCAAAGTTGGATGGTTTTTAAACTGAGTGCTGCAATGGTTGGCATATTTTGTTCTGCCCAACACATAAACCTTCAGGTCTCCCTCTTTGCTAGGACTTGGTGGTCCCCCGGTGGTTCTGTAAGCCACAAATCTACTATTGTCTGGATATTAATTGACTACTGATCACAGCTTTGAATATCTCTTCGACATCCAGTGTATTTTATTAGGAGCTTGGAGTTCTCTGCAGTCCAAGAACCTTGTAAGAGGGACTGAAGTGCAACGGGCCCAAGACTGGTTTCCATCGTCATTATTATGAAGTCCAGTTGCAGATCAGGCAAACCTTGTTGGGATTGTCAACTCATCCACCAGCAGAGTGACAAATGCACCCTTGAGGCTAGTTGGAAAAACTGACTGGTCAAGAGATGGTGAGATTTGTTCTGAAATACCCTCAAATGGAACCGTGCTATGGCATGACTTCAAAATGTAGGCACCATCTTTTTTAGAAGCCTTATTCAAAGATAAACAGACACCTCTGCAGCCAAAGAGACCTCAACATGTCTGTCTCCAGACATGAGCATGTAGCAAGGTTATGGGGCTGATGACCAACGCCTCCCTGGATCTGAGAAAACTGCCATAATCTTTGAGACTAGCCTCAGTACTATGGCCTGGCCAAAAGCAGGCCCAAAATTGGAAGAGACTGGACTACAAATCTAAGGCAGCACTGGTGTCCCTTTCATACTGCTACATATAACTATGTGGTCCTTGATGTTCATGGACACCTCAAACTTGTCCCACTGCATAAGGACGATGACCAACCTCAAGGACTCCATCTTGAACCTTCTTCTGTCATTAACAGACCCTTTAGGGATTGCAGGTTCTGAATAGTCAAACACACTGTACAGTTTCTACCCCAGGCAAAGATGCATTGAGTTAAGATTGTCACTCTCACACTAGAATAATTATTCCTGGTAAAAGGTAGGGCTGGATGAAGTCCCAGGCACCTAGGCGGAATAGAAAGATAGGAGCTTTAGTTTGCCACTTTAGCACAATGACACCTGTGGTGCTCTGAAAGTTTGTACAGTGCTGCACCACTAGCACCAGGTTCAGGTGTGTTCAGAATGCTTCAGTGGCCAATTTCCCTGTAGCTAAGACAGGACACACAGTGACAGAGAGGCAAGCCTGAATTCCCCTTTTGCAGACACAATGACCAGTCAGGAGGGAAGGTGCAACACAATTTTATTGCTGAAAATCAAAGAATAACAATTGATACAGGAAATGTTACACATTTCAATGTCAAGGTATTTATTTATTACCTCCCCGTCCTCTACCGGTGACCCCAGCTGGCAAGCAAGTGTAAACAAAAGAAAACACGATTTATGCAGAACTTTTACTTTCACTAAAAGCAAATGAGAGAACAGAACATGAAACCTGCGTGTCGAGCTTATATCAGTAATGCACCAGTAGGTTTTAGCTTTAATATACAGTCTGTGCTAATGCTTCAACTTTTGCAGGGAAAACATGGGAAAAACACATGCAGGCCTTGCTTGAGTCAGTAGTGCACCAGCAGGCTATCGCTTTGATGAACAGTCTGTGCTAATGCTTCAACTTTTACTGAGAAAACGTGGTGAAAACACATGCAGGCCAAGCTTGTACTTGTAGTTCTCCAGCTGTAACGGCTAACAGTTAATGCAGAGTAAATGGCCCAAGCTCAATATTGCATATGCAGGTTAAGCTGGTACTTGTAGTTCTCCAGCTGTAACGGCAAACAGTCTATGTAGAGTAAATGGCCCAAGCACAATATTGCACAAGCAGGTTAAGCTGGTACTTCTTGTTCTCCAGCTGTAACGGCTAACAGTTCATGCAGAGTAAATGGCCCAAGCTCAATAAAGCACATGCAAGTTAGGCTGGTACTTGTAGTTCTCCAGCTGTAACGGCTAACAGTTAATGCAGAGTAAATGGCCCAAGCCCAATAAAGCACATGCAAGTAAGGCTGGTACTTGTAGTTCTCCAGCTGTAACAGCTAACAGTTCATGCAGAGTAAATGGCCCAAGCTCAATAAAGCACAAGCAAGTTAAGCTGGTACTTGTAGTTCTCCAGCTGTAACGGCTAACAGTTCATGCAGAGTAAATGGCCCAAGCTCAATAAAGCACATGGAAGTTAGGCTGGTACTTGTAGTTCTCCAGCTGTAACAGCTAACAGTTCATGCAGAGTAAATGGCCCAAGCTCAATAAAGCACAAGCAGGTTAAGCTGGTACTTGTAGTTCTCCAGCTGTAATGGCTAACAGTTCATGCAGAGTAAATGGCCCAAGCTCAATAAAGCACATGCAAGTTAGGCCGGTACTTGTTCTCCAGCTGTAACAGTTAACAGTTCATGCAGAGTAAATGGCCCAAGCTCAATAAAGCACAAGCAGGTTAAGCTGGTACTTGTAGTTCTCCAGCTGTAACGGCTAACAGTTCATGCAGAGTAAATGGCCCAAGCTCAATAAAGCACATGCAAGTTAGGCCGGTACTTGTTGTTCTCCAGCTGTAACAGCTAACAGTTCATGCAGAGTAAATGGCCCAAGCTCAATAAAGCACAAGCAGGTTAAGCTGGTACTTGTAGTTCTCCAGCTGTAACGGCTAACAGTTCATGCAGAGTAAATGGCCCAAGCTCAATAAAGCACATGCAAGTTAGGCTGGTATTTGTAGTTCTCCAGCTGTAACGGCTAACAGTCTCTGCAGAGTAAATGGTCCAATCACAATATTGCACATACAGGTTAAGCTGGTACTTGTAGTTCTCCAGCTGCAACGGCTAACAGTTCATGTTGAGTAAATGGCCCAAGCCCAATAAAGCACATGCAAGTTAGGCTGGTACTTGTAGTTCTCAGCTGTAACGGCTAACAGTCTATGCAGAGTAAATGGCCCAAGCTCAATAATGCAACTTTCACTACCAGAATTGCCAGCCGGGGTTACACAGGGCTAAATAAACAATTAAGGTACATTACACCACAGAAAATGACAAGGTAAAAGATTCACAGCAACCATACACCTTGTGCTAAGAGATGAAAGCAAATAATATACATTACATCAGCATGAATGGACTTTTAAATGGATACCGGCAACAAGCAGTGTATAAAAAAAAACAATTTACATTAAGACTTTGAAATGGATACCGGCAACAAGCAGTGTATAAAGGACAATTTACATTAACACCAATACCAGCAAATATTCAAACATTTCATGGCAAGCAAAATAATAATCAGCATTGACAACAATAACACAGCAACAAGGCACAATGCCTGAGAGAGAACAGCATTTGAATAACAAATTTCAGCAAGAATAAATACAGATTACATTAGATTTAAGCGTCATTTGACATTCCATTAGATTGCGTCAGACATGAGCCGATTCAAGTAACCCACGTCCCTTTCCGGACATGAGCCAGAGGTTCACAGGAGAGAAAACAGCCACCAATACAACTCTTGGGGGAATCTTTCACTTCCCCCCTATTTCAACACAACCTAATTTAAAGACACTGTCAATGAGAGTTTATAATGCAGGCTAGTATAAACTGATAAACCCCCTGTGTGGGCCTAAGAGTAGGTACTGGGCACAACTGCACGGTGGCAGCTCTTAAGAGGGGAGAAGGGACCCACTAAAAAGGTGGCCTGTTGCTGTGGTCCACCTGTCCACTCATAGATGCCGGACCGACAGGGAGGAGAATATGGAAGAGTTTATAAAATACCCTCCCCAGGCCTGTCAGTGAGAAGTCTGGGAGGATTTTGTCTGTGGAGTGCTCAGAGTCTGGTTATATGATAGGGGAGAGTATCCCCCTGTGTTACCCTGGATTACAAATACTGCACCTGGTGTGCTGCCTGTAAGTAGTTGCTGTGGAGTGCCCTTGGATCTGTAAAAATAGGGGTGCGGTATCCCCTATGTTTCCCCTGGATTACAATTACCAGACTTCACATTAACCCGGAAGGCTACCTATCCAACCTGCCCGGAGAGGTGCTCTGATGCTGGATGTGAGTCCCTGGAGGAAGCCTGCCTCGGGACTTGCATAGAGGACCCTGGTTCCACCGCTAATACAGACCCAGCATATGCCATTTCATTCCTGCTCTGCTATACTGTACTTACCCAATGCCAGGCCTGGTGCTACAGTGTTCTCCCCTCTCCTGTCCCATCTCCAATGCTGCAGTGGGAGCCATAGGGCCGAGGTGGGCACCTTGGCTTCCACTGCGAATGATGGGAATGGGACATATTACTGTTGATTATTTAATAGTATATTGAACACGGACAAGGGCCCCTGCCTCGTGCACTTGACAAGGCCTCACTTTCCCACAATGGAAGTGTTTAGTGGTAGATGGCGTGAATCTAACGGAGATTTATCAAAAGAAAGAAAGTGGAGAAAGAAAGTACCAACCCATGAGCTTCTGTCATTTTACAGGCTGTGTTTGAAAGATGACAATAACAAGCTGATTGGTTGGTACTTTATCAGCCCAAAGTTTGATATATCTCCCCCACTGTCGCCCACTGCGCACATCTCATTCAGGACAGATTTTGCGGAATTATTACATAGATAACTTTCTGACTCTGCCGGCAACAAAGCCCTAAGGCATGTAGTAAGTAGGATGGAGGCTTCTAATACTCCAGCCTGGAGAGTAGGCACTAACATGGCTATATCAGATCAGTAGGTAAGCATCAGCCCTGGTTTAGTCACACTCCCAAATGCTGACCTTATAGGCTTACTGCACCTCAGCATAGCAACATATGTACAGATCCCCATGTAAGAGGACTCCAGACTAGCACATATGTACACATCCCCATGTAAGACTCCAGAATAACACATATGTACACATCCCCATGTAAGACTCCAGCCCAGCACATATGTACACATCCCCATGTAAGACTCCAGCCCAGCACATATGTACACATCCCCATGTAAGACTCCAGCCCAGCATATATGTACACATCCCCATGTAAGACTCCAGCCCAGCACATATGTACACTTCCCCATGTAAGACTCCAACCCAACACATATGTACACATCACCATGTAAGACTCCAGCCCAGCACATATGTACACATCCCCATGTAAGACTCCAGCCCAGCACATATGTACACATCCCCATGTAAGACTCCAACATAACAGCACATTCACCTCCATGGCAACTCTCCAGCATTGGGGGGCAGCTTCTGTAAATACTCATAATGCCCCTCAAAGAGGTCGTGCAGTGTTTCAAACTGCTCAGAAGACATGTTTCCTCATCATGGCGCTACCGGCCTGGCTGGAGACACCCGAAATAGGGACCTCACTGGCAGCAAGCCGCCCGGCGCTGTTATACATCGTACCTCCCCCGGACCTTCTCCAGGCTGATACTACAGCTCCATGCTGGGGAAACTTCCAGGTTTCACTTTGTCACCCGAGGACCCCTTTAGCTGTACAGCTGGAGCCTGAATAAATAAATAAATTAAATAAAACATCAACAACTGCATATTTTAAACCTGATAGGTCTGCCATATTATCTCTGGATGGTAGGGAATGATGTTGGACAATATCTGATGACGTCAGGGTCCTCTACGCAAAGGGAATTCAGACACTACTCTAACATGACCCCTTCCACCTGGTACACCGTTCTCTGCCCCTGGACTTCCCAATGTATGATTGCAGTCACCTCATAGTTGCCTACCTTTGCTGGCTCTTCCCCGGGAGAAGCCCTGGAAGGAGAGGCAGGTGGGTGGTGACGGGGGTGGGGCCTGACGAATCACGTCATTAAGGCCCCCCTGCAGTAAAATGCCCACGATTGGCTTACATTTTAATAGGGGGTGGAGCCAATAACACGAATAATGTAGAATCATATCATTAAGCCCTGCCCCCTGCACAGACACCCGCGATCACCACGGAAATTCTCCTAATTCTGCCCACTTCACAAGGAAGTGGGCAAAATGCGGGAGAAATGCCTACCCTTCCGTGGGTGTGGGGAGGTTACCTGAAAATTCGGAAGCCTCCCGTGAAAACCGGGAGGGTAGGCATGTATGACTGTGTTGAACTAGGTAATTGATGAGAAAGGTGTTTCAGCACAGGTAGCTGCAATCATACACCTACCTCCAACATGACCCTTCCATCAGGTACAAAGTGCTCTCCATATTTGCCGACTCCTGGAAAGGAGGCTCTTGAAAAAGCGGGTGGCGCACCTGGCCACCCGCAAGGGAGGGCAAGTCTCTCAGTCCGGCCCCCAACTGCGAAAAATCCCACCTTTCCAGCAGTTGCCCACTTAACATGGGTGGTCCACAGCATTGTCCATTGTGTTTTTTGTTTGTTTATTCTGTTGGTGTATAACCAATGGTTTACAGGCACCATATTATATTGCATTACAATTGTAGTGACTATTATTGTGAAACTTTTATCAGTAAAAGCAACATTTGTTTCTTAGTTGGTACCCTCTCATCATTTTGGGTTCTACTACTTTAGAATATATTTATATTATACAGAGTTCAGGAAATAGGTTGTGCGCAGCATCTGGTCCCCACGTTTCTCTGTATTTACCCACTGGATGAGGTCAGGCATCCCCCAGTGCAGCAGCATACCTGTGGCAAGCAGTACCATCTACACCACTTGCGCAGGACCTACAATCTCTCAAGTCCGAAGGGGAGGATGACATGATTCATTATAGCCCCACCCCCTGCTTTACAATGCCAGTAATCTCAATCGCACAACCCTCACCCCCACATACTCACCATCGCCACCGCCACATCCCCTGCAGCACCAACCTGGCTTCGCCCCTTCCTGGGGAAGGGGACAGCCTGAAAATGGGCAAGTATGCCTGGATCTGCAGCGGTATTAAACATTAACATAAAAATAATATACATATATGTCACCTACCTTCCCCGTGAAAAGATCAAATCAAAATATGCTTTGTTACAAATATAAATTTAATCATGCAAATTGATTACATCAGCCACAGCACTATAGTTTATAAGATTTCCTTGTCTCCCGGAATTTCCAGAATTCCACATTACTCTCCGGGAAGTTGGCTTGGCTGTGATCACAGAATTCGCTGTAAGTTGGATCATCTGGCCACCCCCCTCAGCCTAATGTTGAGAAACACAGCATTATGACATGGGCGCTGCACCATGATGAAGTGATTCATTGCCTATTCAGGTTGGAGGTGTAGTAACCCCCCCATACAGTGTCGTTAAACGGTATTTGTATGCTATAGTATTAGCATAAGTGGGAGTGATTCCGATGCATTCAGACAATCAGAAGCGGCTGCATAAAAGCATCAATTCACAGATTACATCAGGGGTATTAAAAAACACAGCATGAGAACTTTCAAACAACAAGGTTCAGCAATTATGTCCAGATTCTACATTTCTCATATCTCTTCCTGGAATTTGTAACCTACACAGTATATATGTTTTCAAGTACTTTGCTTATTTGCCTTATTCCTTTCCCATATATTTGCTCATTAATGCACTGTAACCTGTATCTTTCTTCTACCTTTACATGGATTTGTATGTTATTGTCTTCCTGTGTTCTCTGCCCTGCCCACTTCATCACCCCCTTTCCTATCTTTCCTCTACATTCCTCTATCCTTATTAGAGAATAAGTACTTATTCTCCTTAATATTTTGTTCCCCTGATCTATCCACTCCCCTTTCTTCCCTATCCCTGACCCAGAATCTCTCTTACACTTCCTCTCATATGTCTTCCTGGTCTCCTCCACCATTTATAATTTATTGTACCTTTCTCATCATCCCCTCCTATTAGTGCTCCTTAAACCTTGCACTACCCCTTCTCCTCCATCTCTCCTCTCTTTATGAAGCTCAGCCTTACCCATCCCTTCTCTATGTTCCATGCCCATTGCTTAAAATGTTCTCTTTCCTCCCTGCTACCCTGCCTACTCTCACTGGTTCTACCCCCTCACCCACCATTACCCTGTCCTTGTCCTCCTCATCCTTTTAATTTTGATGACATCAGCCCCAACCAAGGATCCCAACCAATATCCACTATCATCTCAAGTTCCTTCTTCAACTACCAAAACCACCCACCTAGCACTTACAACCACAATCCTAATCCCTTCTCTCACACTTCCCTTTTTTCTGTGTGTTCTGGTATGTTAGAACTGTCTGCAATAAACTCACATCCATTCATTAAATTTTCCTCTTTTACTCGTCTAGTCTCCTAAATTCGTGCACACACAGAAAAACCTTAATGGCCTTGAATTCAGGCACTTCTTCAGTTCTCTCGTTCCTCTCCTTGGTCCCATCTGTTTTTTTTTGTCCTGCACTCATTTTGCGGTTTCTCTGTACTACATTTTAAAATGCCTTGGAGGAAGCAGCCCCAGCCACCATGCATCATCTCCTGTCATCTTCCATTATCTTCCTTCACCCTACTTGCCACCCAGAGATCCTTCCCTCCTGTTACCAAGATATCCGCTGTCCTCTCCCTCAACCTGTCTTCCCTCACAATTCCTCCACTCCCTTTCCCCTAAAGCTTCCAGGAACCTTGCTCATTTCTTCAACCTGTCCCTTTTAACAGGCATCTTTTTCTCCACCTTTACCCATGATCTCATCTCCTCTATTCTCAAGAACCACCTTATATCCCTACCTCCCCTTCCAACTACCACCCCACTTCACTGCTCCCCTTTTAAACTTCTTCAAATCCCTTTTTCTACAACCACCTGACCCACTTTCTCTCTGCCCACTCTCTACTCGACTTTCTGCCCTCTTACTCATGCTAAATTTGTCTTTAATAAAAACAAGAGATATGGTAAGAACTTACCTTTGTTATCTCTGTTTCTACGAAGTCCATAGGGTCCACAGGGTTGACCTTGGGGTATAGCTGGATCTGGATCCACGGGCACCACGCAGTTAAAGCTTTGCTGCTCCCAGGATGCACTTGGGTCCATCCTCCTCTATACCCCGCCCCCAAGCCACAGCACCTCAGTTGATAAGCAGCTAAGGCCGGAGGAGGAGACTAAACAGAGAGAAGGAAGACTGGAACACACAAGAAACCATACTCACAGAAATGGGAGACGGAAAACCGGTGACCAGCCACACAGCCCATTTGAAGCCAGGTGCATCAGGGCGGGCGCCCTGTGGACCCTATGGACTTCGTAGAAACAGAGATAACAAAGGTAACTTCTTACCATATATCTTGTTTTCTACTTCAGGGTCCATAGGGGGTCCACAGGGTTGACCTTGGGGATGTCCCAAAGCAGTTCAACTAAGGGCGGGGATGCTCCTGTGCTGAAAGGAGCACCCGGCGCCCAAAGGATGCATCCTGAGAGGCGAAGGTGTCAAACGCATAGAACCTCAAAAACGTTTGAATGGAAGACCAAGTGGCCGCCTATCACACAGCTGAACAGCAGTAGCGCCATGTCTAGCAGCCCAAGAAGGACCCACAGAATGAGTGGAATGAGCCTTATCAGAGGCTGGCACAGGTAAACCCTCCTGTGCATAAGCCTCACAAATAACTGAACGAAGCCAACAGACTAACGTTTGCTTGTTGGCAGGCCAACCCCTCTTGTGAAAACCGAAGAGGACAAACAATGAATCAGACTTCCTAACCGAAGCAGTCCGGTCCACGTAGATTCTAAGTGCCCGGATTACATCTAAGGAAGCCTCACCAGCTGAAAGATCAGGTGACTGAAAAGCTGGCACGACAAGCTCCTGATTAATGAGGAACTTGGAGACCACTTTGGGCAAAAATTCAGGACGAGTGCGGAGCACCGCTCTGTCCTGGTGAAAAATCAGAAAAGGGGGGCGACAGGAAAGCGCCCCCAACTCTGACACCCTCCTGGCAGAAGCAATTGCCAGGAGAAAAACGGTCTTGAACATCAGCCACTTGAGGTCCACCGACTCAAGAGGCTCAAAAGGAGGACCCTGCAAGACCCGTAGCACCACCGCCAAGTCCCAAGGAGCCACAGGAGGCACGAAGGGAGGCTGGATCCTGAGAACACCCTGGCAAAAGGTGTGAACATCTGGTAGCATAGCAATCCATCGCTGAAACCACACGGACAAAGCAGACAGGCCAGGCGTAAGCCGAGGTCCAAACCTGATTGAAGGAACTCCAAGATTCTGGAAACCCGGAACACCTGAGGATCATAGTTTCTGTATTCACACCACTGAAAATAAGTGCACCACACCCTGTGGTAAATCTGTGCAGAAGCAGGCTTGCGTGCCCTAAGCATGGTACCAATGACCGAACTTGAGAAACCCCTAGACCTCAAGACGGCTGTCTCAAGAACCACGCCGTCATAGACAGCCGACCCAGATCCGGGTAAAGGCAGAGCCCTTGAGACAACAGGTCCCGATGCTGAGGGAGAAGGTACGGAGCGTCGATGGAGAGGCACCTCAGATCGGAATACCAAGGACGTCTGGGCCACTCCGGAGCTACCAGCACGAGCGTGCCGCCGTCCTGCTTGAATTTCTGCAGAACCCGAGGAAGCAGGGATATCGGAGGAAACAGATACGCCAGGTGAAACGTCCATTTCACCGACAGCGCGTCTACCAGACTGGCGCCTGCGTCTCTTGTCCTTGACCCGTAAACGGGCAACTTGTGTTTGTGACGGGAGGCCATCAAGTCCAGCTCCGGCAGCCCCCACCTGTCCATGAGTAGCTGAAACACCTCTGGGTGAAGCGTCCATTCCCCGGGATGCACGTCGTGACGGCTGAGGAAGTCCGCCTCCCAATTGAGGACTCCGGGAATGAAGACTGCCGAGATCGCTGGAATGTGACACTCCACCCAATCAAGGATGTGAGACACCTCCGACATCGCTGCCCGACTGCGAGTTCCTCCTTGGTGGTTGATATATACCACCGTGGTGGCATTGTCGGACTGCACCTGAACCGCCCTTCCGTGAAGAGCGGGACCAGACGACTGCAGGGCCCGGTATACTGCCCGCAGTTCCAGAATGCTGATGGGAAGAAGAGCTTCTTCCGCAGACCAACGACCCTGAAGTGACAACGAGCCGGTCACTGCCCCCCAACCCCGAAGACTGGCATCCGTCGTGAGCAGGACCCAGTCCGGGATCCAAAAAGGGCGCCCCTCGACCAGATGAGCTGTCTGAAGCCACCAAGCCAAAGACTGCCGAACCTCCGGGGACAACACCAGCAACTGAGAGTGGATCCGGTGAGGTAACCCGTTCCATTCCGATAGAATCAACCCCTGCAGGGGCCGGGAATGGAACTGGGCAAATTCCACCATGTCGAATGTTGACACCATGGATCCCAGAACTCATAGCCAAATGGACCGACTGGCAGCAACTGCTCAGGCAACTGTGTATCCGCAGCTGCAGGGAGGAGACCTTCTCTGGGGTCAGAAAGATCCTTTGCTGACGAGAATCCAGCAGGGCTCCCAAATGAACTATCCGCTGAGATGGAATCAGTGAGGACTTTTCCAATTTATCAGCCACCCGTGCGCTTGCAGGCAAGCAATTGTAGGTGGAGATGTTGAAGCAGTACCTCCAGGGAGCTCGCCAGCAACAGGAGGTCATCAAGGAACGGCAGCAGCTGTACATTCTGGTCCCGAAGATGTGCAGCCATGACCGCCATAATCTTCTTGAACACCCTCGGTGCCGTGGAGAGACCAAAGGGTAGCGCCCGGAACTGATAGTGGTGTTGAAGGATAGCGAACCTCAGATACCACTGGTGCGAAGGTGCTATCGGAACATGGAGATAGGCGTCCTGGATATCCAGGGACACCATATAATCCCCCGGTTCTATCTCCAGAATGATGGAACGTAATGTTTCCATCCTGAACTTGGGAACTCTGAGGAATTTGTTCAGAGACTTCAAGTTGAGGATAGGGCGATGAGAACCATTGGGTTTTCGCACCAGAAACAGAGAAGAATAGTACCCCGTTCCTCGTTGTAATTGAGGAACGGGAACAATGACCCCTGCTTTCAGCAAGTACTCTATAGCTTCCTGAATCTGTAAGGTCTTGGTCGTATCCTGAGAAGGACTGGTGCAGAAAAACTGGTGGTGCGGTCTGTGCCGAAAAGACAGGGCTTCCCCCTGGGAGACCACTTCTCGAACCCAGGCATCCGTGGTGGTATTGTGCCAGCACTGGGCAAATAGAAGAAGTCGGCCTCCCACTCTGGGGTCCCCCAGAGGGAGGCCCGTCCCATCAGGCAGAAGGTTTATCTTCCTGCTTGGAAGAAGGGCGCCTGGCACTCCAGGCCTGCTTCTTGGGCTTAGAAGCGGCCTTGGTTGTCGACTGCCTCGGGAAGGATTGACCTTTGGCCTTGCCCTGAACCCGAAAGGACTGAAAGGCAGAGCTCCGTACCTTGGTAGGTGCAGAAGCCGAAGGGAGGAAGGCAGATTTAGATTTAGCCAGTGTCCACAATTTTGTCCAAGTCTGGACCAAAAAGCCACTCCTCATTAAAAGGTAAGGCCTCCAGCCCCTTTTTGGAGTCAGCTTCAGCTCTCCAAGACCTCAGCCACAAGGACCAACGCACCGACACAGCTGCAGCCGACACCCGAGAGGTCAGCAGGCTTGCATCTAACGATGCTTCCCAAATATAGGAAGCCGCATCCCTCATTTGACCTATCAACGCTCTCTGGATCTCCAGAGCATCCTCCGGAAAGGTATCCTCCAAAGCATTATCCCAGCTCTCGATGGCCTTAGCCACCCAAGAGATGGCCATGGACGGATGGGCCACCGCCCCCGAGAGAGAGTAGATAGACTTTAAACAAGTCTCCACCTTCTTGTCCATGGGATCTTTCAGGGAGGAGATCGACAGCAAAGGCAGCATAGCGCTTTTAATTAAGCGGGTAATGTGAGAATCCACCGCGGGAGGAGTTTCCCACTTCCTGCAATGAGCCTCCGGAAACGGATAGTTCGAAGCCAACCGCTTCTGCGGTTGGAACCTCTTGCTGGGCAACTGCCAGGCCCCTGTCATATGATCAGTCAACTGATTGGACAGGGGAAAAACCGTCGAAGCTACTTTGGCCTTCTTAAAATTTGGGTACTTTGACCTGGGGGCCGGCACATCCTCCTCAATGTGAAGGATGGCCCACACCGCCCTAACCAATGCCGGCACATTAATGGAAGACCAAGCCTCCACCTCCTGGGCCCCGGCATCCGAGTCAGAGTCTTCACGGATCTCCCCATCATCCGAAGACACGTCCATGTCCGTGAACTGAGCCACCAGTGAAGCCGGAACGGGT
Source organism: Taudactylus pleione (assembly GCA_031769625.1). Classification (NCBI taxonomy): domain Eukaryota; kingdom Metazoa; phylum Chordata; class Amphibia; order Anura; family Myobatrachidae; genus Taudactylus; species Taudactylus pleione. The sequence goes on along the minus strand of JAUIMM010001408.1, from coordinate 82,056 downwards.
CGCTTGGATGCCCGTGGGGGCAAATCACTGTGCAACATAGTTTGAAAGGCCGATGACGAAGCCGCCAGGCTCTGAACAGAGCTGGAGAGGACGTCCACCCAAGGAGGGGGTACTGCCTGAGGATACCCCTGAAAAGGTACCATCGACTGCTGCGTCACCGTGGGGGATTGCACGTATACAGGCAAACCCGCATAAGGACCCACAGTCTGAGACCCAGGAGGAGGCTGCACCAGATGCGTCACACCAGGGGAACGGGGGATGGTAGGCTGGGGCAACGCCCTAGAAGGGGCCGCAGTCGGGACCGCAAGTCGGTCCGCGATCGATGCCAGCACTTGCGTAAACATAGCCCATGGAGGATACTGCGCCACCGGGGGTTTAGAAGGTCCAGGTACCAACTGGCCCCGCCCGCACAGACCGTCCTGAGACAAATCTGCCCCGTCAACTCCTGCTGAACAGTGTCGGCAGGAAAACAACACAGGAGCCACAGAGTGCTCATTCTCCTCATCAGACATGACACAAACTTTTTTGCAATAAAAGTGTCTCACCGAAATGAGGTAAGGCGTATAACACCCACGAACTCCCAAGTATGCAACACAAACAGCCCACAAACTGGTACTGAGGAGCACACCAGGGTATGTGATGGACCTCACAAATACGTAGATTTATCTAAGTGAGATTACTCAGAAAGAACACCCCTCCTCCACGCACCTGCGGGCCGTAGGAGAAGGAAAGGGATAGGTAAAAAGCTGACAGTAAGTAGAAAAGCACAGACAGCAGCACTAGCAAAAGTCACATACCATGCAGAGAAGTATTACTCACTGCACCTTCCGCTACAATCAACCTCCCAGATTCAGTGTCTGGGAGGGCTATAGCGCTGCGAACACTGTCCTGATCAGGGGAGAGGTACGCAGGGGGACTGGTCCACTGGAAGCCTGCCTGGGAGCTCTGCAATGCTGCCTGAAGATGGCCGCCGGAGAGCACTGAGGAGGAGTGGCCAGGAGATAACAGCCCAGCGACGCCAGCACGCTTGAGAGAAGGCGCGCTGGGCTGAGGGGAGGAGCACTAAAGCAGGGAAGGCTGCCTCCCCTGCTAGTATGAAACCCCCAGGGAAGCTGGTTCCCCGCCGGTCTTACACCCTGGAAGTCAGCAGACACGCAGGGTATGCCACATAGGGGGGGAGCCCGCCGCAGCTACGAGCGCCGCCGGTCTGTCCCCAGAGACCGGCGGCTAAAAGACTGCATTAGTTTCCCCGTGCGCAGCGTGAAGCGCTACACACGGCTTACCTGGCCCCTTGAGTCCGGCAGCAGTCAGTGAGAGCTCCCGGAGCCATGCTAGCACTGACTCCAGGGTCCCGCTGCGATCCCCGGATCGGTACCGGTGTCGCAGCGCCAGCGGGGCTATTGGAGCGGCAGCGTGGACGTCCAGATGGACAGTCTGATGCTGCCGCTCTGAAGATAGTAAAAAAATAAAAAATAAATAAAATCTTCTTTAAAAATAAAGCTTAGGGGCTGCATATGCAGCCCCACTGCTCCAGGGCAACCCGACTGCGGCCGGGCACCAACTAAAACTGAGGTGCTGTGGCTCGGGGGCGGGGTATAGAGGAGGACAGACCCAAGTGCATCCTGGGAGCAGCAAAGCTTTAACTGCGTGGTGCCCGTGGATCCAGATCCAGCTATACCCCAAGGTCAACCCTGTGGACCCCCTATGGACCCTGAAGTAGAAATAACCAATTACCTACTATTAGTCCAAGGGTCACTTCTGCATTCTCATAATTCTTGACCTCTCTGAAGCTTTTTGTCACCTACACTCTTCTTCTCGACATCTTCCTTTTACCGTGGTCTATTCAACTCTGTCACCTCCAGGTTTGCCTCCTACCACTGTAGTCACTCAATGTTTTTACTTCTGACTCTTGCTCCCCTCTTCTTTTTTGCTCTATCTGGGTCCTTCAATGCTCTATTTTTGGTTATCTACCCTACACTTCTGCTGTCTTTCCCACATGTCTAATTGCTTCTCTGCCAACTCCACCTGGAGGTCCCAACACATCACCCTCATGGTTGACATCTTGCTCTTCTGTTCTCCAAACCTGTTACCTCTCTGTCATCTTTGAACATCTCTCAGCTGCACCTCACATCCGGTCCCAAAGTGTCTCTTGCTCACTCAGAAAGTAGCCAAATCCCTCCTTGCTGCCTTCCCTTCTGCTTGCCCTCAGCCACAAAGCCCTCAACAATGCTTCTCCTTCATAAAACTCTGATCACATCACTAGATACCCTGAAGCTTGACCTCTCTCCTCTGCTTTTAACGTAGGCTTCTCTTCTGTTAGTTCTCCTCCAAAGTTTCTCCCACACTGCTTGCGATCTATGGAACTTCTTGACTCACCACATCTCCAATATTTCAAACATTACCTCAAAATATACCTTTTCATCTTGCCTACCCTACACTCTCCTAGACCACTTCCAGTGGCTGCCTGCCATGTCCACTGGTGTCCCTTTGCTTCTATCATCTCCAACTGTCCCGATCCAATACATTGTCACTATCTTACTTCTCATGTGTGCTCCCTCTCTATCTTACGACTATTATATTTTAAACTGCAATTTTATTTAAATGAGTATTATCCTGCTATGTTTAATTAGGTGTACGGAATCTCTACTTACACTTGTAACTGTGCAACTCACACTGCTAGTTGTACCTTACATCATTTTATTATTCTGAATTTGTACTAATTTATTTACTTGTTGACTGTTTGTTTCTGTGATTTTGTGGAGCCACACAAATAAATGGTGATAATGATAATACTTGCAGATGAAAGAACAAATCACAACTTCTTTACCTGGTTTATAGTTTGATATAAGCACAGTCCCAGTTTGTTTTTGTTTTTTAGGTCTATGCGAATATCATTAAGAGACTTTGCATTATGCCATCATAATACATCGAAAGCGAGTGCCACAATTTCTAATTTTATTGTTGAAGAGGGCCTCATTTTTTATGTTGGCAGGTACTGAGGATGGGTTGGGTACGGGACCACTCGGGATCCCGGCGGTCAAAATCCTGATGCCAATATCCAGACAGGGTTAGGATACTGATACCTGTCAGTCGGTATCCTAACCCTCCCCCTCTCCCTACCGTTAACCCTCCCTCCCCAGCACCTAAACCTAACCTCCCTCCGTAGTGCCTAAACCTAACCCCCTCCTCCCTGCCCTCTAAACCTAACCCTCCCCCCCTTAGTACCTAACTCTAACCCTCCAACTAGTGCCTAAGCCTAATCCCTAAAGCTAACCCTGCCCAAACCCCGCAACTTAACTTCGGGATTCCGGCGCCGGGTTTCTGACAGGTGTCAAGATTCCGGCACCAGTATTCTAAATGCCGGCATCCCCTTTGCCAGGATTATGATCGCATCCCACTGAGGATTGCAATTAGATGACTGCTGATTAATTTTGTGTTGGTTTATAGATTGCACAAAGTATATGGTAGGCCTCTTCATGTGCCGTCTATTTAAACGCATTAGAGTATTTTCAATATTTAATTCCCATAAACATTGGTTTCCTATTTTTGGGAGTACCTACTTGCAGTTTTGCTGCTGGTATATCAGGAACAACCACTGAATGTGACTGCACACTATACATGGTTACAGTTTGATGCAGAGTCACATTCAAAGCTGGCACACCTGTGATTGTTTGCACTGAGCACATCCCTCATCAGATTTCTGGGCTCAATTGCTATAACTGGGTGGCAATGGGGGAATAGGGTGGGTCACATGCAGGATAGGTGTACCATAGACAGGGAGATGGAATTACGGACTGTTCAGTGGTGAGCACATGCAGCTATCAGGCTGATTTCTGATAGATGTTTTATACCAAGAATATGGCTGGCGCAAATACATGTTAATTGATTATGGCTGCTCTCACAAAAGGATGTATAGGGGTGGTGTGGCTGCATATATTGGAGGTGAATGACTGAATATAACCTTGGAACAGAGCTGTAACTAGACAATTTAGAGCCATGGGGACATGTGACACCCATGAAACGGACACCCCTAGGACTGTGAGGGGTTAATACCACCTTGGGCAAGGAAGGAGTTAATACATATCTCCCCAGCACATGTGAAGCAAGAGGATAGCTGGTGCTGATTGGATGAACCTGTCCTGTCTCTCAAGCGGTGGGTGTGGTCAGGTGCCCTCGAAAAAGAGGGTGCATAATTATAGAGGGCGTGCCAGGAGCTGAGGAGAAGTGTGGCGTGCAGCACGAGGACAGCAGGCAGAGACCGCCAAGCTGCAAAGCTCTAGTGGAGTGTGGAGCAGCCGAGCCGGGAGCGTGGACGCCGGGGACCCGCGGAAGATAGACCGGGTCAGGTGAGCCACAGCAACGAAGAGCAGCACACCATTAAGGCGTCCAGCGCAGCAGCAAGAGCCGCTCGTGGAGGTACACAGCCACAGTGGCAACACGCAGTACAGGGTAATCATCCCCCCTGCCCCATACCACAGCAGCAGCCATCATAGGGTAACTTCAAAGCACCCTCATTTCAGTTATACTACTTATAAAAGAAGTTGCTGTCCTATTGTGATTTATAACTTTTTCTGCCAACCACAAGATGGCTGCAGGCCAACAGCAACAATTGCTTTGAGTTGCCATGCTGCCAGCCACAAGATGGCCACCGATTAACTGCAGTATAGACATACAGCTCCAGCAGTGGAAAAGTTACATAGCCTTGCACCAGAGGTAGCTACAGGAGTGGTGAGTGGAAGATTGATTGCACCACAGGCAGAGCTGCACTGACACTCAGTAGTACTGGACTTTCTCATACCTTGTTGCAAAGAGCAGAACCTCAGTGTTACTTTCACTTTCAGTATATAGGAGTTATCTGCTTCACTGACCAAGCTTACCACTATTTACCCTATATGTTTTCCGGACCACACCAAGACTGTCCTATTTCACAGTACAGTGATTCTTTGATACTTGAAAGCTGGAATACACTGCTTAAAGGAGATAATATAGCCCATCAAACTGGGATAGAACTGCAGGACACTTTACAGTAACAGCTGTCTAGGAATATTGAATAACCTGATTGCCTGAGAATTGGATGTGCCTATAGAGAGAAAAGTGGAATTAACATTCAGTGACTGAATTGCTGTACTGTGTACAGGACTTCCATACAAACTTTGGCGATTCTTCCCTCCCAGATTTAATACTAACAAACGTTACACTAAGTGGGACTAGTACCATGGTCAACTTAAACTGATCTATAAGAGCTCCACCAGCTGCAGCAGCGAAGACGGGTAGGAATACAGTGTTTTGTGTTTAAGGTCATCTGGACATTGAAACTGTTAGTTAGTTTAGTACTGTCATCATTGCTGAATTGTTTTCTTGTAGTGTGCAACCGTTTGAGATAAGAATGTATGCTCGATACTGAATTTAACTGTGAATAGTAACGTAAAAGTTGCCTTACATTGTATGGTCATACTGCCAAAGTATTATTACACCAATCCGTATGGTGCCGTGCAAATGCCATTGTTTTTATGTGTAATCTCATTATTGATGTTTTTTCCCACTGATGCAATACAAAGGCTGCCTCATTGAGTGAGGTGTGTTATTTATGCAAGTGCCCTGCCGACTCTCTAATAAACCTGTGTTCACAAAATAAAAAAACACAAGCTGCCTCGTCACCCCTTCATGTGCTTCCATTACTCTCACCTCTCCGTAAGTCGAGTGAAGATTGAACCACAACACACAAGGTAAACTCTTTACTTACCACGTAAAGTCAAGGTTACCACAGACACATACTGTAACATTGGCAATCCCCCGCCCCTAACCTCACACACACTCCATTTTAGGGTGGGCGATAGTAACCACCCTTGGTGGAGGCACATAGAATCCCACTCCCTTAGCTACAGCTCAGTATTTATCTTTGAACCTTAATTTTGGAATTGACATACTGTATATTACAAAATGTAAAGGTAGCATTCCCTGCTTAAATACAGACGATATCAATGTAAACACTGAAATATTTGTGTGGTGAGGGCGCAGCACAAATTATGTTAAAGTGAAAGAGCCTGCTGTATTTATTCTGTAGCTCTGTGATGTCTAGTACTGTATGTCTTCACATAGAGCATGTATGGAAGAGCGACTAACGTTATCACTCCTCCAGGATTGCTCCGGACAGTCCAGAAATCAGGATATCTGGAGGGTTAGCAATCCCGGACGAGTGGTGTCCAGTATTCACTGGCTGTCAGCCTCTTCTGCTCCATCCCTCCTCCCCCGTCTCCCTCCTGCCTCCTCTGGCTACGTCCTGCCTCCTCGACAACCTGCTCCATCCCACCTCCATCTGGATACGTCCTACCTCCCCTTGGCTCCGTCCCATCTCCTTTCTGCTCTGTCCAGCCTTCCCCTGACAATAGGAAATATGGTAAATAGATATTGCGCACTGGATTCAGAGTGAACGCTAAAGGTGAGTTGCACTTTTAGGCCGAGTGTCTGACCTCCTGAGTTAAATAAATATACCTAATCTATAGTAATAGATCAATAAATGCGCTCAGAACCTGTAGCAAAATGGTATGCGTCGTATGTAGGTGTATGGGATAGTGATGAGTTCAGAATGAATCTAGTATTTATAAAGCTTTATTTAAATAAATAAAATAAATGGTAATGGGCTAAAAAATGCTGAATTTACCACTAACTGAGTCAATGGCAATCAACCTATAGGAAATCTGCCGTGTTGATGGCAATAATCAGTCTCTAAAGGAGAAAAAGGAAAAAATGCTGTGGTTTGTAACCATAGAGAAACAAGAAAAAGAAAAAAAGAGTCAAAAGCAAGTCAATCGTTGATGTTGAAGTTAATATAGTAGGGAACCGGAGACCGTGGAGCTCACATAATGAAATGGCAGATCTTATAATTGGAGTCAGTGTTGGTGCGGCGTCCCGCACTTATAATGTTGATAATGCTGCTGATGAAAAATGGATAGCTGATGTTGTTGCTTGCGTGTTCCCGGGGTAAGTAGTACGGACACTTGCCCGAGTATGTGCAGGTGTGTGTCCAAACCCGTGTGTGACCACGGACCACGTCCGCAGACCGCCCCCCAGTGCTGGGTTGTCTACGGGCACGTCCCGCTGGCCCACAATCTAGTGTGCAGCAAGAGGGGGAGAAACGGCTCTGGTGCTAGATACCAGACACCGTACTCTCTGCCTCCACTGTGGACTCACCTGTCAGGGACTCGGCAGAGTCCGCTCTTCCCCTTGCCGGCGTGTTGAGGTCACATCCTCCCTTCCTCCGGTATCTCTCGTCAGATGCGGCAGCTTCTTGAATATTCGTCGGGCGCCGTGTAGTTAGGTAATTGACGCTTGCGTTATCCGGTTCCTCACTCAGTGGGGATGTGTGGCCAACGCGTTTTGACCCACGTGGGGTCTTCCTCTGGGCGAGATACTGGAGGAAGGGAGGACGTGACCTCAACACGCCGGCAAGGGGAAGAGCAGACTCTGCCGAGTCCCTGACAGGTGAGTCCACAGTGGAGGCAGAGAGTACGGTGTCTGGTATCTAGCACCAGAGCCATTTCTCCCCCTCCTGCTGCACACCAGATTGTGGGCCAGCGGGACGCGCCGTAGACTACCCAGCACTGGCGGGCGGTCTGCGGACGTGCTCCGTGGTCACACACGGGTTTGGACACACACCTGCACATACTCGGGCAAGTGTCCATACTACTTACCCCGGGAAAACGCAAGCAACAACATCAGCTATCCATTTTTCATCAGCAGCATTATCAACATTATAAGTGCGGGACGCCGCACCAACACTGACTCCAATTATAAGATCTGACATTTCATTATGTGAGCTCCACGGTCTCCGGTTCCCTACTATATTAACTTCAACATCAACGATTAACTTGCTTTTGACTCTTTTTTTCTTTTTTTTTCTTTTTCTTGTTTCTCTATGGTTACAAGCCACAGCATTTTTTCCTTTTTCTCCTTTAGAGACTGAATATTGCCATCAACACGGCAGATTTCCAATAGGTTGATTGCCATTGACTAAGTTAGTGGTAAATTCAGCATTTTTTAGCCCATTACCATTTATTTTATTTATTTAAATAAAGCTTTATAAATACTAGATTCATTCTGAACTCATCACTATCCCATACACCTACATACGATGCATACCATTTTGCTACAGGTTCTGAGCGCATTTATTGATCTATTACTATAGATTAGGTATATTTCCCCTGACAATATCCTATCTCCCTTGTTACGATTCTCACTCGATGTTGAGATCGCAGGACTGCTGACAATGAACAAGACTGGATAGAGGTGTGGCAGTCCTTCCACAACTGGCGCTAGCTGGAGTGAGGCTGCAGAGAGATGACACAACACAAGCAGCGGCAGGTCACTATGGTATGAGAAATGTCTAGGGACTATAATGCAGATAGGATGCTAGATAGGAACTGACTAAACACTGGGTATGAGCTTCAAGGCAGGAGCGACCAGGACTATGATATCCAGGATTTCAGACAAGACTGGACTGGCAAGACAAGATGAGCAAGACTAGACTGACAAGGACAAAACAGGCGTGACTGGACTGACAAGAACAAGACAGGCAAAACAGGACTAGACAGCTGAGGTGCGACTTGAGACCCGACGGAATGGCTGGGAGGGCCGTGGTGAGATAAGAACTAGACGGTGCAGCCTTGAGGGCTGAAGTGCAACTTGAGACTGGACTTGAGCGGCATTGAGGGCCAATGTGTGACTTGAAACAGAACAGAGCGGCCATGAGGGCCGTGACGACTGGAACTAAGTGCAGTGACTGAGACAGGACGGCACGGCCTTGAGGGCCGTGGTGATGCGGCCTTGAGGGCCAAAGTGTGACTTGAAACAGGACGGAGCAGCCTTGAGGGCCGTGATGACTGGAACTAGGTGCTGTGACTGAGACAGGACAGAGCGGCCTTGAGGGCCGTGGTGTGACTGGAACACGGTGATTCAGCAGAGACAGGACGGAGTGGCCTTAAGGGCCATGACGTGACTGGAACTAGATGATGTGAATGAGACAGGACAATAAACAGATGAACTTTACACATGGCAGAAACAGAAACTGGAAGCAGCGTGGATGAGAACACTGTAAACTTGACTCTGGTGAACATAAACAGACAAGGCTTGATAGTCTATGGATATGCGATGTGGCCTGGCAGGATCAGATGCTGGAACCAGATGGCAGACAAGAGCACTCAGACACTGCAGGAATAGAGGCTGGATCCAGATCAGACAAACAGGCACTGGGAACTGGAACAGCAGAACTTGGTAAACCAGCTAGAATTCAGGTTACAGAGTACACGACCACATACTCTGGAAGTCAGGCAGTATAACCAGCATGGAGTGAAGGGCTGGCTGTAACTTAACAGATGCAGGACCCAATCAGAGCAAAACCCTGCAAGCCTCCCTAATGACAGACTAGTGTGCAGCTGGGTTCAGCACAGAAAGACAGTTAATCAGTGTGCAGCTAAAGTCTGCACACAGACAGACAGGGAAGATACAGCTTAGCTGAAAACAGACTAGACAGGATTTCCAGCTGCCTGCAACAGCCGGAACAAGGATAAGACATGATGCAGTGTCCCAGTAGTAACTATAATTGGGAACTGCCACCAAGATGATCTGCTAACCGCAGATCCTAACACTTCTGCTCCATCCTGTTTCCCTCTGGCTCCATCCTGCTTCCTGTAGCTCTGTCCCATCTCCTTTCTGCTCTTTCTGCTCTGTCCTGTCTCCCCCTAACTCCATCCCACCTCCTTTTTAGCCCCGCCCCTCCTCACGGTCCTATTTGTGGCAGTTTACCGGGGCTTAATGACATAGGATGCATGCGCAGACTGAAAACATTGGCCGCTTGTGTGCGGCATCATCAAAACGTGCATCACAGTAGGCATATGTCATGTTTGTGCTGCAGCTACATTCGCAGTGTTGTGTTAACAGCAGCCTGATTGACAGTCTGCAGGAGTTTGATGACGGAGATTAGGTGCGGCTTTATAAACGGAGAAGATATGAGAAGCCGTGGGCATCTTTTTACAAAAGATGACTCCTGTGGCATTAGCATATATTCTCAACTACGCTGCTACTGAAGATTGAGCAGTAACTGCTCCCTCTTTCAGAGCCGGCCCTAGGCATAAGCATTCTAAGAAAATGCCTAGGGCATCTGGAATGGCTATGCAGCTGTCAGCTGTGACATAGTAACGTTGCTAGCGTGCAGCTACCGGCTCCCTGCCGCGATCAGAGCTCAGCTCTGATTGTTCAGCACAGAAGCTCATTCTGGCTACAAAACAAGTAAGACGGCCACTCCTCCCGTGGGCATTTGCAGGGCTGAGTAGTCCTCCATCAGCCCTGCTGCTGCCCAGTGTCCATCTAGGCACTGACACTGCATCAGAGACAGTCCTGACTACACTCCCAGGCCTGCCTGAAGAAGAGGCAGATGGTCAGACCACCACCAGACGAGAATGAGTCTGTCTTAGATCAGGCTGGGAGAGGGACGGGCACTGGGCAGAGAGAGGTGCTGCTGCCAGCTGGATCTGACTCACTGAGTCTGACTCTGAGAGGTGCTGCCTGGGGTGCTGATGTGCATTGTACATTAGCTCCTTGAAATTAGTACACACACAGCATCTTTATGGGGTGCATTATAAATGCATCCATAGCATACAATTGGAAAACATATTAATCCCTGTTACATTTTGCTGTAATCATTAGGATATGGCATTACAAGTATATTACATGATTGTCCAATTAAATATCGAATTTCCTGGTAGATCTGACTTTCCTATTATAAGCCTGATCCAGTTTCATAGCATGACAGGGAAATAGTAACTCATTTGTTAGCATGAGGCTCTGATTACCATTTCTGGTTACATTTCTGTTTCAATCCTCCCTCTCCCTTTCCTTTTTTCCTTAAACTATCAATCCCCCTCTATATCCTACCTATCTCTCTTGTCCCTGGTCTTGTCTATCAGTAAAGCTGGGTACACATAAGACATTATTTAGACCGATCTGACGAATGTGGTCGACATATGGTCAAAATCGGTATGCAGTCGGGAAGCCGGTGGACCTAATCCCGACAGCCGGCTTCCCGACTGCTTAATCCCAGCGAGGGTTAAATGACAGGCATCTAGACGCCTATCATTTTACCAACGCAGGGAGACCGGCGCCCGGCATCCCAATCAAAGGGACGCCGGGCCCCAAGCGGGGGGGAGGGTTAGGTGTAGGGTTCCCGGGGGGGACTTAGGGTTAGGCACCCCCGGGAGGTTAGGGTTAAGCTAGGGAAATGGGTAGTTAGGGTTAGGCACCCCCGGGGGGGACTTAGGGTAAGCCAACCCCCCCGGGGGGTTAGATTTAGGCGGTGGGGAAGGGGGTGTTAGGTTTAGGCACTTAGAGGGGGGATTAGGGTTAGGCTCTAGGGGTAAAGATTAGGGTTAGGCAACCCTAAGGGAGGGTTAGGGTTGGGGTGGGAACTAGGTTAGAACATACTTACCTTCGACTATTGGGATTTCCTCCTCTGCCGGGATGCCGCTGTCGGGGTTCTGACCACCAGGCATGGGTCCGGCGGTTAATCATACCGATTCCGTAAAAATCAGGTAGTGCAGCTCAATTTGACAATATGTCTTGACGACCCCATGCAGTGGGATGCGACTAGTGCAGACATATCGGGTGGTCGGTCACCCGATCGTGTAATGTGTACTGGCCTACCGATATGTCAGCCCGTCGGTGGTGCGGTCGTCCATCATTAAGTGTGTACCCAGCTTTAGTCTGTCTTTGCTTTTCGATGTAATTTGCTTACACAATTTTACTCTGTTACTGCAACTACCCCCTCTTTTCCTTTTCTGCACCATGCCCTTAAATATTGTTGTCTTGAAAAAATCTTTAATAAATTATCATACCTCCCAACTATGTGAATGAAAGGATCGGGACCCCCAGCATGGCTTTGGTGGAAAGGGGCATGGCCTTACTATAATTGGGTGAGGACTCGCAGCACACCCCCTTTTCATCACCCCGCGGGCAAGCCCAGCAACTCCCTGCACGGTGAAGAGATGCCATGCATATGAAAATGACCAAACCAGTTTCCACTTCATAAATTTTATACTATATACATTGAACATTCTCAGATTAATTTCAAAACACTTTATCAACACACACACAAATTGTATTTGAGTATTGCTTTATACAAAGAGCCCAATTCAGATGTGGAAGCAGAACACACAGCAGCTGCGTTTTTGGGTCCAGCTGCTGTGTGTAAATATGCTAATGTAGCAGGAGGCTCTGAAGGAAATAGACCCCTCCGGACAGCATCACAGATCCGAGTTCTGCATTAGAAGACGGTTGCAGCTTCTGCCAACTAGAAGGCCAAATGTTGCTCAGAATGGCTGTATTACATTCCAACACAGAGCCTGGACTCCAAGGAAAATGGGAATGACATGCCCCCGTTGTTGCCACCCCCTATCCACCCTTAAACAGCAGCAGCCTGTCAATCAGGCTGCGGCTGTCGGACACTGCAAGCGTGACTGCAGTACTCGTTCTACACATGCGCAGATAGAGTCCTTCGAATGCGCAGTTCACCCAACACCGGGTAAGTACATAAACCATCGGGTTAACATACTAACCTGAATCAAGCCCAAAGTCACAAACATGTTGAAAATATCAAGTAAGGATGTGTATAATTGCAACCTTGCTGGATCCATGTGAAAATGTAATTATTATTTACCACATCTGAAAGGGAGTAAATGCTTCTGCGTTGCCAAGAGATGTCTGCACAAGCTCATAAATTCACAAATTCAATAATTCATACAGCAAGAAAAGTAAATAAGGGGGATTTCCAATCAGTGGCAGATCCAGGGGGGAATAATTGGAGCGTTCGCCCTCCCTAGCCTTTTTGCCTCTTTGCTCCGTTTTCGGGAGTCAATTACACCAAAAACTCCCCCAGACACTGCACAGCATCATCATCCAGGTGCGATCACAACTGTGACACTTCTGCTGACCAATGGGCCCTCCACCTGCTCCTCTCCTCCCCTTCCTGCTTCTGTGTCCAGGGGCAATGCATGCACAGCACTGAGCACTCCTCCTGACCAGGTCACAGGATTACAGTAATGTCAGAGGAGCAGCTCTCTGGGCAGTATCAAGGGAAGCAAATGTTCTTTTACCCACTGTCGTAGTCCCAGGGCGGAGCCAAAATGAATAGAATCTATAAGAATTACGTAATTTTGGTATCACCCACTCCCCCATGTCACTCTAGGCTCTCCCTACTTCACTCTATGCATCCTCTGTGTCTCTCCAGGCTCCCCCTGGCCTGCTCTGTATCACTCCAGGCCTGAAGGCATGAAGATGCACTGCTGCACCCAATAGGATATTCTGGGGACTGTGGAAAAATCTCCCTTCATCCAATACAGAGACCATAGCTCTAGACTAATGGTGGGAAATAAGTGGCCCTCCAGCTGTTGTGGAACTACACATCACAACATGCCCTGCCACAATTTTGCTATCAGGTATGGGATGTGTAGTTCAACAGCAGCTGGAGGGTCACGTATGGCCCACCCCTGCTCTAGACAGTAGTATAAAACAAAACCACAATCTCGAGAACATCAAAACGCCCAATTTTTAATTATTGAAGCCTGAGGTACATGCTCCATTCACCCATGGCTATACAATACTGCTATTCACAAATTTGCATGAATTGTTGCAAAACAAATGTGATTTTATACATCTTTAGAAACCAGCGGTGTAGAGAGCTGTTGGGCCTGGGGGCATGACCTAATGTAAGGAGGTGTGGCCTAATGTAAGGTGGCATGGTCTAATTTAAGGAGGCGTGGCCTAATGTAAGGCAGCGTGGTCTAATGTAAGGAGGCATGGCCTAATGTAAGGCGGCGTGGTCTAATGTAAGGAGGCATGGCCTAATGTAAGGAGGCATGGCCTAATATAAGGCGGTGTGGTCTAATGTAAGGAGGCATGGCCTAATGTAAGGTGGTGTTGTCTAATGTAAGGAGGCATGGCTTAATGTAAGGCGGCATGGTCTAATGTAAGGAGGCATGGCTTAATGTAAGGTGGCATGGTCTAATGTAAGGCGGCATGGTCTAATGTAAGGAGGCATGGCCTAATGCAAGGCAGTGTGGTCTAATGTAAGGAGGCTTGGCCTAATGTAAGGAGGCATGGCCTAATGTAAGGCGGCGTGGTCTAATGTAAGGAGGCATGGCCTAAGGTAAGGCGGTGGATGGTCACGAATGTGATCTGAAACACCGTCTATGGATGCTGCTCTCACATCGCTGATGCAGCAAGGAGGGGGCTATTTATACAGACACCTCCTGCTGCATTTGCATTTATGTGCACAGCCACTTCCTTGTGGCTATACAATACCGTCCACCTCTGAATCAGGCCCTTAGTATTGCTGTGCTGGGAAAGGGAATAGGGAGAGAAGTAAAGTTTTCTTGTGTTAATTTTTTTTCTTTAAAAGAAATCTACATTTGAATTATTATTATTATTATCCTTTATTTATATGGCGCCACAAGTGTTCCGCAGCGCCTTACATAGTACATAGAACTAATAGGTGAACAAGAAACAAGTAACTTACAGTACATTACAGTGCAGGACAAGGACACAACTTATATACATTGCTGAAAGAGTGATTAAAGCACTCACAATAAGCTGCCGGGAGTTGGCAGTCACATGTTAGGTGCCCTATGAGGAGTAGAGAGTTGAAGAAAATGTAAAAAGAAGCACATGAGGGAAGAGGTCCCTGCTCATGACAGCTTACATTCCAAGATTTCCGATTTTAATATTTTATGTTAGATTTCTGATTGATTTCCCCTGTCAACACGTTAGGCTCTGTATCTAGTTTTACCTTACATGTACATCTAGATTATGCTGTTACTAAAAATACAAGCGTGAAAGGAGAGATCCAATTAGGACCTACCTTGTACTCCTACTGATCCATCCACTATTTTTGAAATCTGAGTCATCTCAGAAACGATACTAGTGTCACAAATCATTACCAGGTCCAGTGGTGTCAAGTTACTGCCATCTATGTCCCCACTGGCCACTTTAAGGGGCCTATTTATCAACATTGTTTTTACTAAAATATTGTGAAAAGTTGAAAACAGGTGTTTTCAAACCCTTTTCACAATATTTAAGTATCACATATATGTACTAAAGGGCAGTTAGATGAGAAATTACACATTTCTCCTCCAAGCCCTTATCACATTTTTTTAGTAATCAGATCACATTTTCCATAATTGTAATAGGAAATGTGATCTGCCTGAGAATTACTAACCTGCAATTGTAAAAAATTATCGGAGGGAGCCTGTGTGATAATTAGGGATGAGCGGGTTCGGTTCCCTGAGAACCGAACCCACCCGAACTTCGGGGATCCGGGGCGATCCGAGCCCAAGCTCGGATCTCCCTGTCTGCCCCGGATCCCTCTCCCGAGGCAAAACCTCGAGATCTGCTGTCGGATCTCGAGGTTTTGCCTCGAGCGGCCATTTAAAAAAAAATGCCTTTGCCTTTAATGGGCAAAGTGCTGATTGGCTGACAGAGCCGTCTGTCACGGCTCTCAGCCAATCAGCATTATGGTGCTCATTTGCATGTAGCACGGACTCGTGAGATCCGTGCTACATGCATCTGTGTGATTGACAGTGACACAGAGCACAGATGGGTCAGTGAGACCCGTCTGTGCTGCTGTGTATTTCAATGACACAGATGCACGCACGGACCAGGAGATCCGTGCTACTTGCATCTGTGTCATTGACACAGAGCACTAACGGGTCCGTGAGACCCGTCTGTGCTGCTGTGGTAAATAAAAAAAAAAAAACCTGTGTAAAAAGAGAAAAAAATGGCGTCCTCCCCCCCAAAAAAAGAGCAACCAGCCCCGGGCATTAGTGACCCAGTGCTGGGTGTGCTTAAATACAGGGGACAAACGACATAGGGGTCCCCTGTACTTAAACACAACCAGCACCGGGCTAGTCAGAACCAGAGCTGGTTGCCAAAATACGGGGGACAAACGACGTAGGGGTCCCCCGTATTCTGCGCAACCAGCTCTGGGCTCTGATCCGGTCCTGGTTCTGGAAATACAGGGGAAAAAAATGAGTAGGGTTCCCCTGTATGTTCCAGAACCAGCACTGGACTTTTTCTAGCGGGGGGCTGATGCCACAGCCAGGGGAGCCCTTTCACCGGGCCCCCCAGCCGCAGCATCAACCCTGACCGCTAGTCAGCCCAGGCCGGGGATCCCTGGAGAGCTGGGGACCCCCCCAATAAAGGGGTCACCCTCTCCAGGGCACCCCAGGCCCAGGCTGATAGCCCGGGGCTATCCCCGCCACCCCTGGTGGCGGTGGGTGGCGGGTTGATTGTGTGGTGTGGTGTAAATAAAGAATATCAAACATTGTCTTTACAAGTAGAACTGCAAGTCCCAGCAAGCCTGCCCCGCATGCTGGTACTTGGAGAACCACAAGTACCAGCATGCAGGGCATTAAGGGCCCACTAGTACCTGTAGTTCACCTGTAAAAAAATGTTTAAAAAAAACACAGGACACACACACCGTGACAGTATAAGTTTATTAAACATACATACACACACACACACACATGTACACATACTCACCTATGTAACCTGTAGCATCGGTCCACTTGTCCGGTAAAGTATCCATAGGGGACCTGTGAAAAAAAACATACTCACCATCTCCTATGCGAGGTTCTGTCCTCTTCGTTCCAAAGTAGGCATCCCCGGACTTGGCAAAAAAAAAAACGAAAACGCGATCCACGAACTTAGTACCGTTCTATAGAACGGTACTTCCCGAATGAGAGCTTAGCGGCGGGGTATCACCATGGAAACCCCGCTGCTAAGCGTTCATTGGCTGAGAGAGGCCATCTCCCGTCTCTCTCAGCCAATGAACGGCTCCCTCCATTGTAGTCAATGCTGGGAGCCGCAAGGTTATTAAAGTTTACCCTGCGGTTCCCACCATTGACTACAATGGAGGGAGCCGTTCATTGGCTGAGAGACGGGAGATGACCTCTCTCAGCCAATGAACGCTTAGCAGCGGGGTTTCCATGGTGATACCCCGCCGCTAAGCTCTCATTCGGGAAGTACCGTTCTATAGAACGGTACTAAGTTCGTGGATCGCGTTTTCGTTTTTTTTTTTTGCCAAGTCCGGGGATGCCTACTTTGGAACGAAGAGGACAGAACCTCGCATAGGAGATGGTGAGTATGTTTTTTTTCACAGGTCCCCTAGGGATACTTTACCGGACAAGTGGACCGATGCTACAGGGTTACATAGGTGAGTATGTGTACATGTGTGTGTGTGTATGTATGTTTAATAAACTTATACTGTCACGGTGTGTGTGTCCTGTGTTTTTTTAAACATTTTTTTTACAGGTGAACTACAGGTACTAGTGGGCCCTTAATGCCCTGCATGCTGGTACTTGTGGTTCTCCAAGTACCAGCATGCGGGGCAGGCTAGCTGGGACTTGCAGTTCTACTTGTAAAGACAATGTTTGATATTCTTTATTTACACCACACCACACAATCAACCCGCCACCCACCGCCACCAGGGGTGGCGGGGATAGCCCCGGGCTATCAGCCTGGGCCTGGGGTGCCCTGGAGAGGGTGACCCCTTTATTGGGGGGGTCCCCAGCTCTCCAGGGATCCCCGGCCTGGGCTGACTAGCGGTCAGGGTTGATGCTGCGGCTGGGGGGCCCGGTGAAAGGGCTCCCCTGGCTGTGGCATCAGCCCCCCGCTAGAAAAAGTCCAGTGCTGGTTCTGGAACATACAGGGGAACCCTACTCATTTTTTGTCCCCTATATTTCCAGAACCAGGACCGGATCAGAGCCCAGAGCTGGTTGCGCAGAATACAGGGGACCCCTACGTCGTTTGTCCCCCGTATTTTGGCAACCAGCGCTGGTTCTGACTAGCCCGGTGCTGGTTGTGCTTAAGTACAGGGGACCCCTACGTCGTTTGTCCCCTGTATTTAAGCACACCCAGCACTGGGTTACTAATGCCCGGGGCTGGTTGCTCTTTTTTGGGGGGGTGCACGCCATTTTTTTCTTTTTTTACACAGGTTTTTTTTTTTTTTAGCACAGCAGCACAGACGGGTCTCACGGACCTGTCATTGCTCTGTGCCAATCACACAGATGCATGTAGCACGGATCTCCCGGGTTCGTGCTACATGCAAATGGGCACCATAACGCTGATTGGCTTCCTGTCTGCCACTGCAGTGCCACTCCTAGATGGGCCACGTGTTTGTGCCGCCCCCTTGTGTCGCTTAGCATAGTCATCCAGCTTCCTCGGTACAACCTTTTGGCCTAAAAACAATATTGTGAGGTGTGAGGTGTTCAGAATAGAGTGGAAATGAGTGGAAATTAATGTTATTGGGGTTATTAATAGCGTAGGAACAAAAAAAGGCCCATTTTATGTGATTTTAGCGGGTTTTTTTTATTTTTTAAGAAAAAATCCAGATCCAAAACACAAAACCCAGAACCCAAAACACGGAAGGGTGGTTTTGGCAAAACCAATCCAGATCCAAAACACGAAGAAAGATCCAGATCCAAAACCAAAACACAAAACACGAAAAGTGTCCGGTGCACACCCCTAGTGATAATAAATCCAGCTTGACATGGCATTATGCAGGCCTCGTCCTGTCTGCAGATGCGATGATGATGGTTTTACATCAGGGAGAGTGCTCTGTAGCTCCTTCCCCGAATCTATACTCCTCCCATCTCCCTCCAAGACTCAGACAGCAGCTTAACCCCATCCTTGCTGGGGAGGACTGGAAGGAAGGGGCCGAATGAGTACTGTAGTAGAAGTTTTCTTATTGAAGAGAGCCTCATCAGTGAGCTGTCAGCGGGGCACTACATAGTACACCAAGAGCCTGACTCGGCTTCTGTAAACTCCAGAAGCTGCAGAGAAATCCTTACTTTGCTCTGCCCCCCCCAGCTGACAGCTCACTGATGAGGCTCTCTTCTGTACGGTCCTTGAAGCTGCGCATGGCCGTTCTGATAACGGCACATGCGCAGTAATAGGCTGTCAAAAGCGAATAGAAAGCCGGAAAAGCAGGAAGATGGATTTGCCAGGACACAGCTTCAACACAGGTGGGCGCCACCATTTTGGATGTAATCACATGACCCACTCTGCCAACAACTTCAGTCACATGATCCACCCAGCCTATTGTTGATATGAACTATTTGTATGAAACCACAGTAGGTTAACAATAGGCACCAGTGGAATGTGAATATAGCATTTAAGTCACAACAATGTTCCTTAACCAGGCTGCAGGTTTATTGTAGGAATAAACCAAAACTGCAGTACTGACAGTGTTGGCTGTAACTGCGGTACAAGCGGTGACAGCAGAGATAAGTGTCAACCATCCAGTCATGAGAGTGGGGCGTCCGGCACCTTCTGCCCCCCCCCTCCCCCACCCGGCGGCAGCCAGAGGACGGAGCTCACTCCTGAGCTCCGTCCGTCTTCCAGGTCCCACAGTGCACTATGGGAGTGACATCACGACGTCACTCCCATAGTTCCGAGGAGCGTGTTCCGGGAATGGATGGCAGCGTGGAACGGGGTTTAAGGTAAGTATTGTTTTTTTTTTGTATGTGTGTGTGCGCGGGGGGCAAGGGGCTTACTACTGGGGGCACTACAGGGGGCTTACTACAGGGGGCATTAAAGGGGGCTTACTACTGGGGGCACTACAGGGGGCATTACAGAGGGCTTACTAGTGGGGGCATTACAGGTGTCTTACTACTGGGGGCACTACAGGGGATTTACTACTGGGGGCACTACGGGGGGGTTACTACAGAAGGCTTACTACAGGGGGATTACTATTGGGGGCACTACAGGGGGATTACTAGAGGGGGATTACTACTGGGGGCACTACAGGGGGCATTACAGGGGGCTTACTACTGGGGACACTACAGCGGGCATTACAGGGGCCTTACTACTGGGGCATTACTACTGGGGGCATCATATGGGGGTGTGAGGCTCTGAAAGTTTGTACAGTGCTGCACCACTAGCACCAGGTTCAGGTGTGTTCAGTATGCTTCGGTGGCCGATATCCCCGTAGCTAAGATAGGACACACCGTGACAGAGAGGCAAGCCTGTATTCCCCTTTTGCATAAACAATGACCCGACCGGAAGAAAGGTGCAACACAATTTTATTAACAATCGACACAAGAAATGTTTACCATTCACAGGTTAGACGACATGAATTACACTTTTCAATGTCAAGGAATTTATTATTGCCTCCCCATCCTCTACAGGTGACCCCAGCTGGCAAGCAAGTGTAAACAACAAGAACCACAATTTCTGCAGAACTTTACTTTCACTAAAAGCAAATGAGAGAACTGAACATGAAATCTGCTGGTCAAGATTGTATCAGACTGCTTTGAAATACAGTCTGTGCTAATGCTTCCTTTTGCTAAGAAAAACGTGGGAAAAACACATGTAGGTTAGGCTTGTATCAGTAGTGCGCCAGCAGCCTATAGCTTTGAAATACAGTCTGTGTTAACGCTTCCTTTTGCTATGAAAAACATGGGAAAAACACATGCCGGTTAGGCTTGTATCAGTAGTTCACCAGCAGCCTATAGCTTTGAAATACAGTCTGTGCTGATAGCAGTAGTTCACCGGCAACTTGCAATAATTTAAACAGTCTTTAGCCTTGAGAAAAATAGGGACAACATTGAGGCTATGCTGATAGCTGTAGTTCACCGGCAACTTGCAATAATTGAAACAGTCTTTCAGCCTTGAGAAAAATAGGGACAACACTGAGGCTATACTGATAGCAGTAGTTCACCGGCAACTTGTAATAATTTAAACAGTCTTTGAGCCTTGAGAAAATAGGGACAACACTGAGGCTATGCTGATAGCAGTAGTTCACCGGCAACTTGCAATAATTTAACACAGTCTTTGAGCCTTGAGAAAAATAATGACAACACTGAGGCTATGCTGATAGCAGTAGTTCACCGGCAACTTGCAATAATGTAACATAATCTTTGAGCCTTGAGAAAATAAGGGCAACACTAAGGCTATGCTGATAGCAGTAGTTCACCGGCAACTTGCATTAATGTAACACAGTCTTTGAGCCTTGAGAAAATAAGGACAACAGTCTTCCTAAATGCCTGTGCCACAAATTACTACCACCAGAATTGCCAGCCGGGGTTACGCAGGGCTAAATAAACAAGTAATGTACATTACACCACAGAAATTGACAAGGTAAATGATTCACAGTAAACATACACCTTTTGCTAATGAGATGACAGCACAAGTAATATACATTACATCAGCATGAATGGACTTTGAAATGGATACCGGGCCAAACAGTGTATAAGAGACAATTTACATTAACACCAGTACCAGTAAATATTCAAACATTTCATGCAAGAAAAATATTAATCAGCATTGACAATAATAACACAGCGAGCAGTGAACAGCTTTACAGAGTGTTATAACAGATAAAGGGACCATGGAGGGCCACTATCAACATCTTTAGCTAACACACGAGTCAAACAGTAAACAGAGCCAAATACATATCACATGGCATTACATTTAGTTTAAAGATAGACATAAAATAATTTATACATCACCCACAGTGGCATTGGACATGAGCTGACACCCATAAATCATGTCCCCTCCTGGACATAAGCCAGAGGTTCACAGGAGAGAAAACAACCACCAATACAAATCTTGGGGGGACAGAAGAGGTAACCTAACTTTCACTTCCCCCCTATTTTTACACTTTACCTCTTTAAGGCACTATCAATAAGAGGATAAATGGCAGGCTAGTATAAACTGAGAAACCCCCTGTGTGGGCCTAAGAGTAGGTACTGGGCACAACTGCATGGCGGTAGCTCCTAGGAAGGGAGAAGAGACCCACTAAAAAAAGGCTGGGGACCCACTAGAAGGCACTAAGGGAAGAGGGTGAGGGGGTACCCCGTCTGGGTGATACTATCTAAAGGCAAGAGCTGCACTCAGGGGAAGAAAGGAGGCAAGAGGGAGGTCTGGTGTTCTTACCCGTGGCTGTTCAGCCCCCCACGATGTCCAGGGAAACTCCGGTATGCTAGGCACCGCACCGGAGCTCCCAGCTGCAGACCTCCGGCAGGTATTTTACAAGGGACAACAGGTGCAAAATCTCTTTCCACAGCAGCTCTGTCAAACAAAAACAGCAGGAGGAGGGGTCCTGAAGCACTCTTCCTCTGGGGCTGTCTTTTCTTCTGCCCGTGCAGGAGCTAGCAGGGTTTTCGTCACTGGCGGGACCTTTTCCTCAGTTGGGGATTCATCCGTGATGATGGAGCGATGAGACCTCCTTCCCAGGCAACTCCTCTTCTCTCCCAGCATGCGCAGACTTCCACCTGACGTGCCTCCTGATAACAGGCACTTAGGAAGGCAGTCCTGTATTCAGAGGGGGCTTCTTCCAAAGCAGGGATCTCTACGCAAGTTCCGAGGCAGGCTTCCTCCGGGTTAATGTGAAGTCTGGTAATTGTAATCCAGGGCAAACAAAAAGATCCAGATCCAAGGGCACTCCACAGCAACTCCTTACAGACAGCATACCAGTTGCAGTATTTGTAATCCAGGGTAACATAAGAGTTATAACATTCTTATTTTTACAGCTTCAAGGGCACGCCACTGAAACTCCTTACAGACAGCACCAGGTGCAGTATTTGTAATCCAGGATAAATGAGGGGTTACTGCACCCTTATTTGTACAGATCGAGGGACACTCCACTGAAACACCTCACAGACAGCCCTGGGGAGGGTATTTTATAAACTATTCCATATTCTCCTCCCTGTCGATCCGGCATCTATGAGTGGATAGGGGGAGCCCAGCAACAGGCCACCTACAGGGATCTCTTCCTAGACACCCAGGCTACCAATCAAAAGGGCAAGATTTTCCCTCCGAAACTGGGTCGCTGACCAAGGGGCACTTTCTAACTCCTTGTTTGCACATGCTCAGTATGGTCCAAGGGAGCAGGGTCAGCAAAAGTTCATTGTACCTGCCTATTATAAGGAATGGGGCTGCAGTATATCTATGTGTGAACACATAAAAAAAATATTGGGGTACCCCTATTTGGGACACAAATATGGGGGCACTACAGGGGCACTACAGGGGCCTTACTATTGGGGGCACTACAGGGGCCCTTACTACTGGGGGCAATTCAAGCGGCATTACTACTGGGCACTGCAGGGAGAATTACTACTGGGGGCACTATAAGGGCATTACAACTGGGGACACTACAGGGGCCCTTACTACTGAGGCCACTGCATAGGGGGACCACTACTGAAGGTACTGCATAGGGGGACCACTACTGGAGGCACTGCATAGGGGGACCATTACTGGGTGGCACTAAATAGGCGAGCACTGCATAGGGGAACCTCTACTGAGGACACTGCATAGGGGGAATACTACTGGGGGCACTTTATAAAAGGAACTGCATAGGGGGGCAGTGGCAGCTGGGGCTGGCATCGGTGCTGGGGGGTGGTAAATATTAATTTGAGGGGTGGGGGGGCACCAACATTTATCTTGCATCCGGGCACCTGGGATGAAGTTGCGCCACTGTTGGTTGCTATGGGCAACATCGCCACTTCTAAAAACTCTCACTTTAGTAAATATACCCCTAAATCTAGGGTCATTGATATGCTTACCTGTAAATTGGATGACCTGGAAAATGGCAATAGGCACAATAACCATAGATTTTTGGGCATCACTGAATCCATTAAGGCAGGGGTCTTCAACCCGTGACCCGCGGGCCACGGGTGGCCTGCAGAGCCATTCCCAGTGGCCCGCCGATGGTTACTGTAGTGCCGACTGCAGTGAGCGCAGTCTGCACTACACAAAGAAACAAGCACACCACCACCGGCAGAGTGTTTGCTTTGACAGCCAGACATTGAGAGTCAGACATACTCTCACTAGCTGCTGCACCCACTGCAGGAGCCAGGCTGGAGCTCACCCATCTTCCAGCTCCCACAGTGGGTGATGGGAGAGACGTCATGACATTTCTCCCATAATGCAGAGCATATGTGTCTTTGTCTGCACTGCTGGGGGCACTGGATCGGGGGGGACTACTATTTGGGGCACTACTGGGGGGAACTACTACTGGGGGCACTGCATCAGCAGAGACCACTACTGGGGGGGGACTACTACTGGAGGCACTGCATCGGTGAACCACTACTGGGGACACTGCATAGGGTGGGACTACTACTGTGAGCACTATATAAAGGGCACTACTGGGGGCACTGCATAAGGGGGACTACTACTGGGGGAACTGCATCGGTGAACCACTACTGGGGGGACTATATAAAGGGCACTACTGGGGGCACTGCATAAGGGGGACTACTACTGGGGGCACTGCATGGGGGGACTACTACTGGGGGCACTATATAAAGGGCACTGCATAGGGGGACATCTACTAGGGGCACTATATAAAGGCAACTACTGGGGGCACTGCATAGGGGGGACTACTACTGGGGGCACTATATAAATGGTACTACTGGGGCACTGCATAGGGGGGACCACTACTGGGGGCACTTTATAGGGGGGGACTACTACTTTGGGCACTATATAAAATGCACTATTAGGGGCACTGCACAGGGGGGACCACTACTGGGGGCACTGCATGGGGGGACTACTACTAGGGGCACTGCATAGGGGGGACCACTACTGAGGGCACTGTATAAGGGGCACTGTATAGGGGGATCACTACTGGGGGCCTGCATAAGTGGGACTACTATTGTGGGGGCATGGCATAAGGGGCACTACTGAGGGCACTGCAGATGTGGGCAGTTATGGGACATAAATTGTAAAAGGGGGCAGTTATGGGTTATAATTGTGTGAGGAGGGGGCAGAGTCTAAATACCACAGTATAGCTTAGTGGCCCTCGGCTTCGTCAAATTTTTTAATGTGGACCACACTGTCTTAAAGATTGAAGACCCCTGCGTTAAGGGCTCCGAATTACAGTATTTAGAACAGCACCTGCAAATATATGCTAATTACTATCAAGATAACTGTCCAGAGCTGCTTCCCTTACAGTACAGTAATGGACTTTATACTAAATATAGTTCTTTTTTTTTTTCTAACAATGGACACTTGGCCTGATTCAGACCCGCTCATGAGCACTATGTGCTCGCCAGCGGGTCGATGGCGGCCCAGTGTGCATGCGCACGACAGAGCCGACTCCGTCGTTCGCATGTGCGAGACCCGGATAGCGACGGGCAAACCGTCTCTCTGGGTCTTGTACCAAAGGGGGCATGCTGTCGATGTTGAGAGACAGCACGCCCCCTTTGGTGGGCGGGCCGGGGAACGCCTACCGTCTGGGGCCTGCCCCACTGACATCACAAGTGATGTCAGTGGGAGTGCTCTCGGCTCTGATAGAGCCGAAAGCTCTCTGGGGCTTGCGGCAACTAGACCCTACCACAAGGGTCTCGTCGCCAGCCCGATGGTCGTGATGGTCTTGGCCATCGTGACCATCTTCCTGGCCGCTCGCTATAGCTGTGGGTGGTCACCCACAGCTATGCAAGCGGCCAGGAGGCCGCTCTGAAAAACAGAGCGTCCGGCTCTGAATCAGTGCCACTGTGCATGAGAACTACATAAAATCTTCAAGAAATTAAAAAACAATAATTAATTTACAGGAGACATACATAAGATTCAAGCTGCCAGACATTGTTACGTTGCTCTAAATTTTGCCATTGGCAACAAAGTGTGACGATTCATAGGAGCCGTTCCTTGTGTCAGCCATTCCCTCTCCTTTTACAGTGAAACTTTACTTTCCAAGTTATAGTTTATGAAAAGGGTACATCCAGTGCTCCAGTGGCCATGAAGAGTACAGTACACTGTAGAAGATTCTAGACTCCCGGGTTCATGGCCAACTCCCCATAACTATTTCTATGGACTCCTTATTGTAGTGATATAAAATCAGTTATCACCACTATTTAACAAGACAATATTGCCAGAGCCACAGAGTGATACTCAGCTGCCTGACAAGACTAGTGGGAAGTCATAAGAGCTCCTACACCGTAGGTCTATCCGCGAAAGCATCAGCTGACTAGCCGGCAGGCACATGCATAAGTATTTAAATTTGAGCAATCCAATATGAAGAAAGGCTCTAATTAAATAAAGAAACAAATAAATAAATAAATAAAAAAAAAACCTTATGTCAGATGTTGTTAGGGACTCTTGCAGTACATGTTAAATAGACTTCCTCATAGTTTGCATGGGAAACCTCCGTCAGAAGTAGGCAGAGAATGATATCACCACTAGTGAGTGCTGGTGATATTTTTGACCATCAGGGAGAGCTTGAGTGTAGAACCCCTGTCTATGACAAGAACACCTGTATTAGCCAGAGATAGCACTTTGCTCACCAATTATAGTCAGAAACCAGACAATCACCATACATACAAAGATCTTGGCTCTCTTTTGCCTTTTGATTAAAGCAGTTATTATATCGAAGTTATTTTTAAAACTCTTTATCACCCTCAGGTCTGTTTGGCATACATAAGTATATAATAATACATTTTGAATACACAAGACTGCATTGTAATTGGATTACAGTATCTAGGGTGGGGAAATACTGAAAGTACTTCCTTGTATTTATGTTTATTCAAACAGTGCTTCAGGCAAAAGGTTTGATACTGAGTTTGGAGATAATAGAAAAAAAGCAAGTTATTGTACTTTGTATTTGGAACAAACCATGCTGCAATGTTGTGCAAATACATTATTGTTACATGCAGGGTAAATACTGGCTGCTTTTGCATGTAGCCTACAAATGCTGGACAGTTTTATTTTTACACTGCAATTTAGAGTTTTAACACGCCCCTCCCAAAACTTAAATCTCTCTGCACCTTTCATATCTGCCCCACCTGCAGTGCAACATGGTTCTACCTAGATGCACAGTTACTTGTTTTTTTTTCTTCTTCCAAAGCAGAATGAACCCAACATATCTGCTACACAGTGGCGTAAGTTTATCCCAAACGCCTGTAGGCAGGTTATAATTTGGTGCCCCCCCCCCCGTCACAGCCGCTGACACTGTAATGTAGCATTTTGTATGCAGATACACATACACACAGAATATAGGCATGCAGCATATCATTTTAATCACTGTATGAATAAGACGCATTTGAAGGGGAAAAATTGCACAAAAAGATGCTTGGCGCTATCGAGTCACTCTGCACTCACATGTTGTGTGTAACGCGACTTGTCGCACACAGAGGATAGATGTATGTGGACACATCTGTATGCATTACAGATAAGATAGTGACCTGCATGGTGCAATTAGCATGAGGCTCACAGTCCTCCTGGCGAAAGCCACCTGAGGTGGGGTGGGGAGCCCTCCTGATACCCCTGAAGGAGGGGAAAACCACATGATTTGGTGGCTTTGAGGACTGAGTTTAAGTCAAGATACTGTAAGATTGCCACTGTGGTGGGACTACAGATCACAAAATGCCCAATCTACTGCCGACTGTATCACATGCTGGTAAGTTGCTCCACCAAAGATCTGCCTCCCAGACCCAGTCGCTGGTGCCCCAGGCTCCCACCTCCCGTGCACTCTTACCCGCAGCTCCGTCAGGTGCATACTTGTTGACATCCAGCTCCATGAAGAAGATCATTAGCCACACTTATGCTCAGGCCAGCCACTCAGGACTTTGCTGCACGGCTCCACGGTTAGAGCTGCCACCAGGGAGGAGTGGGATGGGGAGTTGTTGGTGAGGGGGTGCGCCGGGACTGCTGCACTGGTCTGCAGCTAGGGCTGCCTCCAGGAAAGAGTGGGGCAGGAAATTTTTGCTGAGGGGGTGTGCCGGGACTGCTTCATGGGTCCGAGCGACTAGGGCTGCCGCCAGGGAGGAGTGAGACAGAGAGTTGTGGATGAGGGGTACACTGGACCCCTCATCCACATAAGAAGCTGCTGAGGAACAGTGACACCAATGAGTAGGAACAGGCTTTAGATAGATGGAAGCGACAGCTGGTAGTCTGACATGGAGCTCTCCACTAGTGTATGGTGGCTTCTCAGTTGTCGGTTTAGAGGTGCCATGTATTGGGCAGCCCTGATGGTACGCTCCAGGTACATAATTACAGACCTACGTAGCAGGGGCAAACGCAGGATTTTTATAGGGAGGTTTACACACACACATATACTGTATGTATATATATATATATATATAGATATATATAGATATATTTTGTATATATATATATATATATATATATATAAAGTAAACATACATACACACACTGGTATGCACACACATATGTACAAACATACACATACATATGTCACAAACACATTAAACACACCTACCTTGCAGGCTGGCATCATCGTGTCATTAGGCCCCTTCTCCTAGCGTGAAACTGCAGCGATTCGCGGGTCAATCAGGAGGGGGCGGAGCCAAATGACACTATTCTAATGGAATTGCATCTTATTGGCTCCGCCTTCTCCTGATCGACCGGCGAACTACGGCATTTTGCAATGAAGGGGCGGGGCCTAAGAGCGGGTACAATTTACCTGGGCCTGGGCTTGCTAGCGGGGCCCGGGTCCGGCGTCGCCCCCCCCTCCCCCACAGCAGCTCAGCACAAAGCTCATGCTGGGCTGCTGTGTGAGACTGCTCGCGGCTGCTGCAGCAGCTGGAGTGGTCTCCTATGGCTGTGGGGGGGGAGTGATCACACTGATCGCACCCCCCCTGCTTATACGCGGCGCTGAAAAAGTTTTTATTTTTTTTCAAGGGGGCATGGCCACACCTCCAACAAATAGGCCATGCTCACTCCATTACCCGGGCCTGGCCAGGCTCTCAACGGCCCTGGTTGCAGGAGCAGCACCTGCATTGCATACAGATAAACTTTTAATACAGAAACTTTTAGCTTCAGATTTTAGAGCAAAATGTATTTAAATCACCAACTTTTCAAAAGCCTATTTTACTGAATTGTGTTTATGGTTATGTATACATATTAATATGTTTGATTTTTTTTTTTCTTTACATAGTGCCACCAATTATGGAGAGCTGAACAGGGAATGTTTTCCATTCTCATCAGTCCCTGCTGTGATTTATAAACCTGAATTGGAGGGGGGGGAATATGTTAATTGGGAGTGAACTAGTAAGATAGAAAACTTAAAATTCACTATGGAACCTACAGTATTCATCATTACTAATGTCAGCATGTTTTTGGTAAAGGGCTATTCATTATTAGGAGTCCATAGCGGCCTCTTTGTATACAGCAAATTCCAAAAACTCAAAGTTTTCAGTGTTTGCCTACAGGATCCTACTAGGGCTAAAATTGTGGATGGCGGCAAAGGGATACCTACATCTACTGCCTAAAGAAAATCAGGGTCTTCCAACAGACCCCTCAAAGGTAGGATATAGGAAAACAGCGCTGAAAGAGTGTCTGTCTTTTAGTCTTCGAAATTGTGTCTATGACATGTGCATAAATAATTGAACAGATCTCTTATACCCCTTTTACACCAACCGAATAACCCGGGTTATTGCCGGGTCGACCCGGGTCAATGCTCTGTGTGAACGGCTCCTAGAAAAATTTCCCGGGTTGATTTACCCGGGAATCTTACTCGGGTTGAGAGCAGGGTTGAACACGGGGTGTTCCCGTGTCATGTGGCAGTGTGAACGGGTGCTACCCGGATTATTTTATCCGGCTATATTCTACTGTTTGTTGATTGGAGCTTCTGGGGCGCTGGCAGATGATGTCATTTGTCAGGGCCCTGCAGAGAGACGCACACGCAGCCATTACTTGCCTGCCTAACCTCCTGCACACAGCCTGCACCACAGCCTGACCACCTCCCACAAAACGCAGGCTAATACACAGGCTGCCACAGTCAGAACTGCAGCCTGCACCACAGCCTGACCAGCAGCTCCAAGCGCAGGCTGATACACAGCATAACAGCAGCCTGAGCCACACCCTGTTGCTACAGCAGCATGTGTGCTGCATTGAACTGGACCGATGCCAATATCCGAGAGCTACTGCTCATCAGGGCGGAGGAAGAAATTAAACGCCAGATGACTGGCACAGTGACCACAATATACCCCAGATGCTGGAGTCCCGAGGGATAAAACGCACATAGCAGCAAGTGGTCAATAAATTGAAGGCCTTGCGTAAGCAGTTCACTAAAGTGCACGATCTTAACCGCAACAAAAGTGGTGTAGGCCGCAAGGAATGGGTGCATTACCAATTGTGCTACAGCGCTTTTGGAAATACAGCGCTTTCAAACCCCATAGCACTGTCCTCCTCAATTGCGCCATCCTGCTCCAGCCAGCAGGAGGATAGTCAAGAGGTACCGGCTACACAGGTTACCCTGCCGTCCTCGCAAAGCAGACCAACATCACAGCTCCTACTGACCGATGAGCCTGGAGAAGGAAGTGGGATGGATTCATCTGTGAATGCTGACAGTATCGCTTCCACCATAGATGAGGTAGTTGAGACAAGCTCAGAGACTGCGCCCCCTAAAAAGACGCCTCCGCTACGCGCTAATAGTAAGTATTTTAAAAAATAAAAACACCCACATTACACACACACACACACACACTACATTCACTTAAATCCAAAGGGTAACTGTTGCAGAGTGCTGCTAGCGTGCAGGTAGATAGAAGGCCACAAGCACATGGACGCAAACACCACTGCTATCTTTATGTCGGCTCAGTGCATATTATATTTTTGTTTTTGTTTTTCCCCTTTGCAGTCTACAATGTGCCACCCAGAAAGAAGAAGCTCAACAGGTCAGAGCAAGCGGCTAGAGCGATGACTTCTGTGATCGTGGAGCATCTCCGCGAATTGGATGCCGATATTCAGAGGCAGGAGGATGCTAGATTGGATCGGTTTATAGAGTCCGAAAGGCAAATGCAGCAGTCATTTATGAGGCAATTAATGGATATGCAAGAGAGACAGATGTTGTTTTTCGAGCGCACATTTGGTTGTGGTTATCCCAACCAAACACAGGTATCACCACAGGCCCCAGTGTACCCAGAACACAGATTTGGCCAGTGCAATATGGGTCCTAATTATTACAACCCTAGCACTAACCCTTACACAACAGAAACAAACCAAGAGTCATCACAATATACAGTGTACAGGCAATTGCCGTAAACATGCCCATTTTAAATATTTTATTGGTGTACCAACCGGTACATGTTCTATTTTAGTTTATTTTTTCTATTGTGTGGCTACAAGTATCATGTTTATTGTGTGATGGCACTTTTAAAATTTTTATAACTTTTATAGTATATTGTTTTGCCTGCAGGGATCTATAAGGCGCTTTTCTTTTATATTGGGCATACGATGTTTGACATTTGTTTTAGAATGTTTTTATACTTTTCCGACAATCTAAGAATGTGTTAAAACTGTTCTATTAAAAAACAGAATATATGCGCATGGTTAAAGTTAAAATTAAAAAATTCAAACCAAATAAACAAAAAACATGTTTGAAATATGAAATTTTGCCTTTTTATTTTAAATCAATAAGGGAAGGTTTTTAGAAATTGTGGCCCGGATGAGCTCGGCGCTGTCCTCATGCTCCCCCACGTAGCTTACTGCATCACTTGCAATGCCACCCACCTCAGTGTCCTGCACATTCCACTCGGGAAGAAAGTGGTCCTTTTGAAGTTTGCAAATGTTATGCAGTATGCAGCAGGCTGCTACTACATGGGCATGATTTTTAGGTCCACATCATTCCTCTTCATGAGACAGCACCAACGTCCTTTTAAACGTCCAAAAGCATTTTCCACAGCCATCCGGGCAGAGCTAAGGCTGTGAGTATAGGTGACCTTTTCCGTGGACAACTGTACATGTTGTGTATAACCCTTCATTAGCCAATGCTTCAAAGGATATGCCGCATCGCCAATGATGTGTACCGGGACCTCCACGCCATCTACGGTCACCGATTTCTGTTTAAAAAAAAATAAGGTCACTATAATGAGAAGTGGCATAAGGTGTATTCACATGGTGGTCAAGTAGTTTTTAAAAATTTCATGTATTTTATAGCTCAATATATATGTTGGCAAATACTTTGGAATATCATGCATTCCGCACCATTTCACACTTCATATTTTGCAAAAGCACATAACAAAAGTGGACATAGGCCCTCATTCAGAGCCGTACGCTCTGAGCAGAGCGCACGCTCTGAATGAGGGCCGCCCTCCATAAAAATGGATGCTCGTATAGCTGTGGGTCACCACCCACAGCCTATACGAGCGTGCAGTTTGATGGCCGCGATGGTCATGACCATTGCGACCATCGAAACTGAGAGCTGGAGCCTGCGGTTGAGGTTTTCAACCGCAAGCTCCGGAGTGATTTGGGCTCTATCAGAGCCAAAATCACTCCCACTGACATCACTAGTGATGTCAGTGGGCCGGCTTCTGACGGGAGGCGTTCCCATGGGAACGCCCCCATCAGGGAGGCACGCCCCCGGCACGCCCACCAAAGGGGGCGTGCTGTCAATCAATATCGACAGCACGCCCCCTTTGATCAGACACAACGAGCGAAGGACTTACCTTCGCTCGTCGCATCTGGCGCATGCGCACGACGGAGCTCCCTCCGTCGTGCGCATGCTCAGTGCAGAACATCGACCCACTTGCGAGCGGACAGCCGCTCGCGAGTGGGTCTGAATCAGGGCCATAAAGAGAAAAGGGACCATATATTTTACCTCTCTAGGGAAAAGCCATCCACCCCGCTTTTCCTCTGCTATGCTGTACAAGTCAGAGTTGGCTAGTACTCTGGCGTCATGTGCCCGTCCAGGCCAGCCTATGAAAACATCTGTAAAACTTAAAAAAAAAAAAATGAGTATTCGACCCACAAAAAACATAAAATAAATGTAGATATGAAAGAATAATTTGTAAAAATTTACTTACCAGTATCGGTGGTCCACAACAGCTTGAAGAATAATTGAATGCCACCCTTTCCGATTATAATAATCCACAGGGTTTTCATGGGGGGCGATGATGGGAATGTGGGTCCCGTCTATGGCACCAGCACACTGCGGATACCCACGCCTGAGGAAGCCTTGGATGGTTTCATCTAGGCGCTGTCCTTCTGGCAGGGAGATAAAGCGCTGGTACAGGGTATCCAATAATGCCCACGTCACCTGGTAAATGATCTTGCAGACTGTGCCAATCCCAACACCAAATAGACAGGAGAGTGTGTGGTACTCTCCGGGGGTAGTATACCACCAGAGTGCAATGGCTAATCTCCTGATTGGGGTGATGGGCTTTCGGTAGTTGGTGGTCTGCATCATCAGTGCTGGTGCCAGTAATTCCAAAATATAATAAAAGGTGGCACGCGACATCCGAAAGTGTTCCAGCCACTGCTCCACTTGGAAAGCTTCTACAGTCTGCATGAAAGCTTCTCCATGGTGGCGGTCTCTGGCCCACATTCTTCTATTTCTCATGGTGGTCAATCTCATCATGGTGGTGATGTTGGCTGATATCAGTGCTCTCCTCCTGCGCAAATATTGGCGTCGAAATCTGGCCCTCTCAGCCAAGAATTGCGCTCTCCTCCTCGAACCCTGCACAAGGTGCCACATCATAAAAAGCTGCATCCAATTCTCTGTTGCTGAAATCAACAGAAAGCTGTAAACAGATAGGACATTGGGAATACCCACATGTGCTCCATCTGCCATCATTGCTGCAATGCTGTAAGCAGTCCCCGCCCCTCTCTTTTGTTGCCTTTTGTGACCTCATCTTTGTCAGCCCTTAAAAAAAGTCAATTTTTAATGACATCTATAGGGAAAAGCAGGGAAAAGCAGGGATTACCCGGGTTCAGTGTGAACGGGGCAAACCCGGGAATAACCCGAGTCAAATTGCAGTGTGAACGGGGTCTGAAGCCGAGTTCGACCCGGGATTGACCAGTGTTCAAATTCCACGGTCAGACCCTGGATTTTGGTGTAAAAGGGGTATATTAACACTGGTTATATGGCATATATGCTAAAATAGATGTGTGATGGACCCAGTCCCTTTACTTGCAAGTAAAGTTAGCCACATATAATCAGGAATGTACAACAACAAACTATATTTCAAAATAAGTAATTTATTTGTAAAAAAAAGTACACTTTCAATAATATACTGTATAACCATAAAGTCACGGAGAAACAGGATAAATATCTAAAATAGTTCTCACTAGTATAGACAAGGAAATACATATAAAATCTGACAAAATAAATAAAGAAAAAATGTTTATAAAAGAAATATATGAAAAGAAATGTAAACCACTAGATCACATGATAAAAAATAATGTCAGGATTTAGACAGAATTAAAAATAAGAAATAAAAAGAATAAAAAGTTTCACTATATTGCTGCAATGCGTTTCACAGTACCTGGCCACTTCCTAAGGCAGTGGAAAGTGAATGAGCATGGCTTTTTTATTATTTTTTTTTAAAACATATTTATTTGTGACAACAGTAAGTAAGTAACAAGCAGAAATGAATACATTCACAAAGAGTGCAAAAAAAAAGAAAACAAAGATGAAAAAATAATAATGGTTTTAGGTCAACCTAGCAAGATTGGACAAAGTATACAACATGGGGATTTAACTTCTGGATCTTTGCATTTTCTGGTGTGGTAAGAAGGAGGGGGAATTAGGAGGGGGGATACTCCTAAACATTGTGTTGTAAACACTAACCAGCAAACAAAAACAAAAAGGGGGAGGATAAAGTTGTTTTTAGATTTCATTTTGCGCCAAATAAATGAAACACAAATCAACTGCAAGGAGCAGAGGAAAAAAGTGGGGACTCTGACAGGGAGCATTTGGAAAAGGTAAAGTATTTGAGGTAGAATGTTTAGTTTAACTGCATTTATCCTACAAAGCTATGAAATATACAGGTAGTTCCAAATATTAATATTAAGGTCTTATTTTATAGCAGAGATCAAGGCGACAAAGGGGATGATTCATGGTCAGATCATCTGACTCAGATGCAAATGAAGAATCCAACGCAGTTTTCTGATTATTGTAAAACTGTGCATGTGCAGAACTGGTTCTGCAATATCGCTCTCAGTTTCCCCAAGTCGCAACATGATTGACATGCAGTGTTTCGGGGCATTGCTGGGGTGTACCTGGACAGTGTTTCTAGAAAGGGGGGCCTGCTGCCCCTGTTTTCCGGGAGTGCCAATGCCAGGGCCTGCATCGGTGTACGCTGATTTCCTGGCCTTGCAAGCTGCCAGGCTGGGCAAAGTTTCTAATCTGGAGCTTACTCAGACTGGCTGGTGCCATCACAACGTGATCCAAGGCAGCATCTAAGGACGATGCTTGGAAATCAAAGTTAAGCTGCTATAGTTTTTCAATATGTGTAGGCAGATGTAAAGCAAGGGCTTCAGATTTGGTGTAATTGTTTTTGTAGCCTGCAAGTGTGCCAAAAACCTTGAGTTCTGAAATATTAATGGGGAGGGATATCTAAGACAGAGGACAAGGACTGGAGTACGTCGTACACAAAAAGTAAGATTTTGTATTGACATTCACCAACCAAGCTCTCCTTCACATTCATATTCTGTCTAATCCTGGCCACCAGAGGCTTAATACAGACAGCATAAGTCTATCCACATTGCTAAAACCAAAGATGGACGAGTATAAACTATTTCTCAACACTTCTCAAAACTCTAGAGGGTGTGTTATAGCATAATGCTTGATAATTACCGGAAAATCTGAAATTTTTCAGTGTTTGGAACATAAACGACCAAGACAATCTATCGAAGGCCTTTACAGTGTCCAATGCTAGAACTACCGATGGGATTTATTTTTTTGTTGATGTCTGATATTAATTCCATGTTTGGTGGTTATGCAGTCAGGAAGTTATGCTTCCCGACTGTCATATCCCAGCAAGGGTCTAAAGACAGGCATCAATATGCTGATGCATGTCATTAGACATACGCATGAAGACCAGTGAAGGGATGCCAGGCGCGTACAGCCGCGGGGGGGAGGGTTAGGTTTAGGGCTCCTGGGGGGGACTAGGGTTAGGCACCCCCCGTGAGGTTAGGTTTAGGCTAGGGGAAGGGGGGGTTAGGGTTAGGCACCCCCAGGGGGAGGTTAGGGTTAGGCACCACCCCGGGGGACTTAGGTTTAGGCAGCGGGGAAGGGAGGGTTAGGTTTAGGCACTTAGAGGAGGGATTAGGGTTAGGTACTGGGGGGGATGTTAGGGTTAGGCACCCCAAAGGGAGGGCTAGGGTTAGTTGGTAGAATTAGGTTGGTTAGTACTTACCTTTAGATGATCAGGATTTCCACTGCTGACGGGCTGCTGATGTCAGAATTCCAACCACCGGACATGTATCCGGCGGTAAATCATACCGATTCTGTTTGGTGTTATCAGGGGCCGGTCACGTGGGCACAAACCCACTTGGTCTGGGTCAATAAGGTTAGTCAAAAGGCTATTTAATATGTTTGCTAAAATCTTTGCAAAGAGTTAGACATCTGTATTTACCAGAAAAATTGGGCGATAAATTATGCAAACTGTATGATCCTTGTTTGGCTTGGGGATAACCATAATTTTGGAATGAGTGGCATCCAAATTGAATTTCCTCCCTTTAAAATATGGCTGTGGATGGGAGAAAATGACTTATAATAAAGCATGGAATAGCCATCAGGGCCAGGAGCTTTATAGGGTTTTTGGGACTTAAGGGCCCTCTCTACCACCTCATCCGATATATCTGAATTAAGCTGGAAGTCTTCCATATGGTCCAACATGGTAAGTACCAGCTGGCAAGGTACTGTTGAATATCAGAAGAGGAGGGATCTGAGAATGAGTCTCAGTTCTGGAGGTTATAGAGCCCCTAATAGAAATGGTGAAAAGACAAATTAATAGTTACTTAACTAAGTATCCCTTGTGGGTCCTGGATGGCCGTGATAACCTGAAATGACATATTAGCTTTTAATATGTTCGCTTAAAAGTCGCGGGCATGACTTGTCTCCCTCTAGCAGTTTACCCTCTCCTGATGCTGTTGTTCCTGTTCCATCAGTTGCTAGGCGATCTGCATATCACAGGAGGTCATGTGCTTTCCACAGCATGGAGTGATTGGTTGCTTCCCCTATTTGTACACACTGGCCTTTTGCCGCCTCACCGACTAGCATTCCTTTTGATTCTCTCGGCTCTGCTGCATGGTCAGCATTCTATGCTTGCTTGCTACATTGTGTCCTGGTTCTCCAGCGGTACTGCCTAGCCAACGGTTATCGGCTTCCCAGCCACACCAGCAGTTTCTGTGCAGCCACCGGCTCACCAGCCACTACATCAGCTTCCCAGCCACACCAGCAGCTTCCATGCTGCCAGCAGCTCACCAGCCACTAATTCAGCTTCCCAGCTGCACCAGCAGCTTCCATGCTGCGACCGGCTCACCAGCCACTACATCAGCTTCCCAGTTGCACCAGCAGTTTCCGTGCTGCCACCAGCTCTCCAATCACTACATCGGCTTTCCAGCTGCACCAGCAGCTTCCGCACTGCCACCGGCTCACCAGCCACTGCATTGGCTTCCCAGCCACACCAGCAGCTTCCTTGCTGCCCCCATCTCCCAAACCCCACCATTGGCACTCAAGCCGCACTATCAGCTCTCAAAGCCACATCTCAAGTACACCAACTTGTGTACCGGCTCTCAAGCTGCACCATTGGCTCTCAAAGCCGCATCACAAGTACACCAACTTGTGTACCGGCTCTAAAACCGCACCATCGGCTCTGAAAACCGCATCTCAAGTACACCAACTTGTGTACTGGCTCCCTAGCCACACTATCAGCTCTCAAAGCCGCATCTCAAATTCACCAACTCCTCCTACTGTCTCAAAGCCTCACCATCGGCACCTTAGTTGCACTATCGGCTCTCAAAGCCACCCCATCACTTATTTCTGCTACTGGCATAAAGCCACACCATTGGCTCCTAAACAGCATAATTGGCTCTCATAGCTAAACCTTCCTGCACATTGACACTCAAGCCACATCACTGGCTCTCCAGCCACATCATTGACTCTCAAAACCAAACATTCCTGCATATTGGCACTCAAGCCACATCACCGGATCTCCAGCCACACCATCGTGTTTCTGGTTGCCTCATTGACACTTCCTGTTCCAAACTTCTCACCTTACCACTGGATCCCATCAGACACTCGTGTAAGCTACTTCTACCCTGAGTATTAAGTCCAAGTGGCCACCTAAGTACAGGTCAACATCTCTAGTTCTAATGGAACAACGGGTGGCTGTTAGTGGCGGAAGACCTCGTTAAGCCTGGTTCCAGGGGGCTTACCCAGAGAAGTCTTTGGGATTCATAACATTACAGTTGGCCACAAAAATAGTAAGGAGCTAATATGGAACAGGGGCAGAATCCAGCTCAGTTGCTTGCTGCACAAATTCAAGTGCTTACTCAAAAGGTTCAAGAGCTCAGCTTGAGGTCCAGTCTCCTGCTGCTGCTCCAGTCCATCTTAAAGAGCCTAAAATGAACTTGCCAGACCGATTTTTTGGGGATCGCCGACAGTTCCTCAACTACATAGAAAGTTGCAAGCTGTATTTCAGGCTACGTCCTGTCTCCTCAGGGAAAGAATTGCAATGAGCAGGACTGTTTATTTCCCTTCTCCAAGGGGAACCACAGACTTGGGCCTTTGAGTTCCCCTCAAAGCATGAGGTATTTATGTGGTCTACTGCGCTCCTTTCCTTTGTCCTTTATGTATGTAGTGTAATAAATAAAGGTGGAAAGAATGTTATGTTGTGTTTTAGGTATCCTTGTGCTGCCTTAAAACACTGATGGTCTTTCCTAAATGATCCAAAATAATGTTAGCAAGAATATATGTGTAAATGGCGCACCTAGTGCGCCATTTACACATATATTCTTGCTACCCTCAACCTATGCCTCATTGCAGTCAGTTAATGCCTTCTTTACTGCTTTGGGCTTATTGTATGAAGACCCTGACAGAAATGCACTAGCCAAGTTCAAATTGCGTTCCCTCAGACAGGGTCATAAGGCAGCCGAAGATTATTCCTCAGAATTCCACAGATGGGCAACTGATTCTGGTTGGAATGACCTGGCTTTACGTAGCCAATACCATCTTGGACTCTATGAAGCCATCAAGGATATCCTTGTCCAACATTCCCCTTCTGAGTCCTTGGATGACCTTATGCATCAGGCCATCAGGATTGACCGACGTCTCCGGGAATGTAGAAGGGAACAAATCTCCCCACGTGGTCGCCCCGCTCCCTCACTTGGGTCCCAGTTTCAAATTTGGAGGAGCCAATGCAAATTGGTACATCTCAATTGTCACCTGAAGAAAGACGCAGAAGATGTTTCCTCTGTATGTACTGCAGAGACAAGGGGCATTCAGTGAGTAACTGTCTACTTCTACCAGTAAAAGGCAAGGCCTAAATGTTCAGGAGGAATTACATTTAGGCCTGGCTCCTATTTCCTCCAAGAACTGGGTTCTAGTCCCTGTTGCCCCCCGGCTTCCTAACTCAACTCTGGTCACCACGGCATTAATGGATAGCGGGATGGCTGGCAGTTTTATGGATTTTCTTTTCTTCCAGTCCTTGGGTGTGCCCGCCATTCATTTTGATCAGAAAATCCCTGTCTGCGGACTGGATGGTGGATTGATTTCCAGGGGTCACTTTAAAAAAAAAACACCTCCTCTCCGTTTGTCAGTTGGCGTTCTGCATTCAGAGACTATTTCTTTTTATCTTCTACAATGTCCCTTAGCCTCAGTTGTTCTCGGTCTCTCTTGGCTCAGGGAACATAACCCTACAATTGATTGGCCTTCCGAGGAAATAACTATATGGAGCCTTGCCTGTCAAACTCACTGTTCCTATTCCTGTTCGGTCAGTTTAACTTGCGGTTGCTGAAATTTCTCCGATCATCCCACCTCAGTACCATGATTTTGATGATGTTTTCTTCAAACAGCTAGCAGGTGTCCTTCCTCCACATCAGCCATATGACTGTGCCATTAACTTAGTTCAGGGTGCGAAATTACCTAAAGGCCAGTTGTATTCTTTGTCCATTCTGGAGGACAAGGCGATGAAAGAGTACATCAAGGACGCATTGGCGAAGGGATTCATCTGCCCCTTTAAGTCACCGTTTGGGGCTGTTTTTTTCTTTGTTTGAAAGAAGGATGGGTCCCTCCATCTGTGCATAGATTACAGATGTCTGAACAACATTACTGTCAAGAATTCCTATCCTCTACC
Source organism: Taudactylus pleione (assembly GCA_031769625.1). Taxonomy (NCBI): domain Eukaryota; kingdom Metazoa; phylum Chordata; class Amphibia; order Anura; family Myobatrachidae; genus Taudactylus; species Taudactylus pleione. Next base: position 41,977 of record JAUIMM010001408.1, on the reverse strand, counting down.
ACTCATTTCAGTACTGTGCAATCAGCTGCAAAATGCTCACATCTTTTCTAAGATCAACCTTCAAGGAGCATATAATCTGATAAGAATTTTGTTTGGGGATGAGTGGAAAATGGACTTCAGCACTCACTCAGGGCACTATGAGTACTTGGTCATGCCATTCGGACTTTCCAATGCTCCGGTGGTCTTTCAGCATCTCATCAATGATGTCCTTAAAGAATTCCTGGGAAAATTTGTAGTTGTCTATTTCGACGACATCCTTATTTTCTCTCAGTCTGTGGACCAACATCATCAACATGTCCATCAAGTCTTACAGAAATTGCGTGAGAACCACCTCTATGCTAAGCTGGAGAAGTGTGATTTCGATGTCACCCAAGTCTAATTTTTATGATACATTATTTCCTACCAGGGATTTTCCATGGTTCCGGGTAAAGTCAAAGCCATACTGGAGTGGGTCTAAGTGACTATCCTTAAAGCTATTCAGTGCTTCCTTGGCTTTGCCAACTACTAAAGGAACTCTTTCTCTACTATTGTGGCACCCATAGTAGAACTTACCAAAAGAGGAGCTGATACCTTCAATTGGACATCTATGCTGCTCAGGCTTTCGAGGACTCTTAAGACTTCAGACAGGCTCCAGTACTCCATCATCCTGATCCGGACTTCCTGTTCATTCTTGAAGTGGATATCTCCAAGGTTGGAGCTGGAGCCATCCTGTCCCAAAGAGATTCAGTTGACAACAAATTGCATCCATGTGCTTACTTTTACCGCAAATTTACCTTGGCAGAATGCAGGTATGATGTGGGGAATCAGGAGTTACTGATGATTAAGTGGGCCTTTGAGGACTAGAGACACTGGATTGAGGGGGCCAAACATCAAATCACGGTACTTACCGATCATAAGAACTTGTCATATATCTAGTTTTCCAAGTGATTGAACTCCGGACAAGCACGCTGGGCATTATTCTTTACTTGCTTCAAATTCCAGGATCTAAAAATATCAAGGCTGATGCTCTCTCCAGGAGCTTTGTTCCTACGCAGCAGACCGCCTGTTCTGGAGTAACCAATTATCCCTGAGTCTCGCATTTACTGTGCTTTTGCCCAAAACCTAGCTAAACTCATTCAGGCCTGTTAGTTGGAATCTACTCCAGGAAAACCTTCCGGTCTTCTATTTGTTCCGGAAAGATTCAGGAAGTTGGTTTTACTGGATTTTCACTCTCAACACGCTTTCAGGCGTCCTGGTATTAGCAAGACAGTTGACTTACTCTCTCGTGCAGTCTGGTGGCCTTCTCTGAACAAAGATTTTCGCAAATTTGTCTTGGGATGTGAGAACTGTGTTTGAAACAAAACACCTCGGACAGCCCCTTCTGGCTTGTTGCTGCCTCTTTCCATACCTAAGACCTTGGACACACATAGTCATGGACTTTGCTGTTGACCTCCCAGTTTCTGCCCAATTATTATTGTTATTATTACCAGTTATTTATATAGCGCACACATATTCCCCAGCACTTTTATAGAGAATAGTTGGCCATTCACATCAGTCCCTGCCCCAGTGGAGCTTACAATCTATGTTCCCTACCACACACACACACACACACTAGGGTTAATTTATGTTTGGAGCCAATTAACCTACCAGTATATTTTTGGAGTGTGGAAGGAAACTGGAGTTCCCGGAGGAAACCCATGCAAGCACAGGGAGAATATACAAACTCTACACAGGTAGGGCCGTGGTGGGAATCAAACCCATGACCTCAGTGCTGTGAGGCAGCAATGCTAACCATTACACCATCTGAGCTGTCCAATGCTCCGTCATCTGGACCACTTTAGCAAGATGGTGCATTTCATCCCATTGACCAAGCTACCCTTTGCTAATGAGCTTTCGAATTTATTTCTTCAGCCTGTATGGTCTTCCGGAGGATATAGTGTCAGATCGAGGAACACAAGTTTGGAGAGCCTTCAGTTTGTCCTTGGGCATTTGCCTCAGTCTATCCTAAGGGTATCATCTGCAGTCCAACAGGCAAACTGAGCGTGCTAACCAGTCCCTGGAGCAGTTTCTATGCTGTTATGTTTCCCAATGCCATAATGACTGTGTTTCTCATCTGCTGGCTGAATTTGCCTTTAACAAATTGTGTCATTCAGCTTCTTCAGTGTCTCCTTTTTTCTGTGTCACAGGTCAACATCCCAGAGCAAATTCATTTGACTCCAGTTTGCCTGTCTCACCTTCTGTCTCTTGGCTCTGTCGTATTTGGAACACGGTCCATCAAATCCTCAGCTCCAAGAAATCTGCTGATTAGACATCAGAAGCCGTGTATGTTTAACAAGGGTGATTTGGTTTGGCTCTCGACTAAGAACATTAAGCTTCCCCAGCCTACCCAGAAGTTGGATCCGAGGTTCATTGGCCCATTTCGCATAATTTCTCAGGTTAATCCAGTAGCTTTCAAGCTTCAGTTACCCAGGTCTCTCCGTATCAACAACACCTTTCACTGTTCCTTGTTTAAACTGGTCTTTAGTTCAGTCAAGTTTAAGCCCAAGCTTCAATCCAGGTCTGCTTTGATTATGGTCCATGGTCAACATGAATTTGTGATTGAGAAAATCTTGGATTCTAGGATTTCCAGGGGTTGTTTGCATTTCTTGGTCCACTGGAAGGGCTATGGCCCGGAGGAGCGCTCCTGGGTTCCCGAAAGTGCTCTACATGCTCCCAGGCTGAAGAGACTTTTCTTCCGAGATTATCCAGACAAACGGGGTTCTGGGGGTTCTTCAACCCCGCGTCAAGGGGGGGTTACTGTTACAAGTCACGGGCATGACTTGTCTCCCTCTAGCACTTTACCTTCTCCTGACACTGTTGTTCTTGTTTCGTCAGTTGCTAGGTGATCTGCATGTCACAGGAGGTCACGTGTTTTCCACAGCACGGCGTGATTGGTTCCTTTCCCTATTTGTGCACACTGATCTTTTGCCGCCTTGCTGACTGTAGCGTTCCTTTTGGTTCTCTCGGCTCTGCTGCATGGTCAGCATTCTGTGCTTGCTTGCTATGTTGTTTCCTGGTTCTCCAGCGGTATTGCCTAGCCACCGGTTATAGGGTTCCCAGCTGCACCAGCAGTTTCCGTGCTGCCACCGGCTCACCAGCCACCATATTGGCTTCCCAGCCGCACACCAGCAGTTTCTGTGCTGCCACCGACTCACCAGCCACTACATCGGCTTCCCAGCCGCACCAGTAGCTTCCGTGCTGCCAACAGCTCACCAGCCACTGCATCGGCTTCCCAGCCACACCAGCATTCCATGCTGCCCCATCTCCCAAACCACACCAGCTCTCAAAGCTACATCGCAAGTACACCAACTTGTGTACCGGCTCTCAAGCTACATCAACGGCTCTAAAAGCCACATTGCAAGTACAGTAACTTGTGTACCATCTCTCAAGCTGCACCATCGGCTCTCAAAGCTGCATCTCAAGTACACCAACTTGTGTACCAGCTCCCTAGCCACACCATCGACTCTCAAAGCCACATCGCAAGTACACTAACTTGTGTACCAGCTCCCAAGCCACACCATCAGCTCTCAAAGCTGCATCTCTAGTACACCAAATGGTGTACCAGCTCCCAAGCCACACAACATCTCAAGTACACCAACTTGTGTACCGGCTCCCTTGCTGCACTATTGGCTCTCAAAGCTGCATGTTACGTACACCAACTTATGTACTGGCTCCCTAGCCACACCATCAGCCCACAAAGTCACATCTCAAATTCACCAACTCCTCAAAGCCGCACCATCACACCTTAGTCGCACTATCGGCTCTCAAAGTCACATCATCAACTCACTTATTTCTGCTACCGGCTCAAAGCCGCACCATCAACTCATAAGCTGCATCATCGGCTCTCAAAGCCAAACCTTCCTATGCATCGGCACTCAAGCCACATCACTGACTCTCCAGAAACACCATTGACTCTCAAAGCCAAACCTTCCTACACATCGGCACTCAAGCCGCATCACTGGCTCTCCAGCCACACCATTGGGTCTCTGGTTGCCTCATTGACACTTCCTCATCTTATCACTGGATCCCATCAGAAACTCATGTAAGCTGCTACTACCCCAAGTATTAAGTCCAGGTGGCCACCTAAGTACCAGTGAACAGCTCTAGTTCTAAGGGAACAACGGGTGGCTGTTAGTGGCAGAAGACCTTGCTAGGCCGGGTTCTAGGGGGCTTACTTGGATAAGTCTTTGGGATTCATAACATTGAGTAAGCACAGACATGTAATAATAATTCATAGAGCAAGCGCAGACATGTAATAATAATTTATAGTGTAAGCGCAGTCATGTAATTATAATTTATAGAGTAAGCGCAGACATGTAATAATAATTTATAGAGTAAGAGCATACATTTTGGCTGCAATTAGTGTTCTTCTAATATTACAAGGATCATCTACCATTTATAAAACTTGTCTGCATTTGGTGAATCAATGTGAGCAATAACTTTGGGACAGGTAGTTTTGAAAATGGTCTTTAAGATGCAATTTGAAGTCTACTGAGTAGGAACCTCCAGTCTTATGAAGCATAAAAAGGAAAAGGGCAGTGGATTTTGAGGGTGAACCAAATTGGGGCATGGTCAGAGACCATTATATTATTAATATCCGAATCTAAGACCCTGTAGAGCAAAATAGAAGAAACTAACCAGTAATCAAGTGTAGTGAAGTGTGTTCTGCTCAGATGGATGGAAATACCAAGAATATTTTTATTGTAGATAATCTATGAGTTATGAGTTACACTTACCTGCTCAGATGTATCCTAAGGTAGGGAGAGTGTTGTCTTAAGATCGCCTCCAGCTATAATATGACCTTCAACCCAAAGCTTCAAGTGAGTGCAGAGGTTGGGAAAAGGATCAGAAAATGCTATCAAGGATGTCATTGCTTGAGAACAGAAGTTTGGGAAGAAGCTCTAGCCCTACTCCTGCCACCATATAGGCTAAACAGTAATCACAGAGAAATAATATAACCTGAATCTTTAAGATCAATTCACAAATATGTTCTTTTTGGTAACTTATTATTTCATCCTCTGTATTCCTTTCCACATAGGACATAAGAAAGAAATTAAACTAAGCAATAAGGTGTAGTATTTTGCATATAATTATTCAGATAGCCACTGGTGTTTCAAAATGACCAAGGAAGAAGGTGCTGTCTCCCAGTCACCCTATTACTGTAAATAGCAGATGTAAGTCACCATGTTTGCAAGCACTCTTTGGTATTCAGCTTACAAGACAAATATAGTAAACTCACATATCACAGATTGGTCTGTCTCTTACACACCTCCAGCAGTACATAGACTTGTTCAAGCAGAATCTGGTTGAATGCTGTAAAAATGGAAAGGAGGCACAATAGTGTATTACTGTTTTCTCCATTTATCAAACAACAACATTAGAGACATAAAACAAACAAAATAGTCAGATTTTCCTACCAGATGTTAGAATAAAGTGCCTTGTACAATCACTATGACAGTAATCCAGGTCTGATCATAGTTGAACTGGCCACAGACAAGTCTCCATTGTCTGCCTTTCACATAAAGCAGCACTTCCACCACCAATGTGTTTCGACTCCACGTCTTTGTCAAAGCAGCCTGGTTTGATCTAAGCAGCCCAGGGCACTTTTTTGAAAGTATTTGTTTTATTCTATGCAAGGATTTCTGGCACTAATCTCTGGCACACATACCCAGCGCTGCCACGTCACTGCGCTCCGCACATCTCCAGTGTCCCAGCAGCAACCCAGCTCTCCACAGCACATGTGTAAATAAACAAGAAGGCTGCATGGAGTGGCCATGTTGACTTCCTAGTCCAATCCCTGTACTGCAGCCATACTAACATAATACTAGCAGCCTATGGACTTCCACTGCTGCCCAGGGGTTAAAGTGGGCCGGGACAGGGCGGAATTGCATTCCGTCACTTCTATTTGGAGACGGAACCAGTTCTGCCTTCTCTGACCCACCTCTGCCCAGTGCCGCAGGCAGCCGGAGGCTGGAGCTCACTCTTGAGTCCTGGCTTCCAGCTCCCCCCATGGGCAGAATGGGAGAGACATCAAAATGTCTCTCGCATAGTTCAGAGGAGCAGCCAGGCGGACTGGAGGCACGCAAGAGCGGGGCTTAATGTAAGTTGTGTAAGCATTTTCACTATAGGGGACATAACATCTGAGGGCACTACTGCTGGGGGCATTACTCAGGGGGAATTACTATTGGGGGCACTACTACTGGGGGAATTAGTACAGGGGGCATTACTACAGGGAGCATTACTACTGGGGGCATTATTTCTACATGGAGCACCACTCCTGGTGGCACTGCATAAGGGGCACCACTACTGGGGGCACTGCATAAGGGGCACCACTCTGGGGGGCACTGCATAAAGGGCACTACCACTACTGTGAGCTCCACACAAAGGGAACCACTACTGTGGGCACTGCATAAGGGGCACCACTACAGGGGGGACTGCATAAGGGGAACTACCACAGTGGGCACTGCATAAGGGACACGACCACTGTGGGCACTGCATAAGGGGCACTACCACTACTGGGGGCACTGTATAAGTTGCACCACTACTGAGGGCACTGCATAAGGGGCACTACCCCTACTGGGGTCACTGCATCAGGGGCACCACTAGAATGGGCAGTACATATGGGGTTTTACTGCTGTGGGCATTATGTGTAAGGGGCATTACTGCTGTGGGCATTGTATAAGGGACACTACTACTGTGGGGCATTGTGTATAAGGGACACAAATGTGGGCATTGTGTAAAAGGGGCACTGCTGTGTGTCATACATTAATAAGGGACACTACTATGATGTGTAATATGAATCGGGTGAATCCAGATTTTGCTACTGTGTGGTGTAATTTTAATTGGAAATACTATTGTGTGAGATTCAAATATTTTTACAGCGCTCACCCTTTGCAAATATTGAACTTAGAAATGTGTAATAAATGGAATAAGAAAAAAATGGTTGTCAAATGTATAAACAAACGTGGATTTATTCAAATACTGGTTGCATGTAATGTCCGCATTTGGATAACAATGCCTAATGTCCTGAGGGTAGGGTATTGTTTAAAAACAAGATTGCCAAGTGTCCTGGGGAAACGTCTGTGGCGTTCCTACTGGTTGATAACCCCTGGAGGGAAATGGTATTGCGAGCTTGCTAGCCCACTATAACTAATAGTGTAATCAATCTAGCTTGATACAAATATAGTAAAGTTACTGGAAATGCTGATGATTAGGCGCAAATGAGATGAACTTAGTAACGGCATCCTGTTACTGTTCCCTAATTATTGGAGTATAAAGTTCGTGGTGGCGGGTTCCCTTCAGGACGGGATGCTGCAGCTGTGCAGCAGTGTGGCAGGCAAGGCTGATGGCGTCTGGGGCTGGTGCCGCATACGATTGCTCCGACACCGGGTCCCGACTGCACACCTGCCTGTACAGCCTAGAGATGGAGTGAACCAGTGTCGACCTTCCGATCTTTGCCGGGTACCCCCTCTCAAAAACAGCACTCATCTGACTCTTGCCGCATCGCTGCTGGTCTCGATTTTCTGTCCTCTGCGGATGTCTGCACGGCTCCTGGCGTCAGCATGGATCCTGGATACGGACTGCTGCTTGGCTCCCGTCGTCACTTCCGGGTCACGTGACCGCTAATGCCAGAGTGATGAGGTTCAAAAAATGTGGTGGTGGTTACTTCTTGGTATATACGGAGAATATGTACAAGAGCTCCAACGCGTTTCGGCCATTAATTGCCTTCCTCTAGGAGTGGTGTGATGTGTTCTTAGTAAGGAGGGGGTTAAATGTTCATGAGGCTTCAACCCCCAAATGACTGATGGGTCATGTCTCCTTGCTGATAGGCCCTTAGTACATTTGGATCAATCAATGGTGGATGCAGGTGTCAGTCATCAAAAATAAACATCACTAAGGTGGACGATGTCAGTCGTTAAACATAAATCTCAATAAAGATTTAAAATGAATGGTGCAGGGTTTGTGAATAATTACTCTTTATTTGTTCATATTCTGGGAGGTGCAATAGCACAAGGTCCCCATCAATGTGTGGATTATTGTATCTTGCTGATGCAAATATATTAAGTTATGGTGCTAGCAAGCAATGATACTATGAAGACACAGTGGTTAATAATTTATTAATTTATTTATTAATGCTACCTATGGTAGCTACAACATGCTACTGATCTTATAAGCTAACAGTGGTGTAGTGAAGTAAGGTTGACCTGTGCATCCTTGTGTTGATGCACAGCTACAAAGTTGATGAATTTATAATTAAAATTAAATAACACATCAAATCTTGGGGGAGGTCTAGATATAGCCCTTCGGAGATCACAAAAATGGTAAGTGGAAGATAAAAATAATACCATCTGAGCAGGTTGTGTGTACCCATCTAAATGTGCATATATTTGAGAGGCTATATAATCATAAACGTATACATATATACACCCACATGTATATTCACCTATACTTGTGAGAGCCTATTGAGTTGGCTGTGATTCTGTCATAGGCTAATTTAATTTAGATAGATCAATACAGAGAAATATCCTTGTATTATCTATCAGATTAATCCAGTGATTAATAATCAGATGGAAAATATATTAATTCGTTCACATGATGTATACTCAAGGTCAGATGATGGACTTTCGGTACTAAAGTGTCCAAAATAACCATATATCTGAGTTCTTTGTTAATCTGTCTAGTAAAGTCCCCACCCCTCCAATTGGGTTTTACATGTTTGATTCCTATGAAATCTAAATGTGTGGCGTCGCACTGATGGAATTCTTTGAAATGTGCAGACAGGGGTGGTCCTCAGTTCCTTTTTTAATATTGCAAATGTGTTCATTCACTCTAACTTTTAATTGTCTAATCGTTCTCCCCACATACTGCTTCTTGCAGGGGCATGTTAGTAGATAAATGACTCCTTTACTATGGCATGATAGTTGGTCTCTGATGGTGAGTGTTGAGCGGTTATGAGTAGATGTTATTGTTTTGGTGGACTTGGTGCTAGTTTTGTTGGTTACTTTGCAAGCTGGGCAGGTGCCACAGTAGTAGAAACCTCCTCCCTGTGGAGCACCAGTTAAAGTACTTTGTGTCAACTCTTGTGGTTTGGAATGATTCTTGACCAGTTTGGTTTTGCAATCTGCTGCTTTACAAAAAACTACTTTTGGTTGGGGTGGTAAAATGGTAGAGAGTGTTTCATATTGTAAAATAATTGGCCAGTGTTTCCTAATGATATTTTTAACTTTATTTGCCTGACTCATGTACTGAGTAATAAAGTAAATGTCTATGGATTCTTTATTAGTTACTGGTTTAGTTTTATATTGTAGTAATGGTTCTCTCTCTGCAATTTTTGTTTCCTGAAAGGCTTTGCATATGATGGTGTCATCATATTTTTTCTCTAGTAATTATGTTTTGAAGTGCTGTCCCTGAGTATCGAAGTCGGTAATATTAGAACAATTCCTTCTTAACCTTTTATACTGTCCTATAGGAATTAGTGGTGAGCGGGTTCGGATTTCTGAAATCCGAACCCCCCCCGAGCCCCCCCGATCCGAGTCAGGCTCGACTTTTCCCGCCTGACTCGGATCTAAAATCGAGGCAAAACGTCATCATCCTGCCTTCCGGGTCTCACGGGTTTTGGAGTCTATATAAGGTACCCGCGTCAGCGCCATTTTCTCACTTGGCTGTGGACAGTGAAGAGGGAGGGTGGGAGTTAGGGCTGGCTGGGCTGTGTAGTGTAGTGTTGTGTAGTGCAGTGTAGTGTTGTGCTGTGCTGCGCTGTGCTGCTGTTGTCCATAGGGGCTGTGTCCACTCCTCCAAAGTCCATAGGGGCTGGCTGTTGTGCTGTGCTGCTGTTGTCCATAGGGGCTGTGTCTACTCCTCCAAACTCCATAGGGGCTGGTTGTGTTGTGATGTGCTGCTGTTGTCCATAGGGGCTGTGTCCAATCCTCCAAAGTCCATAGGGGCTGGCTGGACTGTGTTGTGCAGTCAGTTGTCCATAGGGGCTGTGTCCACTCCAAAGTCCTGTGCAGTGTCCCAGTCCTAAAGGGGTGCTGTAGTGTTGTCCAGGGGGAGCTCTGTCCATCAGGGGTGCTCCCCCAAAGTGCAAAACAAAAATAATATTTTTTCTGTGTTTGTGAATTGTGTGCGCAGTAGCCACACGTGCATCAACAAAATAGCACCAAGCGTGCGCCTGTGTCATAAGTAAAGGGCCAGCTGGCTCGTCCGTTAAAGGGTGCTGTAACCCCCAAAGTGCACTCCAAATAATACTTTTTTTTCTGTGTTTGTAAATTATGTGCGCAGTAGCCGCACATGCATCAACAAAGTAGCTCCAAGCGTACGCCTGTGTCATAAGTAAAGGGTCGGCTGGCTTGACCGTTAAAGGGTGCTGTAACCCCCAATGTGCACTCCAAAATAATGAAAAAAATATTTTCTGTGTTTGTGAATAGTGTGCACTGTGGCCGCACGGTTATCAACAAAGTAGTGCCAAGCGTGCGCCTGTGTTATAAGTAAAGGGCCAGCTGGCTCGTCTGTTAAAGGGTGCTGTAACCCCCAAAGTGCACTCCAAACAAAATAAAAAATTATTTTCTGTGTTTGTGAATTGTGTGCACTGTGGCTGCATGTGCATCAACAAAGGAGCAGCGCCAAATGTGCGAATGTGTCCCATAAGTAAAGGGCCGGCTGGCTTGACCGTTAAATGGTGCTGTAACCCCCAAAGTGCACTCCAAACAAAATAAAAAAATATTTTCTGTGTATGTGAATTGTGTGCACTGTGGCCGTATGGTTATCAACAAAGTAGCACCAAGCATGCGTCTGTCTGTTAAAGGGTGGTGTAACCCCCAAAGTGTACTCCAACAAAAATAAAATATTTTCTTCTGTGTTTGTGAATTGTCTGCACTGTACGTGCATCCTCAAAGCAGCAGCGCCAAGCGTGCGTCTGTCTGTTAAAGGGTGCTGTAACCCTCAAAGTGTGCTCCACGAAAAATAAAAATATTTTTTTTTTTCTGTCTTTGTGAATTGTGTGCACTGTAGCTGCACATGCATCAACAAAGGAGCAGCGCTAAACGTGCGCCTGTGTCCCATAGGTAAAGAGCCGGCTGGCTCATTTCTTAAAGGGTGGTGTATCCCACAAAGTGCACTAGTCTCCAACAAAGATAAAAAATAATTTTCTGTGTTTGTGTGCGCCTTAGCCGCACGTATATATCAATATAACATAAATGGAGGACCAAACTTTCTCCGATAAAAATAAAATAGGGAAAGATCAAGAACCACTTCCTCCTAGTGCTGAAGCTGCTGCCACTAGTCATGACATAGACGATAACATGCCATCAACGTTGTCTGCCAAGGCCGATACCCAATGTCATAATAGAGGGCATATTCAATCCCAAATGACAAAGTTCAGGAAAATGACCTTAAAAAAACATTTAAATCATCTGAGGAGAAACCTAAACTTGCCAATATGCCATTTACGACACGGAGTGGCAAGGAACGGCTAAGGTCTATCCATATGTTCATGACTAGTGGTTCAGCTTCACATGACGATGGAAGCCCTCATCCCACTAAAAAAATCAAACGAGTTAAGCTGGCAAAAGCACAACAAAGAAAAGTGCGTTCTAAGAAGATATCACAAATCCCCAAGGAGAGTCCAAGTGGTGGCAGTTGCGATGCCTGACCTTCCCAGCACTGGACGGGAAGAGGTGGCTCTTTCCACCATTTGCATGCACTCTGCAAGTGCTGAAAGGAGCACCCACAGTCCACTTGCTGATATGCAAATTGAAGATGTAACTGTTGAAGTACAACAGGATGAGGATACTGGTGTAGCTGGCGCTGAGGAGGAAATTGGCAAGGAGGATTCTGATGGTGATGTGGTTTGTTTAAATCAGGCTCCGGGGGAGACAGTTGTTGTCCGTGGGATGAAAAAGCCCATCACGGTCATGCCTGGGCAGAAGACCAAACATTCCACCTCTTTGGTCTGGCAATATTTCTATCCAAATCCGGACAACAACTGTCTTGCCATATGTACCATATGTAAAGGTGAAATAAGTAGGGGTAGGGACGTTAACCACCTAGGAACATCCTCCCTTATACGTCACTTGCAGCGTGTTCATAAAAAGTTACTGTCAAGTTCAGAAACTTTGGCTAAGACCGTAAGCAGTCCAGGGACACCTAAATCCCTTTGTCCTGTTGTATCCAAGCGCCTGCAAACCACAGCGTCAACTCCCTCCTCATCAATTTCCTCCTTAGTCAGGATCGGAAGTAGTCCTGCAGGTCATGTCACTGGCATGACTGACTCTCCTATCCGGGATTTCTCCGGAGGATCCTGCATTGCTACGCCTACTGCTGCCGCTGCTGCTGTTGCTGCTGGGAGTCGTTCATCATCCCAGAGAGGAAGTAGGAACACCACTACTTTTACTAAACAATTGACCCTCCAACAGTCCTTAGCGAGGAGGGTGAAGTATGACAGCTGTCATCCTGAAGCAAAACGTATAACTGAGGCCTTGACTGCTATGTTGGTGTTAGACGTGTGTCCGGTGTCTGCCATTAGTGCAGTGGGATGTAGACAATTGATGGAGGTAGTGTGTCCCCAGTTCCAAATCCCATCTAGATTCCACTTCACTAGGCAGGTGATACTGAGACTTTACAGAAACGTCAGAAAAAGTGTCCTCAGTGTCCTGAAAAATGCAGTTGTACCCAATGTCCACTTAACCACGGACATGTGGACAAGTGGAACAGTGCAGACTAAGGACTATATGACTGTGACAGCCCACTGGGTAGATGTATCACCTTATGCAGCAACAATAGCAGTGTCACCAGTAGCAGCATCTCAGAAACGCCAGCTCGTTTCAAGGCAGGCTACGCTGTGTATCACCAGTTTCAGTAAGAGGCTCACCGCCGATAACCTCTTAGAGAAACTGAGGGAAATCATCGTCCAGTGGCTTATCCCAGTTAGACTCTCCTGGGGATTTGTGATATCTGACAACGCCACCAATATTATGCGGGCATTACATCTGGGCAAATTCCAGCACATCCCATGTTTTGCTCACACAATAAACTTGGTGGTGCAGAATTTTCTGAAAAGCGACAGGGGCATGCAGGAGACACTTTGGGTGTCCCAAAAAATTTCTGCCCACTTTCGCCATTCAATGACTGCGTGCCGAAGACTGGAGCACCAGTAAACACTCTTGAACCTGCCCCGCCATCACCTGAAGCAAAAGGTTATGATGCGGTGAAACTCAACCCTCTATATGCTTCAGAGGATGGAGGAGCAGCAAAAGGCCATTCAAGTCTATACATCCACCTATGACATAGGCAAAGGAGGGGGTATGCACCTGACTCAAGCGCAGTAGAGAATGATTTCCGTGTTGTGCAAGGTTCTCCAGGCCTTCGAACTTGCCACACGTGAAGTCCATTCAGACACTGCCAGCTTGAGTAAGGTCTTTCCCCTCATCAGGCTTTTGCAGAAGCAGCTGGAGAAAGTGAAGGAGGAGCTAAGATGGAGCAATTCCGCTCGGCATGTGGGACTTGTGGATGAAGCCCTTCATTCGCTTTGCCAGGATTCCAGGGTGGTCAATCTGTTGAAATCAGACTTCTACATTTTGGCCACCGTGCTCGATCCTAGGTTTAAAGCCTATGTGGTGTCTCTCTTTCCGGCCGACACAAGCCTACAGAGGTGCAAAGACCTGCTGGTGAAAACACTGTCAGCTGAAGTGGAACGTGACACATCAACAGCTCCTTCTTCATTTTCTCCCGCAACTGGGGCTGCCAGGAAAAAACTTAGGTATCCTAAGCAACCTGCTGGTGGTTTTGCAGGATAGGCAGGACCAAGTTTGGACATCTGGCCCGGACTGAAGGACCTGGCAACAATTTCTGACATGTCTACTGTCACTGCATATGGTATTGTCACCATTGACAGAATGGTGGAGGATTACATTGGTGACAGCATCCAAGTAGGCATGTCAGACAGTCCGTACCTGTACTGGCAGGAAAAAGAGGCAATTTGGAAGTCCCTGTACAAACTGGCTCTATTTTACCTGAGTTGCCCCCCCCTCCAGTGTGTACTCTGAAAGAGTGTTTAGTGCAGCCGGGAACCTTATCAGCGATAGGCGTAGGAGGTTGCTTTCACAAAATGTGGAGAAGATGATGTTCATAAAAATGAATTATCAACTCTTCCAGGGAGACCAGCCTCCAGAACGTACAGAGGGACCTGTGGTGGTGGATTCCAGCGGGGATGCATTAGTACTCTGTGAGGATGAGGATGTACACAACACTGAAGAGGATGAGGAATCGGTGGATGAGGAGGATGAGGACGACATCTTACCTCCGTAGAGCCAGTTTGTGCAGAGACAGATTAATTGCCAGCTTGTTTTGTGGGGGCCCAAACGAACCAATCATTTCAGCAACAGTCGTGTGGCAGACCCTGGCACTGAAATGATTGGTTTGTTAAAGTGTGCATGTCCTGTTTATACAACATAAGGGTGGGTGGGAGGGCCGAAGGACAATTTCATCTTGCACCTCTTTTTTCTTTGCATTATGTACTGCTTGGGGCCTAGTTGTTCAAACTGCCATCCTGTCTGCCACTGCAGTGTCACTCCTAGATGGGCCACGTGTTTGTGCCGCCCACTCATATCGCTTAGCATAGTCATCCAGCTACCTCGGTGCAACCTTTTGGACATAAAAACACTAGTGTGAGGTGTTCAGAATAGACTGGAAATTAGTGGAAATTAAGGTTATTGAGGTTAATAATAGCATATGAGCAGAAAAACCCACAAATTCTGTGATTTTAGCTGTTTTTATGCTTTTTTTAAAAAAAAATACAGTTCCAAAACACAAAACCCAGAACCAAAAACACGGAAGGGTGGTTTTTGCAAAACCAATCTAGATCCAAAACACGAAGAAAGATCAAAAACCAAAACACAAAACACGAAATGTGGCCGGTGCACACCCCTAATAGGAATGCTCTTTAGCCAGTTTGGGTGGTGGCTGCTGGTTGCGAGGATAAAGCTGTTGACATCAACCTCTTTATGAAATGTTTTGGTGTGTATTTGATTGTCGTTAATGAATATGTGCAAATCTAAAAATTCTATTGATGTTTTACTGAATTTGGTCATGAATTCAATTGTAAATTGGTGTGATTTAAATAATTCTGAAACAATGTTAAGGAATCCAAATCGGCCTGCCAAATAAAGAAGACATCGTCTATAAATCTGTTCCAGAGGATGAGGTTTGCGCCAAAGTAACTGTTGGACCAGATGTAATTATCCTCCCAGTGGCTCATGAAGAGATTTGCATAGCTTGGCGCAAACCTCGTCCTCATATCTGTTCCTGTAGTTTGAAGATAGTATTCATTGTTGAACTAGACATAGCTATGCTGTAGTATGAAGTATATACTTTTGGTGATGAAGTTTTTCTGTTCAATGGTCATTTCAGAGTACTGTGTTCAGTAGTGTTCAATGCTGGCTATCCCTTGTGAGTGTTTTATGATGCTATAAAGTGAGGTAACATCACTGGTAGCTAACCAGAGTCCCTCATCCCAGGTTATGTTCTGAAGTTTGTTAAGAATGTCAGTGGTATCTCTTAAATATTATTTCTTTAATTTCATGTATGGTTGTAAATGTTGGTCAAGATATTAGGATAAATTGGATGTGAGTCTACGCCAGATATAATTGGTCTGCCAGGTGGATTAGAAGGTACTCTTATGAATTTTTGGTAAGTAGTAGAAAACTGGGATTTTTGGGTATGGAGTGCCTATGAAAGAATGTTCCTGGGGTGTTAGTATTCCACTATCTAGTCCTTCTTTGAGGAGTCTTCTTAGTTTTTTCTGGTAAAGTTGTGTCGGGTCTTTATGTAGTTTCTTATAAGTGGTAGGGTCATTCAGTATTCTATTGGCCTCTGTGTTGTAGTCTACTTTCCTTAGTATAACTATGCCTCCCTCTTTATCTTAGGGTTTCACTACTATGTCATTGTTGTTGCTCAATTCTTTTAATACCATATGTTCTGCTCTGGTCATATTATCCTTTTTGGGTTTCTTGTTCTGATTGCATAATGTCATAAGTTCATTCTCTACCATGCTGGTGAATGTATTGATGTAATTCCCTTTAATATGGCTAGGGTAGAATTTGGAAGGTGGTTTTAAATCAGTGTGTCTGTATAACTCTGCATCTTGCGGTTTGTGTTGTGGTAATGGTGTTTTCTGGAAGAATTTTTTAAGAGTCAGCTTCCGAGTAAATTTCTGAATGCCCAGATACGTGGTGAACTTGTCCATGGTGGTGGTAGGGGCAAATTTTAGAACATTTGTCTAGCACACTAATATGATCTTTAGTTAATTCTAGATCACTGAGGTTACAGATCCCTTGACCTGCTTTTTGTACTACATGTGTTCAAACCGTTTTATTTTTTTGTCCTCCTCTGCATCCTCTTCTAATTTTCTTTTGACTGGTCTGTTGGGTGTGATCACGGGTTGTTGTGATGTGGGAGATCCCATTCTTACCCCTAAAAAATGCTGTTGGTGGGCACATGCTGGTGTCAGTGAATCAGTGTTTATATGTTCCACTAGTTGCTGTGGATCTTTGGCTATATTAATAGTGCTGCGTTGATGTTTCTCGCTTACAGTGTGTGTACTGAGGTTCTGTAATATTGGTTCAATGTCTAACCAGCCTTGTTCTAGAGATTGTCTGGCCAAGGTGTAAATTGGTTCCTCTTCTGCTATAGTGTGAATGCTGAATGATTGATCCAAGATGCTATTGATCTCTGAATGACTCAGAGTGGTGTGTGGACTCGCTGCAATATAATCTACTCTGTTCAATACGTATTTATTGCTGTGTAATTGTGTCATGTATTCTTGGTACATCAATTTGAGTTTCTTGTAGATGGGAGTTTCGTTTCTATCTCTATTGATCTGGAGAGGTGTCCCTCATTCATTGTTTGTGATAAGAGTTGGTTTATTGAATTTCTTTGTGATAGGTTTTTGGGATGCAATTGGGACGCCGGCTGACGTAAGCCCGACAGCTGGCTTCCCGACTGCATTATCCCGGCAAGGGTTAAATGACAGGCGTCTAAATCTAGACACCTGTCATTTTTCCGATACCGGGAGACCGGCGCCCGGCATCCCGATCGAAGGGATGCCTGGTGCCACCAGCGGACATCCGCTGGGGGATGGGTTAGGTTTAGGGCTCCCGGAGGGGACTTAGGGTTAGGCACCCCCCCAGGAGGGTTATGGTTAGGCTAGGGGGAGGGAGGGTTAGGGTTAGGAACTCCTGGTGGATGTTAGGGTTAGGCAACCCCCCCGGGGGACTTAGGTTTAGGCAGCGGGGAAGGGTGGGTTAGGGTTAGGCACTTAGAGGGAGGATTAGGGTTAGGCACAGGGGGGAGGTTAGGGTTAGGCACCCCTAAGGAAGGTTAGGGTTAGGGGTTTAGGATTAGGTTAGTAGATACTTACCTTAGGATGATTGGGATTTCCAGTGCTGTCGGGCTTCCGCTGCAGGGCTCTGCTGTTTTGTTGGGCTGCCATTGCCGGGATTCAAACTCCCAGCCATACGGCCGCTGGGATATCATACCAATTCCTGGTTTTCTGATACCAAATTTGTCTCTAAGAATTTTACTTTTTTTTGTGGAGATGATCTTATGCTCTCCTTGTTTGATTTTTTGCAGTGAAATGTTCGTTAGTGTTTTGAATTCTTCTTCTTGTTCATATGGTATTAATAAAGAATTAAGTTCACTAATTTGTGTGTCAAGTTCTTTGAGTTCTCGTGTTTGTGTATCAATTAGGAACCCTAAGAGTTTCAAAGAGCACTCGGTGAGAATGTTATTCCATGTGTTCATAAACGTGTTGTTATCATTATGATGGGCCAGAACTTTTATTGTGTGACCATACCACTTTCTTTTGAGACCACGCCCCTTTTGTCTATGCGCACCTTCGGTGCATGCTGTCCATGTTTTTGAAAAAACACAGGGGGGGAGGAGAGTTCCACCACTTCTCTAGGACCATTTTAAGCACTTCTGCTGCCTATTTGAACCCATTCAGTTGAACAGCACATTGCCAGAGCAATGTCTTCCTGAGATAATTCATGGTCCACAGGCTTCAGTCATTCCTGTGCTGTTCCTATTTTGCTATAGTGTTTTTGTGTCTGACTATCTGCAGTTTTGCCACCTGTCATCTATATTCTACTGAGTGGACTCCTGTTATCTACCACCAATCCTGTGTCTGCAGTCCACAGCAGTCTGCTGCTGTCCTGCCTGGCCTGCACCCGCTGTTACCATCTGTTGCGGTTCTTCAGGTTCACTAAAAATAGAATATCTTCACTCTTGCTCCATCATCTGGCCGCTAACCATAGGTCGGTACTGGAGTTTGGTTTCTCCTGTTCTGAGTTTCTACACTGGGGCTGTTCTTGAGTAACATGGTCCCGGTTCCAGGGCTAAGGTGGGTTGCAGCTTTCAGGTTCACCCGGTTAGTTCAGTCAGGGGTCCGGGAAGCCATATCTCCAATTTTAGTATCTGAATTCCGAATTCTGATTCCGGTGCCAGGCCTGTGAATCAGGGTATTCACTTGTGGTTATTCACCCTGAGTTCCTTCATTCCGACACTGGTTCTGAGACCTTGGTTTCTAGACTCCAGGTTCAGAACTATGCACCTCTGAGTTTCTCCAGTAGTCTAAGTTCCAAGTAGTGGGGTCCAATCTTTAGCTCCTCTGTTGGGAGCCGGGATTGAAGCACTCATTCAGACCCGCTCGCTAGATGTGTTCGCTCGCACCCAGCGTATGCAAATCCAGCACATGCCCAGCAAGGCAGGCAATCGCACAGCAAGGCATTAGCATGCCCACTATGTCTTGGCATGCGATCACTTTGTGTATGCAGACACTCACCAGCCACTCATAAGACACCCACTTGTGCACCTCATCTCCTGGAAGTGCATGAAACAGTTGGTACATCGAGCACCATCAGATTCAATCACAGCGCTTGAGGTTGACTATACCTTACCTCAAGCACTGTGATCACTTCAGTGTGAAATTCAACCAGGTGACCTGTACAATGACGCTGCCTGTTAATTATGCATGCCTCTGAAATGTTGAGACGCTCAGTCACGCCTGCATTAGCACCTCCACTCCCCCTTTTCTAGTGGCCTGCCCCTGTTATCACCCACAAACGGCCTTTCCTGTCAGTCATTCTGCTGGGCTGTCTATGCTGGGTGAGTGCACTGCAGAGGGGGAGGAACCTCTACTGGGGGACCAGGGGCTTATCTTTGTATTGGCTGGGATGGCACTCACCAGGGGTGCCAGCCGGTGGGGGGGCGCCACCCAGCAGTGCCAGTCCAGGGCCGTAACTAGGGTGGTGTGACCGCCACAACCGCTCATGTCCTGCGGGCGGAACCGGCCACCACTACCCCTGATCACGGGCACTAGTTTTTTTACATGTATACAGGCAGCGGTGTGCCCAGTTCCTCTGCTGCCGGGCACACCGCTACTAATACACTTTACAATTACAGCATCAGCACTGACTGGGCAGCGATGCACTGTCTGCCCCATGTGCTCCGCCCCCTCCCCAGCTCATTTCCTGTCTCTCCCTTCCATTCCAGCCCCAGAGTACCCTGCACCGCCGAGCAGGACCATGGTGCTCGGCGGCATGACAGTCACAGCACCTCCTTCCTCCGGGAGCCGGATTGCGATGTCATGCCCCACACAGGCTGAGAGGACCATGCAGGCTGCACTGGAGACAGAAAGAGGAAGCTGGTAAGACTGTGTGTGGCGGGGCGGTCTTGAATTTACAGAGGCGGCAGGAGGTGGTGGGGGCAAGATTGACAGAGGGGGCAAGAGGCTAGAAATACAGAGGGGGCAGGAGGCTTGAAATACAGAGGGGACAGGAGGCTGCAAATACAGAGGTGGCAGGAGGCTGGAAATAAAGTGGGGGCAGGAGGCTGGAAATACAGAGGGGGCAGGAGGCTGGAAATACAGAGGGGGCAGGAGGCTGGAAATAAAGTGGGGGCAGGAGGCTGGAAATACAGAGGGGGAGAAGACTTGAAAGACAGGTAGCAGAGGAAGGAATGAGTGGGACGGGAAGCTCAAGTGACATGGGACAGGAGACTGAATATCACAGTGAGCTGGAGGCAAAATGGAGTAGGAGGATGGGGGGTCATGGGGCAGGACGTGATACAAAAAGCAGGAGGCTGGAGATGACACAGAAAGCTAGAAGGGACATGGGGCAGGAGGTGACAGAGCTGGAGGCGACATTGAGCAGGACGTTGGGGAGACAGAACGTTGGTGGGGACTTGGAGCAGGAGGTAACACATGGAGCAGGAGGCTGGAGGCAACACGGGGCACAAGACTTGAGAGACACAGGGCATGTAGCTTGAAAGACACATGGATGAATTGGACACGGAGGAGGAGGCTGGAGTGACAGGTAGGAGGCTGGAGGGGACATGAGACACGAGTTTCGTTGAACCTCTGTTGTATGATAATGACATTGGTTATATTCCTACACAAACAGGCATCTTCCGGTAAATGAGATTTCCTACATGAATAGTGAATACTGACTGTCTGCCCACGGAGGACCAATTTCTTCAGAGGTTCCCCATCGCAGAGAAACCACCACATAGGTAAGGTGTATTTTTATTTACAGCACACTGTTCTGTCTGTCAAAAGTCTGTGCTGCTGATGATCTCCCAGTCAGAAGCATCACTGCTGGATGATGAAGGAGGGGTGAAGAGGTGTCGGTTTACTAACTGCTAGCAGGGGGAGGGGGAGGGGGGGAGGCGCCAGTCTCTTAATCTGCCAGGGGCTCTCAGACCCCTAGATACACCCCTGTGGGGGACTACTACTAGGGGCACTACAAGGGGGGCACCACTACAAGGGGGGACTACCACTGGGGGACTACCACTGGGTGCACTGCATCAGGGGACCACTACTGGGGGCACTATATAAAGGGCAATACTGGGGGTACTGCATAGGGGGGAACTACAACTGGGGCCACTGTTTAAAGGGCACTGTATGAGTGGTACCATTATTGGAGGCACTGCATGGGGAGGACTACTACTGGGGACACTACATAAGGGGCACTGCATAGGGGGTACCACTACTGGGGGCACTGCATAAGGTGGAGTACTACTGGGGGCACTTTCTACTGGGGGCACAAGGGGGGACTACTACTGGGGGCACTATATAAGAGCCACTGCATATGGGCTTCCACTACTGGGGGCACTGCATAGGGGGACTACTATTGGGGGCACTATATAAGGGGCTTACTACTGTGGGCACAAGGGGCACTGCATAGGGGGGACCACTTCTGGGGGCACTGTAAAAGGGGCACTGCATAGGGGGGCACCAAAAAATATACTCATTACCAAAAAATTTGGGCTAGGGCTGGCCCTGCCTCTAATGTAAGTCATTAATCATCTCAGGGCCTGATTCAGGTTTGGGACTAGAGTAATAAAGAGCAAGTAACTGTGTAAACTATGTTGCACTGCAGGTGGGGCAGTTGTACAATGTGCAGTGAGACTTAGATTTGGGAGGGGTATGTCCAAACAGACATCTAAATTGCATTATAAAAATAAAGCTGTCCAGCATTTGTGGGCTACATACAAAAGCAAAAAGTATTTACCCCACATGCAAACAAAATGTATATATTTGCACCCCTTGCATTGCAATATGATTTGTCCAGGTGCACAATTACTTGCTTTATATTACTCTATTCCCAAACCTGACTTAGAGCATCTCCCAGTCACTGCCCATATTAAATTAGTTTGCAATACACCTTTGAGACCGTGAATTCAGGGCCGGATTAACAATGGGGAAGGTAGAGCTGCAGCTCCAGGCCTCCCATGCCCACCAATGTGCACCACCCACCTACCCTCTAACTGGCCATCAATAAATAACTAGGATACCTAATAAATAACTAGAAAACACTCCAACTATATGAAAATTTCAAAAACAAATATATTACTACAAGATAAACAAAAACATTACAAACACATAAACAATTCTATTACAACAACATAACATATATTTCAATAGCATAATCAAATATATTACCTTTGTTTATTTTGCTATAATATATTTGTTTATGATGTTGTAATATAACATCATAAACAAATGTATTGCAACAACATAAACAAATCTATTACAGAAACAGAAATATATTAAAAACCTGCAAAAATAAAACAAATTAAAATACAAATAAAAACACATTACATTCCTGTATAAAAAAAAACATTACAGTACAAATAAATACACAATACATTCCTGTAAAAAAACAAACATTACAATACAAATAAAAACACATTACATTCCAGTAAAAGAAAAATATTACAATACAAATAAATACACACTACATTCCTGTAAAAGAAACAAAACATTACAATACAAATAAAAACACATTACATTCCTGTAAAAGAAAAACATATCACAATACTATAACAAACATATGTAAATGATGTAAAAAAAAATATTAAAACATTTAACATTAACAACATTAAAAATAACCAAACTATTTACAATAATACATAAATATTTATATGTCCTTATTTTTTATTTTTATAGGAATGTCAGTGAGTGCGAGTTTGTGACTGGATTCCTCGAGATCCTACAGTCAAAAGAGTGTCTAAGGTGGATAAGCTGTAGACAATACCATAATAAGTCTCAGAAATTGGCAGCTTTAAATTTGTTGTTGGACTACACGAAAAAGTTAATTGCGGATGCTGACCTGAAAACAGTCCACCACAAATCCAGAACCTGCCGACAGGTCTACATCAAGGAGAAGAAGAAAGTGGATGATTCAAAAAGGTCCAGAGCAGGCACTGACAACGTGTATCATCCAACACTGTGGTACTATCACTTGATAAGCTTCATCAGCAATCAGGAGCCACAACACAAGTCTGTCGTCCTGATGGCCGAGCGAGAGGGAGAAGAGGAGGTGCTAGAAGTGAGTGGACCGTCTAAGGAGATTTTGGTAAGTTGCAACACAGTTCATAAAACAAAATTATTTTTTTTAGAATAATCCCAAATGTCCACTATAGTCAGATAGTTCACAGACAGTCCTCCTGCCATGGCACCGCACCTGGTCCGTTGAAATAGGCCATATACTCCTCCCTCACTTCTTTGGCATGTGCGGTTGATGTTGTTGAAATTGGTGGTGTAGACACTGATGTAAACTGGGCAATCTCCTCCAGATGTCCTGCATCTTCAGGTCTAGCTGTGACTGGTCCACATTGTGTTGTTTTCCTTTGCAGAAAGTTATGCAGCACACAGCACACCATCATGACCCCATCTATCTTGTCCACACGTAGGTTTATGGTGGTGTGGAAAATGCGGAAACCAGTTGCTGATTATTCCAAATGCATTTTCCACAATACACCGTGCATGGGATAGATGGTAGTTGTAACTCCTCTTCTGTCTGGTCAGGCCCCTATTGTGCAAATGGCTTCATCACTTGTTCATGTAATGCAAAAGAAAACATAATTTAGCCCATGCTGTGTCTTGTCCTGTGATGGCAAGTTGAGGGTTTTTTTGGTGAGTCTCTGGTAGAATGCCGTCTATTTGAAGGACCCACCATCCAAAGCATGGCCATTCTTGCCAACATCCACAAACAAAAATTCATAGTTAGCATTCACCACTGCCATGAGAACGGTGCTGAAGAAGCCTTTGTATTTGTAGTAATATGATCCGGTGTTGGCAGGTGGGTTGATGCGGATGTGTTTTCCATCGATGGCTCCTCTACAGTTAGGGAAATTCCAACATTGCTCAAACTCTTCAGCGATGCTCTTCCACTCCTCCACGGTGTTTCTAAACTAGAAAAATAGTAAAAAATGGGTTAAAACATGACTATAATATTGTTTCTCCATTTTTTTTATATAGACTCCAACCCAAGAGCCTGATACGTCCTCCACGCTGGACCTAAGTTTGATCGGGGACAGCGAGGTGTAAAATTCTTCCCCAGTGCCAACAAGCATTCATCATGTTCCACACCTCCCCAATGAAAAAGAAAAAACAGGGGAAAAAGCAGCAGGAGTACTCTGAACAGGAGGACATATTTACTTGTAATTTTTAGTTTTTCTTTTAGTTTTTATTGTTGCCTGTACTATCACCAAATTGTATCACTCCCAATAGGTGCTTCTGTATGTTATATGGTGGTGATGACGCTGTTTGGACAAGGTCACTACACACATGACGCAAGTACAGATTGATGGAAGCCGGGGCCACAATCTGTACTTGTGCCATGTGTGTATTGGCCTGTTCAAACTGGCATCTGACCCACTGTATAACATACAGCAGCCTACCTATAGGGATTGATAAAATTTGGTGATAATGTTGTTTTCTACATTTTATATACATAATGTAAAATTGATATATTAAAAAAAACACACAAAAAAGTTATTTAATACTGTGCAGTGTTGTTGGCACAATTTTGTTTATGCAGCTTTATTGGCTGACAACAGAGTTAAAAAAAATAATACACAAATAAAATGTTATTAATACTGTGCAGTGTTTTTGGCACAGTCTTGTTAATGTAGCCTTATTGGTGTCAACACAGTTATATAAAGAGTTAAAAAAACACAAAAAAATAAAAACTTTTTTCTTTTACAAGAAACCAATGTGTAGTATGTTTTTTTTTTCTCTGACCTTGCAATACTGGTACTGCAGCACTTTAACAATAGCCTTGCAGGTCTCTGGAATGATGACGCCCAAGGACTGAGGGGAGATGAGGGTCCCAAACTTCAGGTCTTCCAGTGACCTTCCTGTAGCCAGGTACCTCAGGGTAGCCACCAGTCTCTATTCAGCAGGGATTGCCCTTCACCACTTTGTGTCCTGCCTCCGGATGTGGGGGGTAACCATACTCAGCAATTCCTGGAAAGTGGCATCATCCATGCGCAGGTAGTTCCGATAATCCTCCGGGTTGTTCTCCTTGATCTCCATAAGCAGGGACATGTGAGAGCGAGTATCCCATTGCTGCAGCCACTCCTTGGTCCAGCATGCTTTTCTCCTCCTTCGCTGGACCCTCTCCTGGATCACCTTCATGCAGTTGGTGAGCGGGGAGGCGGCATCACAAAATGCATCACATTGACAGTGTAGCTTGCACTTTTGTGATTGTGTGACTGACCATGATCAGCCAGTACAGTGGGGGAAAAGAGTGGATATAGCAGCAGCAGCCATTACCAGGGTCATCTTAATTTTTCTCCCAGCCTCAGATGCCGCCCCTCAGGTCTCGGTGCCCATAGACAGCTGCCTAAAGCTGCCTAATGTAAGTGCCAGCCTTGCCAGAGCCCAGAGAACTGGTCATTCCAGTCCACACCAGCATATGAATAGACATGGTCAACTCAAAATACAATCTAATTAGCATTTGTTTACATATAGCCACAGTTCACACATACCTAGCCTCACACAGTAAGACGTTAAACAAAAGCCCGTAAGTTTAAACTGAGCAGTAGTTCCAGTTGACCAATAGAATATTCATTTTTGAACACACCTATCAGGTAATAGCAAAATGGTTGGATTCTCATACAGGTCAGACAAAGGGTCTCTCACAGATGCATTCACACTGAGGACACTTGCAGACAGACACACTGGCAGAGAAACATTGAAGAGAGAGGTCGTACTCTCCCACAAGGCGACTAAAATGGGCCTAAGTACTCCTGGAAATATGATTAAGTATATTGTTGTTAAACTGTACAATAGTTAGCCTATATGGGTATTTGTAGCAAGTTTGTAAGGATTAATATTGTGATAACAGCAAGGTTATCAAGCTGTAATGCTTATATGTGTAATAAGTTTGTATTGTAGTTTGGTAAAGGCTGTGTTAACATTTAATAATGAAGTGATTTGTAACAGTAGTAAGCAATATGGGTAAGTCTGTGATTTAACATGCAAGGGTGTAGATGTATTATAGTGGCATGTTAAGTGGCGCTATAATGCTTCCTGCTTCGCCTCTTTACCGAGGCGAAGCAGAAAGCACTACCGGTGAGATGTGTGAACATCTCATAGGCCAGAGAGGGGGAGCGTTAACTCACCCCTCCGGCGCTACCCGCTACAGACCACATCACATCAGCCTAGTGCTGATGTGATGAGTGTTAGGCCCGGCCAGCTTCATTGAGCATGCACGGGATCTCTCAAGTATCGCAAGATCCCCGCACGCAGCCTGGAGCCGGCAGCCGCAGCAGCAGGGACAGCGCTGTCCCTGCTGTGGGGATAGGCTAGCACCAGGCTGTAGCTGTCGATAACGACAGCTACAGCCGGCCGAACGGTCATGCGGTATGACCGTTCGTAAATGGCCCTGCTGCTCGGTGCTGCTATCTTGTAGATAGCAGCGCCGATAATGACAGGGGCGCACAGCGCTGATACCGCTTCTGGGTTTCATACATCTCCCCCATTATGCTGTAGTGTACAATAGTTATTTATTCTTGTTGTATTATTGTTTAATGGGCAAACAGAACTATGGTATTTGTAATTGATTGCTGTTAGCAATGCATACAGTCTGTTCCCATGTGTTTACTGGAGCTACAGTTTGGTAACATGGTGTAGATTTGAGGTGATGAAGGAATTTGTAATTCGGTAGTGGTCAATTATATTGTGATGGGCCTATGGGTAATGTACACTGTTTAGTAGTTTATACTTTCTGAAATATTATATAATGGATTCTGGTTGAAATATTGTAGTCTATGGAATGTGTATATTCCAGGTTGAAATCGGTTAGTGGTTGTGGTCCCATGGGAGTTGTGGACTGCTAGCCACATTGTGATAATATTGTGAAGTTATATACTATCATAGTTTGTATAGTACAAATAGTTTTTTTTATAAATAATAGCCATGTGTAAAGGAGTCTGCAGTCAATTTGGCTGCCAGCATGTGGGTTTGACAATGGCATTACATGTACTTCCCCTCCCCCCACTGAACCATGTGCTTGATTCAATGGAAGTTGTGAATTACTAGTCTTGTGATCATAGTTATAATTCTACCCAGTTTTGGTGTTGCATAGTTCAAATAGGTATGTTATAATAATTGATTTACAGAGTTACAACACTATGGGGTCTATTTACTGTAATTTTTCAAAGACAGCCTGTGACATGACAGTTGGGAGCTAATTGGCTGGCACCTTATCACTTTCTTATCACTTTTAACTCTGTCTCCTAACACTGCTTAGTAAATAGACCCCTATGTGAGTTTTCTGACATTTAAAATGGAGTGTATTATGGGAGTTTTCAAAATGGAGGTTATCCTTGTGCCATGAGGTTTGGACAAAAGCACCATCCCACCCTCATGCATCCACATTCCCATACACTTTTCTCTCTCCCTTTCTCTTATTCTCTCTCTCCTATTTCTCTCTCATCTTTGTATCGTTTATATTGTCATTTAACAGGCATAATAGAATAATAGAATATTTGCTTCAGATATATTAGGGTTAAACTGTACAAAACAAGGCAGAATAAATGCACAAGAAGCGCAAAAAGAAAGGAACCCCCTAACAGTAATACAGCCAGCGGGAGGAGGAGCGAATAACAACGGGCCCATTGAGTGGTAGGATAATTTAATTTAGGAAATTAAAATGTTAAAAACAGTTTTTGGGTGTTTTTTTATGTCAGATTTTGAAAATAGTATTTGTGTGTCTGTTATGTGGTCAGGGAATGATGTGAATGAATTATGTGAGTGAGGAGTATTTGTGTGTCTGTTATGAGGTCAGGGCATGAAGTGAGCAGTGGCGTATCCAGGGCAGATTGGCCGGGGCTCATGGGACCGACGGCATGGGGTGGGTGCCACTGGCCATGGTCCAAGTACGGTAAATTCAGTCAGTCTAGTGCGGACCGCAGTGGTCTACACTACACAGTAACACACACATCGCCGCCAGCTCTGGGTATTACACTCGTACTACCTGGCAGCGGTGTATGCGTTCCTGCAGTGGGTGATGGGATAGACATCATGACATCTCTCCCATAGTACCAAGTGGAACCCAGTGGGAGGAGGGAGGAATGGATAGCGGTGTCCGTGGCAGGAGCTTGGATTCAGGTAAGTGTTTTGTGTATGTATGTTATGTAAGGGGCACTACTAGCCGGAGACACTTTATAGGGTTGACCACTAGTGGGGCCCTGTATAAGGGCACTGCATAGGGTGGTGACAGAACCTAATAAGGAGAGGACAGGGGTGGTGCAGGAAGCTAATAATGAGAGGAGAGGAGAGGGGTGGTGACAGAAGCTAATAAGGAGAGGAGTGGTGACAGAACCTATTAAGGAGAGGAGAGGGGTGGTGACAGAACCTAATAAGGAGAGGACAGGGGTGGTGACAGAATCTAATAAGGAGAGGAGAGGGGTGGTGACAGTAGCTAATAACGAGAGGAGAGGAGAGGGGTGGTTACAGAAGCTAATAATGAGAGGAGAGGAAAGGGGTGGTGACAGAACCTAATAAGGACAGGAGAGGGATGGAGACAGAAGCTAATAATGAGTGGAGAGGAGAGGGGTAGTGACAGAAGCTGATAAGGAGAGGAAAGGAGAGGGGTGGTGACAGAAGCTAATAATGAGAGGAGAGGGGTGGTGACAGAAGCTAATAAGGAGAGGGGAGGAGAGGGGTGGTGACAGAAGCTAATAAGGAGAGGAGATGGGTGGTGACAGAAGCTTATAAGGAGAGAAGAGGGGTGGTGATAGAAGCTAATAAGGAGAGGAGAGGAGAGAGGTGGTGACAGAAGCTAATAAGGAGAGGAGAGGGGTGGTGATAGAAGCTAATAACGTGAGGAGAGGAGAGGGGTGGTGACAGAAGCTAATAAGGAGAGGAGAGGGGTGGTGACAGAAGCTAAAAACGAGAGGAGAGGAGAGGGGTGGTGACAGAAGCTAATAACGAGAGGAGAGGAGAGGGGTGGTGACAGAAGCTAATAAGGAGAGGAGAGGAGATGGGTGGTGACAGAAGCTAATAAGGTTCTGTTACCACCCCTCTTCTCTCTTTATTAGCTTCTGTCACCACCCCTCTCCTCTCCTTATTAGCTTCTGAGACCACCCCTCTCCTCTCCTTTTTAGATTCTGTCACCACCCCTCTCCTCTCCTTATTAGCTTCTGTCACCACCCATCTCCTCTCCTTATTAGCTTCTGTCATCACTCCTCTCCTATCCTTATTAGCTTCTGTCACCACGCCTCTCCTCTCCTTATTAGCTTCTGTCACCACTCCTCTCCTCTCCTTAATAGCTTCTGACACCACCCCTCTCCTCTCCTTATTAGCTTCTGTCACCACCCTTCTACTCTCCTTATTAGCTTCTGTCACCACCCTCTCCTTTCCTCTCCTTATTAGCTTCTGTCACCACCCCTCTCCTCTCCTCTACTTATTAGTTTCTGTCACCACCCCTCTCCTCTCCTTATTAGCTTCTATCAGCACCCCTCTCCTCTCCTTATTAGCTTCTGATACCACCAATCTCCTCTCCATATTAGCTTCTGTCACCACACCTCTCCTCTCATTATTAACTTCTGTCACCACCCCTCTCCTCTTCTTATTAGCTTCTGTCACCACCGCTCTCCTCTCCTTATTAGCTTCTGTCACCACCCCTCTCCTCTCATTATTAGCTTTTGTCACAACCCCTCTCCTCTCCATATTAGCTCCTGTCACCACCACTCTCCTCTCATTATTAGCTTCTGTCACCATCCCTCTCCTCTCCTTGTTAGCTTCTGTCACCACCCCTCTCCTTTCCTTATTAGCTTCTATCACCACCACTCTCTTCTGCTCTCCTTATAAGCTTCCTGCACCACCCCTCTCCTCTCCTTATTAGGTTCTGTCACAACCCCTATCCTTAATAGCTTCTGTCACCACCCACCCATGGTGACAGAAGCTAATAAGTAGAGGAGAGGGGTGGTGACAGAAGCTAATAATGAGAGGAGAGGGGTGGTGACAGAAGCTAATAAGGAGTGGGGTGGTGACAGAACCTAATAAGGAGAGGACAGGGGTGGTGCAGGAAGCTAATAATGAGAGGAGAGGAGAGGGGTGGTGACAGAAGCTAATAAGGAAAAGAGAGGGTTGGTGACAGAAGTTAATAAGGAGAGGAGAGGAGAGGGGTGGTGACAGAAGCTAATAAGGAGAGGAGAGGGGTGGTGACAGAATCTAATAAGGAGATGAGTGGGGTTTTCACAGAAGCTAATAAGCAGAGGAGAGGGGTGGTGACAGAAGCTAATAAGGAAAGGAGAGGGGTGGTGACAGAAGCTAATAAGGAGAGGAGATGGGTGGTGACAGAAGCTATTAAGGATAGGGGTTGTGACAGAACCTAATAAGGAGAGGAGAGGGGTGGTGCAGGAAGCTTATAAGAAGAGTAGAGGAGAGGGGTGGTGATAGAAGCTAATAAGGAAAGGAGAGGGGTGGTGACAGAAGCTAATAAGGAGAGGAGAGGGATGGTGACAGAAGCTAATAATGATAGGAGAGGGGTGGTGACAGGAGCTAATATGGAGAGGAGAGGGGTGTTGACAAAAGCTAATAATGAGAGGAGAGGGGTGGTGACAGAAGCTAATAAGGAGAGGAGAGGGGTGGTGACAGAAGCTAATAAGAAGAGGAGAGGGGTGGTGACAGAAGTTAATAAGGAGAGGAGAGGTGTGGTGACAGAACTAATATGGAGAGGAGATTGGTGGTATCAGAAGCTAATAAGGAGAGGAGAGGGGTGGTGATAGAAGCTAATAAGGAGAGGAGAGGGGTGGTGACAGAAACTAATAAGTAGAGGAGAGGAGAGGAGAGGGGTGGTGACAGAAGCTAATAAGGAGAGGAGAGGGTGGTGACAGAAGCTAATAAGGAGAGTAGAGGGGTGGTGACAGAAGCTAATAAGGAGAGGAGAGGGGTGGTGTCAGAAGCTATTAAGGAGAGGGGAGGGGTGGTGACAGAAGCTAATAAGGAGAGGAGAGGCGTGGTGACAGAAGCTAATAAGGATAGGAGAGGAGTGATGACAGAAGCTAATAAGGAGAGGGGAGGGGTGGTGACAGAAGCTAATAAGGAGAGGAGAGGGGTGGTGACAGAATCTAATAAGGAGAGGAGAGGGGTGGTGACAGAAGCTAATAAAGAGAGAAGAGGGGTGGTGACAGAAGCTAATTTGGAGAGAAGAGGGGTGGTGACAGAAGCTAATAAGGAGAGGAGAGGGGTGGTGACAGAAGCTAATAACGTGAGGAGAGGAGAGGGGTGGTGACAGAAGCTAATAAGGAGAGGAGAGGGGTGGTGACAGAAGCTAATAAGGACAGGAGAGGGGTGGTGACTGAAGCTAATAACGTGAGGAGAGGAGAGGGGTGGTGACAGAAGCTAATAAGGAGATGAGAGTGGTGGTGACAGAAGCTAATAACAAGAGGAGAGGAGAGGGGTGGTGACAGAAGCTAATAACGAGAGGAGAGGAGAGGAGAGGGGTGGTGAAAGAATCTAATAAGGAGAGGAGAGGAGATGGGTGGTGACAGAAGCTAATAAGGAGAGAAGAGGGGTGGTGATAGAAGCTAATAAGGAGTGGAGAGGAGAGAGATGGTGACTGAAGCTAATAAGGAGAGGAGTGGGGGGTGGTGACAGAAGCTAATAATGAGAGGAGAGGAATGGGGTGGTTACAGAAGCTAATATGGAGAGGAGAGGGGTGGTGACAGAAGCTAATAATGAGAGGAGAGGGGTGGTGACAGGAGCTAATAATGAGAGGAGCGGGGAGGTGACAGAAGCTGATAAGGAGAGGAATGGAGAGGGATGGTAACAGAAGCTAATAAGGAGAGGAGAGGAGTGGTGACAGAAGCTAAAAAGGAGAGGAGAGGAGTGGTGACAGAGGCTAATAATGAGAGGAGAGGGGTGGTGACAGAAGCTTATAAGGAGAGGGGTGGTGACAGAACCTAATAAGGAGAGGAGAGGGGTGGTGACAGAAGCTGATAAGGAGAGGGGTGGTAACAGAAGCTAATAAGGAGAGGAGAGGAGTGGTGACAGAAGCTAAAAAGGAGAGGAGAGGGGTGGTGACAGAAGCTAATAATGAGAGGAGAGGGGTGGTGACAGAAGCTAATAAGGAGAGGGGTGGTGACAGAACCTAATAAGGAGAGGAGAGGGGTGGTGACAGAACCTAATAAGTAGAGGAGATGGGTGGTGACAGAAGCTAATAAGGAGAGGAGAGGGGTGGTGACAGAAGCTAATAACGAGAGGAGAGGAGAGGGGTGGTGACAGAAGCTAATAACGAGAGGAGAGTAGAGGGGTGGTGACAGTAGCTAATAAGGAGAGGAGAGGGCTGGTGACAAGCTAATAACGAGAGGAGAGGGGTGGAGACAGAAGTTAATAACGAGAGGAGAGGGGTGGTGACAGAAGCTAATAAGGAGAGGAGATGGGGGGTGACAGAAGCTAATAAGGAGAGGAGAGGGGTGGTGACAGAAGCTAATAAGCAGAGGAGACGGGTGGTGACAGAAGCTAATAAGGAGAGGAGAGGAGAGGGGTGGTGACAGAAGCTAATAAGGAGAGGAGTGGTGACAGAACCTATTAAGGAGAGGAGAGGGGTGGTGACAGAACCTAATAAGGAGAGGACAGGGGTGGTGACAGAATCTAAAAAGGAGAGGAGAGGGGTGGTGACAGTAGCTAATATCGAGAGGAGAGGAGAGGGGTGGTTACAGAAGCTAATAATGAGAGGAGAGGAAAGGTGTGGTGACAGAACCTAAAAAGGACGGGAGAGGGGTGGAGACAGAAGCTAATAACGAGTGGAGAGGAGAGGGGTAGTGACAGAAGCTGATAAGGAGAGGAAAGGAGAGGGGTGGTGACAGAAGCTAATAAAGAGAGGAGAGGGGTGGTGACAGAAGCTAATAAGGAGAGGGGAGGAGAGGGGTGGTGACAGAAGCTAATAAGGAGAGGAGAGGAGATGGGTGGTGACAGAAGCTAATAAGGAGAGAAGAGGGGTGGTGATAGAAGCTAATAAGGAGAGGAGAGAGGTGGTGACAGAAGCTAATAAGGAGAGGAGAGGGGTGGTGACAGAAGCTAATAACGTGAGGAGAGGAGAGGGGTGGTGACAGAAGCTAATAAGGAGAGGAGAGGGGTGGTGACAGAAGCTAAAAACGAGAGGAGAGGAGAGGGGTGGTGACAGAAGCTAATAACGAGAGGAGAGGAGATGGGTGGTGACAGAAGCTAATAAGGAGAGGAGAGGAGATGGGTGGTGACAGAAGCTAATAAGGAGAGGAGAGGGATGGTGACAGAAGCAAATAAGGAGAGGAGAGGGGTGGTGACAGAATCTAATAAGGAGAGGAGAGGGGTGGTCTCAGAAGCTATTAAGCAGAGGAGAGGGGTGGTGACAGAAGCTAATAAGGAAAGGAGAGGGGTTATGACAGAAGCTAATAAGGAGAGGAGATTGGTGGTGACAGAAGCTATTAAGGATAGGGGTGGTGACAGAACCTAATAAGGAGAGGAGAGGGGTGGTGCAGGAAGCTTATAAGGAGAGGAGAGGAGAGGGGTGGTGACAGAAGCTAATAAGGAAAGGAGAGAGGTGGTGACAGAAGCTAATAAGGAGAGGAGAGGGGTGGTGCCAGAAGCTAATAATGAGAGGAGAGGGGTGGTGACAGAAGCTAATAAGGAGAGGAGAGGGGTGGTGACAAAAGATAATAATGAGAGGAGAGGGGTGGTGACAGAAGCTAATAAGGAGAGGAGAGGTGTGGTGACAGAAGCTAATATGGAGAGGACAGTGGTGGTATCAGAAGCTAATAAGGAGAGGAGAGGGGTGGTGATAGAAGCTAATAAGGAGAGGAGAGGGGTGGTGACAGAAGCTAATAAGTAGAGGAGAGGAGAGGGGTGGTGACAAGCTAATAAGGAGAGGAAAGGAGAGGAGAGGGTGGTGACAGAAGCTAATAAGGAGGGTAGAGGGGTGGTGACAGAAGCTAATAAGGAGATGAGAGGGGTGGTGTCTGAAGCAATTAAGGAGAGGAGAGGGGTGGTGACAGAAGCTAATAAGGAGAGGAGAGTCGTGGTGACAGAAGCTAATAAGGATAGGAGAGGAGTGATGACAGAAGCTAATAAGGAGAGGAGAGGGGTGGTGACAGAAGCTAATAAGGAGAGAAGAGGGGTGGTGACAGAATCTAATAAGGAGAGGAGAGGGGTGGTCTCAGAAGCTAATAAGGAGAGGAGAGGGGTGGTGACAGAAGCTAATAAAAAGAGAAGAGGGGTGGTGACAGAAGCTAATAAGGAGAGGAGAGGAGTGATGACAGAAGCTAAAAAGGAGAGGAGAGGAGTGATGACAGAAGCTAATAAGGAGAGTTGAGGGGTGGTGTCAGAAGCTAATAACGTGAGGAGAGGAGAGGGGTGGTGACAGAAGCTAATAAGGAGAGGAGAGGGGTGGTGACAGAAGCTAATAACGAGAGGAGAGGGGTGGTGGCGGAAGCTAATAACAAGAGGAGAGGAGAGGGGTGGTGACAGAAGCTAATAAGGAGAGGAGAGGAGATTGGTGGTGACAGAAGCTAATAAGGAGAGAAGAGAGGTGGTGATAGAAGCTAATAAGGAGAGGAGAGGAGAGGGGTGGTGACAGAAGCTAATAAGGAGAGGAGTGGGGGGTGGTGACAGAAGCTAATAACGAGAGGAGAGGAGAGGGGTGGGTACAGAAGCTAATAATGAGAGGAGAGGAAAGGGGTGGTTACAGAAGCTAATAAGGAGAGGAGAGGGGTGGTGACAGAAGCTAATAAGGAGAGGAGAGGAGAGGGGTGGTGACAGAATCTAATAACGAGAGGAGAGGGGGGGGTGTCAGAAGCTGATAAAGAGGAATGGAGAGGGGTGGTAACAGAAGCTAATAAGGAGAGGAGCGGTGACAAAAGCTAAAAAATGAGAGGAGAGGGGTGGTGACAGAAGCTAATAATGAGAGGTGGGGGTTGGTGACAGAACCTAATAAGTAGAGGAGAGGGGAGGTGACAGAAGCTAATAAGGAGAGGAGAGGGGTGCTGACATAAGCTAATAACGAGAGGAGAGGGATGGTGACAGAAGCAAATAAGGAGAGGAGAGGGGTGGTGACAGAATCTAATAAGGAGAGGAGCGGGGTGGTCTCAGAAGCTATTAAGCAGAGGAGAGGGGTGGTGACAGAAGCTAATAAGGAAAGGAGAGGGGTGATAACAGAAGCTAATAAGGAGAGGAGATTGGTGGTGACAGAAGCTATTAAGGATAGGGGTGGTGACAGAACCTAATAAGGAGAGGAGAGGGGTGGTGCAGGAAGCTTATAAGGAGAGGAGAGGAGAGGGGTGGTGACAGAAGCTAATAAGGAAAGGAGAGGGGTGGTGACAGAAGCTAATAAGGAGAGGAGAGGGGTGGTGACAGAAGCTAATAATGAGAGGAGAGGGGTGGTGACAGAAGCTAAAAAGGAGAGGAGAGGGGTGGTGACAAAAGATAATAATGAGAGGAGAGGGGTAGTGACAGAAGCTAATAAGGAGAGGAGAGGTGTGGTGACAGAAGCTAATATGGAGAGGACAGTGGTGGTATCAGAAGCTAATAAGGAGAGGAGAGGGGTGGTGATAGAAGCTAATAAGTAGAGGAGAGGGGTGGTGACAGAAGCTAATAAGTAGAGGAGAGGAGAGGGGTGGTGACAGAAGCTAATAAGGAGAGGAAAGCAGAGGAGAGGGTGGTGACAGAAGCTAATAAGGAGGGTAGAGGGGTGGTGACAGAAGCTAATAAGGAGATGAGAGGGGTGGTGTCTGAAGCAATTAAGGAGAGGAGAGGGGTGGTGACAGAAGCTAATAAGGAGAGGAGAGGCGTGGTGACAGAAGCTAATAAGGATAGGAGAGGAGTGATGACAGAAGCTAATAAGTAGAGGAGAGGGGTGGTGACAGAAGCTAATAAGGAGAGAAGAGGGGTGGTGACAGAATCTAATAAGGAGAGGAGAGGGGTGGTCTCAGAAGCTAATAAGGAGTGGAGAGGGTTGGTGACAGAAGCTAATAAAGAGAGAAGAGGGGTGGTGACAGAAGCTAATAAGGAGAGGAGAGGAGTGATGACAGAAGCTAAAAAGGAGAGGAGAGGAGTGATGACAGAAGCTAATAAGGAGAGTTGAGGGGTGGTGACAGAAGCTAATAACGTGAGGAGAGGAGAGGGGTGGTGACAGAAGCTAATAAGGAGAGGAGAGGGGTGGTGACAGAAGCTAATAACGAGAGGAGAGGAGATGGGTGGTGGCAGAAGCTAATAACAAGAGGAGAGGAGAGGGGTGGTGACAGAAGCTAATAAGGAGAGGAGAGGAGATTGGTGGTGACAGAAGCTAATAAGGAGAGAAGAGGGGTGGTGATAGAAGCTAATAAGGAGAGGAGAGGAGAGGGGTGGTGACAGAAGCTAATAAGGAGAGGAGTGGGGGGTGGTGACAGAAGCTAATAACGAGAGGAGAGGAGAGGGGTGGGTACAGAAGCTAATAATGAGAGGAGAGGAAAGGGGTGGTTACAGAAGCTAATAAGGAGAGGAGAGGGGTGGTGACAGAAGCTAATAAGGAGAGGAGAGGAGAGGGGTGGTGACAGAATCTAATAACGAGAGGAGAGGGGGTGACAGAAGCTGATAAAGAGAGGAATGGAGAGGGGTGGTAACAGAAGCTAATAAGGAGAGGAGCGGTGACAATAGCTAAAAAATGAGAGGAGAGGGGTGGTGACAGAAGCTAATAATGAGAGGTGGGGGTTGGTGACAGAACCTAATAAGTAGAGGAGAGGGGAGGTGACAGAAGCTAATAAGGAGAGGAGAGGGGTGCTGACAAGCTAATAACGAGAGGAGAGGAGAGCGGTGGTGACAGAAGCTAATAACGAGAGGAGAGTAGAGGGGTGGTGACAGAAGCTAATAAGGAGAGGAGAGGGCTGGTGACAGAAGCTAATAACGAGAGGAGAGGGGTGGTGACAGAAGTTAATAACGAGAGGAGAGGAGAGGGGTGGTGACAGAAGCTAATAAGGAGAGGAGAGGGGTGGTGACAGAAGCTAATAAGGAGAGGGGTGGTGACAGAAGCTAATAAGTAGAGGAGAGGGGTGGTGACAGAAGCTAATAAGGAGAGGAGAGGAGTGGTGACAGAAGCTAATAAGGAGAGGAGTGGTGACAGAACCTATTAAGGAGAGGAGAGGGGTTGTGACAGAAACTAATAAGGAGAGGACAGGGGTGGTGACAGAATCTAATAAGGAGAGGAGAGGGGTGGTGACAGTAGCTAATAACGAGAGGAGAGGAGAGGGGTGGTTACAGAAGCTATTAATGAGAGGAGAGGAAAGGGGTTGTGACAGAAGCTAATAAGGAGAGGAGAGGGGTGGAGACAGAAACTAATAACGAGAGGAGAGGAGATGGGTAGTGACAGAAGCTGATAAGGTGAGGAAAGGAGAGGAGTGGTAACAGAAGCTAATAATGAGAGGAGAGGGGTGGTGACAGAAGATAATAAGGAGAGGGGAGGAGAGGTGTGGTGACAGAAGCTAATAAGGAGAGTAGAGGAGATGGGTGGTGACAGAAGCTAATAAGGAGAGAAGAGGGGTGGTGATAGAAGCTAATAAGGAGTGGAGAGGAGAGAGGTGGTGACAGAAGCTAATAAGGAAAGGAGAGCGGTGGTGACAGAAGCTAATAACGTGAGGAGAGGAGAGGGGTGGTGACAGAAGCTAATAAGGAGAGGAGAGGAGAGGGGTGGTGAAAGAAGCTAATAAGGAGAGGAGAGGAGATGGGTGGTGACAGAAGCTAATAAGGAGAGAAGAGGGGTG
Organism: Taudactylus pleione; assembly: GCA_031769625.1. Taxonomy (NCBI): domain Eukaryota; kingdom Metazoa; phylum Chordata; class Amphibia; order Anura; family Myobatrachidae; genus Taudactylus; species Taudactylus pleione. The sequence continues at coordinate 4,399 of JAUIMM010001408.1, read as the reverse complement.
GTGATAGAAGCTAATAAGGAGTGGAGAGGAGAGAGATGGTGACAGAAGCTAATAAGGAGAGGAGTGGGGGGTGGTGACTGAAGCTAATAATGAGAGGAGAGGAATGGGGTGGTTACAGAAGCTAATATGGAGAGGAGAGGGGTGGTGACAGAAGCTAATAATGAGAGGAGAGGAGAGGGGTGGTGACAGGAGCTAATAACGAGAGGAGAGTGGAGGTGACAGATGCTGATAAGGAGGAATGGAGAGGGATGCTAACAGAAGCTAATAAGGAGAGGAGAGGAGTGGTGACAGAAGCTAAAAAGGAGAGGAGACGGGTGGTCTCAGAAGCTATTAAGCAGAGGAGAGGGGTGGTGACAGAAGCTAATAAGGAAAGGAGAGGGGTGATGACAGAAGCTAATAAGGAGAGGAGATTGGTGGTGACAGAAGCTATTAAGGATTGGGGTGGTGACAGAACCTAATAAGGAGAGGAGAGGCGTGGTGCAGTAAGCTTATAAGGAGAGGAGAGGAGAGGGGTGGTGACAGAAGCTAATAAGGAAAGGAGAGGGGTGGTGACAGAAGCTAATAAGGAGAGGAGAGGGGTGGTGACAGAAGCTAATAATGAGAGGAGAGGGGTGGTGACAGAAGCTAATAAGGAGAGGAGAGGGGTGGTGACAAAAGATAATAATGAGAGGAGAGGGGTGGTGACAGAAGCTAATAAGGAGAGGAGAGGTGTGGTGACAGAAGCTTATATGGAGAGGATAGTGGTGGTATCAGAAGCTAATAAGGAGAGGAGAGGGGTGGTGATAGAAGCTAATAAGGAGAGGAGAGGGGTGGTGACAGAAGCTAATAAGGAGAGGAGAGGGGTGGTGACAGAAGCTAATAAGTAGAGGAGAGGAGAGGGGTGGTGCCAGAAGCTAATAAGGAGAGGAAAGGAGAGGAGAGGGTGGTGACAGAAGCTAATAAGGAGGGTAGAGGGGTGGTGACAGAAGCTAATAAGGAGATGAGAGGGGTGGTGTCTGAAGCAATTAAGGAGAGGAGAGGGGTGGTGACAGAAGCTAATAAGGAGAGGAGAGGCGTGGTGACAGAAGCTAATAAGGATAGGAGAGGAGTGATGACAGAAGCTAATAAGGAGAGGAGAGGGGTGGTGACAGAAGCTAATAAGGAGAGAAGAGGGGTGGTGACAGAATCTAATAAGGAGAGATGAGGGGTGGTCTCAGAAGCTAATAAGGAGAGGAGAGGGGTGGTGACAGAAGCTAATAAAAAGAGAAGAGGGGTGGTGACAGAAGCTAATAAGGAGAGGAGAGGAGTGATGACAGAAGCTAAAAAGGAGAGGAGAGGAGTGATGACAGAAGCTAATAAGGAGAGTTGAGGGGTGGTGACAGAAGCTAATAACGTGAGGAGAGGAGAGGGGTGGTGACAGAAGCTAATAAGGAGAGGAGAGGGGTGGTGACAGAAGCTAATAACGAGAGGAGAGGAGAGGGGTGGTGGCAGAAGCTAATAACAAGAGGAGAGGAGAGGGGTGGTGACAGAAGCTAATAAGGAGAGGAGAGGAGATTGGTGGTGACAGAAGCTAATAAGGAGAGAAGAGGGGTGGTGATAGAAGCTAATAAGGAGAGGAGAGGGGTGGTGACAGAAGCTAATAAGGAGAGGAGTGGGGGGTGGTGACAGAAGCTAATAACGAGAGGAGAGGAGAGGGGTGGGTACAGAAGCTAATAATGAGAGGAGAGGAAAGGGGTGGTTACAGAAGCTAATAAGGAGAGGAGAGGGGTGGTGACAGAAGCTAATAAGGAGAGGAGAGGAGAGGGGTGGTGACAGAATCTAATAACGAGAGGAGAGGGGGGGGTGTCAGAAGCTGATAAAGAGAGGAATGGAGAGGGGTGGTAACAGAAGCTAATAAGGAGAGGAGCGGTGACAAAAGCTAAAAAATGAGAGGAGAGGGGTGGTGACAGAAGCTAATAATGAGAGGTGGGGGTTGGTGACAGAACCTAATAAGTAGAGGAGAGGGGAGGTGACAGAAGCTAATAAGGAGAGGAGAGGGGTGCTGACATAAGCTAATAACGAGAGGAGAGGGATGGTGACAGAAGCAAATAAGGAGAGGAGAGGGGTGGTGACAGAATCTAATAAGGAGAGGAGCGGGGTGGTCTCAGAAGCTATTAAGCAGAGGAGAGGGGTGGTGACAGAAGCTAATAAGGAAAGGAGAGGGGTGATAACAGAAGCTAATAAGGAGAGGAGATTGGTGGTGACAGAAGCTATTAAGGATAGGGGTGGTGACAGAACCTAATAAGGAGAGGAGAGGGGTGGTGCAGGAAGCTTATAAGGAGAGGAGAGGAGAGGGGTGGTGACAGAAGCTAATAAGGAAAGGAGAGGGGTGGTGACAGAAGCTAATAAGGAGAGGAGAGGGGTGGTGACAGAAGCTAATAATGAGAGGAGAGGGGTGGTGACAGAAGCTAAAAAGGAGAGGAGAGGGGTGGTGACAAAAGATAATAATGAGAGGAGAGGGGTAGTGACAGAAGCTAATAAGGAGAGGAGAGGTGTGGTGACAGAAGCTAATATGGAGAGGACAGTGGTGGTATCAGAAGCTAATAAGGAGAGGAGAGGGGTGGTGATAGAAGCTAATAAGGAGAGGAGAGGGGTGGTGACAGAAGCTAATAAGTAGAGGAGAGGAGAGGGGTGGTGACAGAAGCTAATAAGGAGAGGAAAGCAGAGGAGAGGGTGGTGACAGAAGCTAATAAGGAGGGTAGAGGGGTGGTGACAGAAGCTAATAAGGAGATGAGAGGGGTGGTGTCTGAAGCAATTAAGGAGAGGAGAGGGGTGGTGACAGAAGCTAATAAGGAGAGGAGAGGCGTGGTGACAGAAGCTAATAAGGATAGGAGAGGAGTGATGACAGAAGCTAATAAGTAGAGGAGAGGGGTGGTGACAGAAGCTAATAAGGAGAGAAGAGGGGTGGTGACAGAATCTAATAAGGAGAGGAGAGGGGTGGTCTCAGAAGCTAATAAGGAGTGGAGAGGGTTGGTGACAGAAGCTAATAAAGAGAGAAGAGGGGTGGTGACAGAAGCTAATAAGGAGAGGAGAGGAGTGATGACAGAAGCTAAAAAGGAGAGGAGAGGAGTGATGACAGAAGCTAATAAGGAGAGTTGAGGGGTGGTGACAGAAGCTAATAACGTGAGGAGAGGAGAGGGGTGGTGACAGAAGCTAATAAGGAGAGGAGAGGGGTGGTGACAGAAGCTAATAACGAGAGGAGAGGAGATGGGTGGTGGCAGAAGCTAATAACAAGAGGAGAGGAGAGGGGTGGTGACAGAAGCTAATAAGGAGAGGAGAGGAGATTGGTGGTGACAGAAGCTAATAAGGAGAGAAGAGGGGTGGTGATAGAAGCTAATAAGGAGAGGAGAGGAGAGGGGTGGTGACAGAAGCTAATAAGGAGAGGAGTGGGGGGTGGTGACAGAAGCTAATAACGAGAGGAGAGGAGAGGGGTGGGTACAGAAGCTAATAATGAGAGGAGAGGAAAGGGGTGGTTACAGAAGCTAATAAGGAGAGGAGAGGGGTGGTGACAGAAGCTAATAAGGAGAGGAGAGGAGAGGGGTGGTGACAGAATCTAATAACGAGAGGAGAGGGGGGGTGACAGAAGCTGATAAAGAGAGGAATGGAGAGGGGTGGTAACAGAAGCTAATAAGGAGAGGAGCGGTGACAATAGCTAAAAAATGAGAGGAGAGGGGTGGTGACAGAAGCTAATAATGAGAGGTGGGGGTTGGTGACAGAACCTAATAAGTAGAGGAGAGGGGAGGTGACAGAAGCTAATAAGGAGAGGAGAGGGGTGCTGACAAGCTAATAACGAGAGGAGAGGAGAGCGGTGGTGACAGAAGCTAATAACGAGAGGAGAGTAGAGGGGTGGTGACAGAAGCTAATAAGGAGAGGAGAGGGCTGGTGACAGAAGCTAATAACGAGAGGAGAGGGGTGGTGACAGAAGTTAATAACGAGAGGAGAGGAGAGGGGTGGTGACAGAAGCTAATAAGGAGAGGGGTGGTGACAGAAGCTAATAAGGAGAGGGGTGGTGACAGAAGCTAATAAGTAGAGGAGAGGGGTGGTGACAGAAGCTAATAAGGAGAGGAGAGGAGTGGTGACAGAAGCTAATAAGGAGAGGAGTGGTGACAGAACCTATTAAGGAGAGGAGAGGGGTTGTGACAGAAACTAATAAGGAGAGGACAGGGGTGGTGACAGAATCTAATAAGGAGAGGAGAGGGGTGGTGACAGTAGCTAATAACGAGAGGAGAGGAGAGGGGTGGTTACAGAAGCTATTAATGAGAGGAGAGGAAAGGGGTTGTGACAGAAGCTAATAAGGAGAGGAGAGGGGTGGAGACAGAAACTAATAACGAGAGGAGAGGAGATGGGTAGTGACAGAAGCTGATAAGGTGAGGAAAGGAGA